>CM062103.1:7918927-8290136 GCA_031163375.1 Conogethes punctiferalis
GCATGAAATCTTCTAAACTGCCATCGTTTTCCAGGACTGCGGTTGTGACTACCGCTGTGTAGCGCTGAACGAGTACCGCAGCGAGGTGCGCTTGCTACTGCCCCTCATCATGGAGCACGGATTCACACGACCAGACCAATGCATACGTGAGTATGCAGTTACATTATATTGGACGATTTTGAGACTTAAGTGACGTTATAAAATAACCTCGATTCCAGGGCCCCTCGATACCACCAAAAACGAAAACGATCGTTCGTTGAACGGATGGCGTATTTTTTTGCCACCATAAATCCCTCTTATTTGTCCCTTCCCGTGTTCGGGATGGTGAACGATCGTTTTCGTTTTTGGTGGTATGGTTGGCCCAGTATCGAGTCCTGAAACGAGTTTTAACTCTATTTAAATGAAATCAAAATTGATTTTGTCTATCTATACTATAATAAATCTGTAGAGA
This sequence comes from Conogethes punctiferalis, assembly GCA_031163375.1. NCBI lineage: Eukaryota > Metazoa > Arthropoda > Insecta > Lepidoptera > Crambidae > Conogethes > Conogethes punctiferalis. Next base: position 7,919,379 of record CM062103.1, read on the forward strand.
GGGTCAATTCTGTACATAAAATATTTTTTCAAAATAACTATCAGGGGTGATAAGTGATCGTTACTGATACCAAAAATGCAATCAGTAAAAATTTTTGTCTGGTTTCTGTCTGTCTGTATGTTCCGTTATAGAAAAAAAAACTACTGAACAGATTTTGACGAACTTGGTACAATTATTCTTCATACTCTGGGCAGGTTATAGGATACTTTCATCACGCTACAATCAATAGGAGCGGAGCAGTGACGGGAAGTATTGGGGGAAAACGCGAGAAATTTAAACCTGTATGTTTTGAACGCGCATTACGCGAAAACTACTGCATAGAATTGAATGCGGTTTTCACCAATGTATAGCTAGAGGTCTAACTTAAAACTTAGGCACAAGGTATAGATGGGTATTATATGGAAGTCCGTTATTTTTGAACCCGATATCCACGCGAGCGACGCCGCTGGCACAGCTAGTAGATAATATATAATGTAGTTAGTGTATTTTTAATTAATTATATTTAAATTTAGATTTACATATTAGACGGGCCTCGCCAGTTGTTCGCCATTTAGCGGGCCATATCTTTGTAATTTTTGGTCTAATTTAGAAATACAAAATGATTGTCTCCTTTATTACATAATATAAAAGACGGACTTATTACTTTTTTATACCAATAAGCCTATTGTTGATGGTTATACCGCCACCAGCTGGTTGCCAGAGCCTCGAAAGCACGTTTGAGCCAGAATTCACTTGATCTGTTTCAAATTTGTGTATCGTTTTGGTTCCAAGTGGACGACTCCTGCCGCGCATATCCTGGGTGCTGGTCATCATGCTCTCTGTGGCCGTGTTCGTGTGCGCCCTCTTCGTCATCTGCATCTGCCTTCATCTCTGTAAGTCGATCGTCTTGTTCATTCATCTAATCGGGGAACAGTATAGGGCCAAGGGGACTACCTTGCGGTACACCTTTCGAATGGTGGCCTCTCTAGTATCTAAAATTTCTTCAGTATTTTTATAATATGTTTTATAAATATCGGTATAAAATCTTTAGTTTCCAAGTTGTCCAGATGGTCCCCTATAATAGTCGATCAACTATAAATTATGTTAACGTGACGAAATAAATAAAGGGTTGCAATTCGAATTCACTTAAGTTTACGGATTGCATAGAAAATCTATTGTCATTGTCGCATATAAGTGACTACATTGGCGTTCAAAGGATTAAAGTAGAAAAATAAGTTTGGGAAACTGTAGGTTACTAAAGAGGAAAAATAATCAAACCTTCCGTTTCCAGACAACTCCTACCAACGCAAGAAAGAGACAGAGCTACGCCAGAAGCGTTTTGCTAGAGCAGGAGGTCCAACTGCACCGGCTTCGTAACGCCCCCGGGTGCAACGAGAACCCCCTGAGCATGGCGTTCAACCCCCATTATGGCAGCGAGAATATCCTGCCACAAGGCATCGACGTTAGAGGTCTACCTCAAGTGTCGAGAGAAATGCCTGAAGCTTGTCAAGTAAGTTTTCCTTCATCCTAGCCTTTTCCCCGATTGTCTCAGAGTCGGCTTCCCAAACTGAGAGATTTGGCGAGGGCTACGCTTTTACACAGAGCGACTGCCATCAGACCTCCGCAACACTTAGGGTAAGCTATACCCATTCCCAGTTTAGGCGTCAGAGTTTAAGTTTTCCTTTAGTACCTTTAAAATTTATTAATTTTTATAAATTAAATCATAAAATTTTATTAATTTTTATAAATTATTTTTTTAAATTTATAAAATTTATTTATAAAGTTTATAAATTTTTATAAAATTATTGTATAAATTTTATAAAATAAAAATATATTTATATTCAACTAGTTATGCCCCCGACTTCGGTATAAACTGTCTATAATTGTCATCTTTTTAAATGTGAAATCAACCAGGCTAAATTAAATGTTTCCTGACACTTCCATACGACTTTTCAGACCGTTAAATATAGGCTATACCCTTTCTCAGATCTGCCTATGTACTAAGTTTTATATAATTATGTTATTTTCAATAGTTTTGGCGTGATTGGGCGACATACAGACAGACAGAGTTACTTTCGCATTTATGAATTAGTAAGGATTTAATAAGCTTACTATATTATTTTTCTTCCTTATGTGCTAGCTAACTGATAATTCCGTTCCTCAATAAACGTTTTATGATAAAACTAGCTTTTGCACGCGGCATTGCTCGCGTTAAATTCGGGGTGAATAATCCATACAAACGTCCACCCCCCCATTTTAGGGAAGTGGGGGTTAGAAAGGGGCAAAAAAGTAGCCTATGTTACTCTCCATCTCATCAACTATCTCCACTTAAAATATCACGTCAATTCGTCTCCGTTTTGGCGTGAAAGGAAGACAAACATACAGACTGACAGACAGACTTTCCCATTTATAATATTAGTAAGTAAGTAAGTAAGTTTGGATATAAGATCAAACATTAAGGAACCTTGTTTTAAAAAATCATCACACCAGCGCCGTGGCTTCTACGGGAGCCACGGCCTAATGCTGAGTGAGGCCCTTTTGTTTTGGACGTCGCGTCGCAACGGTCTTGTCCGGTCTATTTATCATGTGCCTATTATGGTGTTTATCTTTGTTTATGTTCTAGTTATAATGTCTGTCTACTGTGTACGTTGTGATGTCCAATAATAATAAACGTTTTTTCTATTTCTATTTAACTTAGAGAGGTAGGGCATAGCGAATCTTCGCTCGAATTGAGCCGCCCGTCCGGGGAAGGACCTCCACCCTATAGAATACCCGCAGTCAAATGACCTCTGGGTCGTGTTTCTGCCGGTGAGTAGTGTTTCTGGAGCTCGTGGGGGGTTAGGGTTGGGCCGGCATGGCTGGTGGCAACTGACAGGTAACTGACCAGTTACTTGCCCGTTGTCACAGCGACTTGGGCTTCTCTTCGCCTTCCATCAGGCGTAGGGAAGCCATTATGTCGAGCCACTAAAAAAAAAACTTGAATCATTTGTTCACAGAGCCTTAGGGCAGGGCGCGTTCGGCGAGGTGTACCAAGGGCTGTACAGACACCGGACGGCGGACGCGGCGGAGATGCCCGTGGCCGTCAAGACGCTGCCGAGCTGTCCACCGGCCAGGCCGAGAGCGACTTCCTGATGGAGGCCGCCATCATGGCCAAGTTCAACCACCCCAACATCGTGCATCTGATCGGCGTCTGCTTCGACAGGCATCCGAGGTGAGACGCTCTAAAGGTACCTTCTAAGTAATGGACCTTACAGGTTTTTATCGTCGGCCGATTGCATGATGCATGTACCACTTCTTGGAGTTCAACCACCCCAACATCGTGCATCTGATCGGCGTCTGCTTCTACAGGCATCCAAGGTGAGAGGCTCAAAGGGCCAGCCATAGCATAGCTGACAGGTTTGTATCATCGGACCAGCGGGATGGTGAAATGGCACTGTCATATGGTGCAAGACTCATTCGATATTTCATCCTTCATCATCATCATCATCAGCCTATAGCAGTCCACTGCTGTACATAGGCCTCTCCAGTTGTTGGCCACCTAGGGCAAGCTTCTGGAGGACATACCCATAATCGCCACCCTGGGCAGGCGGATTGGCGATCGCAGGGCGTAGCTTCTTGCTCCGGTGACGCTGCTGCCCGTCACCGGTCTTTAGTATTTAGCTACGCCTTCAATTGTGATGGTTATACCGCCACCAGTCGGTTGCCAGCGCCTCGTTTGTTATTCGGCAGGATGCACCACGTGCAGGTGAGGTTGGCTTGGAGCGAAAAGATGATAGGCCGCTCCCTTACATCCCACCGCGAATAACATACATAGCGAACCGATATATAAACTAAACACATCGGTCATTACTTTATTGTCATGGTTATTTCATATGTGGATTAGTGTCTACTACAGGTGGGATCGCGCCAATAATACTCACGTATAACCTCAAATTGTTCCCAGGTTCATAGTCCTGGAGCTGCTAGCGGGGGGAGACCTGAAGAACTTCCTCCGCGAGAGCAGACCCAAGCCGGAGCGGGCCAGCGCGCTCACCATGAAGGATCTGCTGCTGTGCTTCCCTGGACGTCTGCAAGGGCTGCCGGTACTTGGAGGCCAAGCGGTTCATACATAGGTGAGCTGGGTTTAATAATGACTGGCTCGATGGCTCATTTGATAGTGACCTCTGCCTTTTGAGCCAAGGGTCGTGGGTTCGATTCCCTCACAGTACAAACATTTTGTGTTTATGAACATGTCTGTTTGTATGGGGCTGGGTGTTTTCTATGTATAATATGTATTTATTTAAGTATTTAAGTAGGTATATCAGTTACTAGTACTAGTAGTAGAGGAGCTCGGTGGCGCCGCGGTCTTGTTCGCTTAAACAATGATCGCAACGTTGTGCAACATTGGCGCGGTCAATCCGATGATGGGTGACCAAAAAATTTGACACCGATTTCCTCCGTGCTTCGGAAGGCACGTTAAGCTGTTGGTCCCGGGTGCTATCTTTACCAACTCAGATAGCAGTCGTTACATCATATCAGAGATGATGATAACTCTGACGCCTAAACTGGGAATGGGTATAGCTTACCCTAAGTGTTGCGGAGGTCTGATGGCATGGCAGTCGCTCTGTGTAAAAGCTTAGCCCTCGCCAAATCTCTCAGTTGGGAAGCCGACCCTGAGACAATCGGGAAAAAGCAGGATGATGATGATGATATCAGTTACTAGTACAAGCTACGGCATAAATTAGGGGCTAGATAGACGAAGTGTGGCCCAGCGTGGCATGTCTTGGTTATTTGTGGCGAATATTGCCAGAGCCCTCGTCTGATATTCAGCAGGATGCAACACGAGCAGGTAAGGGTGGCTTTGAGCGAAATGATGATGGGTACTCCTTATTTAAAATCTTCGTTCTTAACAGGGACATAGCAGCCCGCAACTGCCTGCTCACCTCTCGAGGTCCAGGCCGCGTGGTCAAGATAGCCGATTTCGGTATGGCGCGCGACATCTACCGGGCGGACTACTACAAAAAGGGGGGCAAAGCCATGCTGCCCATCAAGTGGATGCCGCCCGAAGCGTATATTGACGGGATATTCACTATTAAGACTGATGTTTGGTGAGTGATAGTGTTATAAGCTGTGTGTAAGGGGCTGCGCAGACGATAGACTTTTTGTGCGATAGAGTCTGCATCTGAGACATTTAAAAAGAGCATCTAGGTCCCTACAGCTCTTCCGACAGAATGATCGATGATGTGCGTCGAGTCTGTGATATATCCGCGACAGATTTTTGCGCGTCGCGTGCTGCATATAATTGCATCACAGACTAAAAAGTGCGTCACGGATAGTCTGTCGTCTGCGCTGCCCCTAAGTGATAAGGTTTTGTCCACACAGGATGTTTTCTGGATGGACTGGAAGAGATCGCTTATCGATAAGGCCGTCTATATTGTACAACAAATGTCTAATATACCTAGTTTTCTTTTTCTTTTTTTTATAAGAACAGCTTTCAGAATGTCCTCACTCGACCTGATAGTAAGCGGTCGTGGGGTCCAAAAGTTACGTCGACAGGCATAATAGAACAAACCCATTGCGCCTGTCGCCCTCACCCTGAGGCCCACTGAGATGCCGTTTCACGCCCCGCCTAAAGAACCCAGGATTAAATAACGTATTAGTTATGGGAAGGGGATGTAAAGGAGCGACCTATTCGCTCCAAGCCATCCTCACCTGCCCGTGGTGCATCCTGCCGAACAACAAACGAGGCTCTGGCAAACCGACTGGTGGCGGTAAAACTATCACAATAGAAGGCGTAGATAAACACCACAGGCCGATGACGGGCAGCAGCGTCACCGGAGCAAGAAGCTACGCCCTGCGATCGCCAACCCGCCTGCCCAGCGTGGCGATTATGGGTATATCCTCCAGAAGATTGCCCTAGGTGGCGAACAACTGGAGAGGCCTAACTGAAATAGGCTGATGATGATGATGATAGTTATGTGTTCTCTAAGTCATCATCATCATCACCAGCCTATTGCAGTCCACTGCTGGACATAGGCCTCTCCAGTTGCTCGCCACACAGGGCAAACATCTGGAGGACATGCCTATAATCGCCACGCTTGGCAGGCGGGTTGGCGATCGCAGGACGTAGCTTTCTCGCTCCGATGAGGCTGCTGCCTGTCATCGGCCTGTGGCATTTTGCTACGCCTTCAATTGTGATGGTTATACCGCCATCAGTCGGTTGACAGCGCCTCGTTTGTTGTTCGGCAGGATGCACCACGGGCAGGTGAGGTTGGCTTGGAGCGAAAAGATGATAGGCCGCTCCCTTACATCCCAATGTAAGTGTTCTCTAAGTATACCCTTACTTGTGCAGGTCTTTCGGCGTGCTGATCTGGGAGGTGTTCTCGCTGGGCGTGATGCCGTACACGGGCTGTGCCAACCGAGAGGTCATGGAGATGGTCTCCGGGGGCGGCCGCCTGGAGAAACCTTATGGTTAGTGTTGCTTCAGCTGTTTATGGTTCTATCTATAATATGTATTTATTTACAAAAAAAAAATCTAAGTAAGTTTATCAGTCTAGTACCCATAGTACAAGCTTCAGCTTAGTTTGGGGCTAGGTGGCGCTGTGTGGCCTAGCGTGGCATGTCTTTGGTTACTTATTTATATCCTTGACTAGCTGTGCTCGCGACTTCGTCCGCGTGGAATAGTTATTTTTTCCCCGTATTTTTTTACATTTTCCATTATTACTTCGCTCCTGATAGTTGCAGCGTGATGTTATATAGCCTAAAGCCTTCCTCGATGAATGGTCTATTCAACACAAAAAGAATTTTTCGATTCGGACCAGTAGTTCCTGAGATTAGCGCGTTCAAACAAACAAACTCTTCAGCTTTATAATATTAGTTAAGATATAACACCATGGAGCAAATATAAAGAGGAGAAACACTTTAGCTGTCAAAACATGATTTAGGTAGGTACTTGCTACATTTTTAAAGGCTTTGCAAAGACGTGACGTAAAGAATTTAAATTGTATGTATGTTGTTGGTTTAACATTAAGCGTGTATCTGATGGTATTCTGACATGCACATCATCATCATCATCCGCCTGCCCTGTTCCCATTATCTGGGGTCGTCGTAATAGGTTTTCTTCTTCCATTCATCCCTATCAGCCGTCATGGTCCCATTCACTCCTTTCTCAGCCATATCATCATTCAGGCCCTTCACTCATTGTGACATGCACATAACTGTTATTAATTATTTTGTAAACAATGCACCATCTATTGTCAAGGTGAAGATCATTAAAAGTCCTAAATACAATAGGTAGGTATCATTGTGTTCTTCGGATTTTTTATCAAAGAAAAATACGTTTTACTCCACTGATTCTGCCTACCTTTCACATATGTAGAAGGTACATACTCGTAGATATACGTACGCAGGTCAATTAATTTCAATTTAATGATCGAAATCTAATTAATTAATTTTAAAATAAATAACATTTTTAATTAATTTTTTAATTAAAAATTAAATTAAATACATTTTAATTAATTTTTTTTTATTAAAAATTTAATTAAATACATTTTAATTAAATTAATTACCTTTTAATTGAATTAATTAAATTTTAAATTGTCATAATACAGGATGTCCTCAAGAGATCTACAGGCTGATGTGCGAGTGTTGGAACCCCGCGCCCAGCGAGCGCCCCTCCTTCTCCACCATGTTCGACCGACTACAGCGGTTCTCACAGGTAACACTCTAATAACGGAACTACCTTAGTACCTCACTTTAGAGGATTTTTATGTTTTAATTAAAAGCCTATGCAATTAAATATTTTGATTTAAATTGATACCAAATTTCCGTAAAAAAATTAATTAGTCCGTCTTTTAGATTGTTCAAAAATAAAAGACATGTATTTTTATTACGCGTGACGTCACAGAATGGGAGTTTTTTCGCCACTAAGTAACGTCAAAGACCCCCACTCCTAAATTTTGATACCTTGTATCTTTGTTATTTTTAATTTAAATGAAAAAAGGAAAAATACGTGTCTAATATATTTTTATAACTTAAAATATGGACTAAATATAATGTAATAATTTTGACCCTGGAAACATCCCCATTATATTTGTTACTTCGCCACAGGACCCTGAGATCGTATCCGCGCCCTTACCCATAGTGCGGTCACTCCTCCCCGCGGCAGCAGAAGTGCAAGTGAACGCCAACGGACCCCAGGTAACAGGGGTCCCTGGGTGACCTACCACTGGGGGATTGTTCTGTTATGGTCTGAAAGTAAACACCGTTGCGTGCTTTTCATAAAAATAAAGAAAATTTAACTTTTTAAATCACTGAACAAAAGTAAAAAAAGGTTTGTCAGTTGAAATTTGAATTTAGAATCTTATATAGTATTTTATATATATTTTAAATGGGTTTACGCTCTCGGTGCGTGTCTTTTAAGGCATTGGAATCTTAGAAATGAAACTGTTATACCAGAAAGCAAATATCGTAAACTTATTTGCAAATAAATTTAAAACTTATTTGTGTTGTCATTTTACTGTTACACGATTGAATTTGAAACTATTTTGTGTTTCCTTTCCTATACGGCAATACAATTAGCAAGGCAATTAGGCATAACAGAGCAATACCTCTTCTCTAATACATTTATTTACAAAAAGAACTGCAAAATTACAACTTTCAAATTATTTCTTATTAAAATCCCCCTTCCATTTGTGTTAGCAAACCCTCACTTATAAAAACGAAAACTATAAAAACAAAAAAACTAATTTGAGACTTTTTTCTCTTTTTTTTCCAAACGTTATCGCTCTGGCTACTAGAAGCAAGTAACTGGATCCTTTTATTTTAAATTACATTGAACTTTTTTTTTATATTCGGTGTTAGATTCCGTTTCGCGTGCTTGCGAGTGGCGCATGCTAAATAACTACATTTTTCATTTTTATTTTATACCTACTCTACCCCTCCTTGAATGGAACCCATGTAGTGAAATAGCCACCCCGTAGTTAGACAGAGATTCATTGGAATGGCGAACACACCGTTACTCCGTTACGTTATTTTTAAAAAACAAAATGTCATCATGCATGATCAATGTTGCCATTTAAAATTAACAAGAATTTTAACAATATCTAACATGGATCATCGTTTTGTTTTCATCATTCATTGCTTGTCATTTGGAACATTTCAAAGAATCTCTTTGTCGATGAGAATTCAGGATTGAGTGTCTACTTGCCTAGTAGCTATAGCGACGATCTGTATACCTATATCTATTCTTTTATTTTACCTTTGCCCCTTCTGCGCTGGGTTTTATAAAAAAATACAATGCAACATACAGTGAAAGCTAGAAGTATGTATTTTTTTAAAAAGCCTGGTAATATATGCACGCGTAGATTTACAGTGGGAGACTCAGGGAGATTACAATATAGATTGAGATATAATGAAATTTAATAAAAAATTACATTCCATGGTCTTTTTACTCAAAAATATTAATTTTTGAAGGATTTTAATTTTCTTTACTTTAGTGCATTGCATTCAATGCAGCACTTATAGTAAAAATATATCAATTTATACAAAGTATTTGTAATTTGATTGCATTGTTATTCTTCGATAAATGGAACGTTACTTGGAATTTTTACTTCTTAAATGAAATTTTTGATATTTTTATAATATTTTCCCAAAAAAATAAATATAATCTATAAACTATTATGACATTGCTAAATGCAGGCGTATATTTATGATGATATTCATTCTGTCTTTCAAAATTGTAAAGACCCATGGTAAAGACATAATCAACTCTTGAAGCTTAAAAATTAACATAATGCTCAATTTAGATAAAATATCCACCAGCTATATTTTATATGAAAATTATCTTCCATAACATTGCGAAAAAATAAGAAAACCTCATTTTTAGAAACCAAGTTTGTATCTGTACATGGAACAACGTACTCTTTTAATATAATACTGTAAATAAAAAAAAAAAAAACAATTAAAAATAAAAAAAATGTTTTAAAAAAATACCAACTAGAAATTTAATTTCTAGCGTTTTGATTGGCTAGTGGCCTGTCAGTGACCTGTCAGTCACTATTTTCTTAACGCGAATGAACTATAGACTGGCTCGCACTGGCTAAAGTGCAAGGGCAAAGCCATAAAACAATAAAAAACAAGTGTCACACTTCTGACACTTTGAAAAATATAAGAAAAAGGTCATGGAATAGTACACAATACACATACCGCGTATCTCCCTGCGTCGGCGTGTGTATACAGCGTGGCATGTTGGCAGCGCGCGCCGGCCTGCGACTACCTCGTGCCGATGTCGCCGCAAGAGAACCCGCCGCCGAACTCTAGGTAACGCCTGTGCGGGGGGCTGGCAGACAGATTTGAAACTCATCAGTCTATAGCAGTCCACTGATGATAAGCCTCTTACAGTACGCCACTTTGGGCAAACACCTGAAAGCAGTTGATCAAATGGCCTATAGATACTGCATTAAATAAATAAATAATAAACAACATCACTTACATTGCTCCGATCCCAAAGTACAAGTAGCTTAAGCACTTGTGTTATGGATATCAGAACAACGAAGGTACCACAAATAAATACTTAAATACAAATATAAACACCCAGACACGGAACAAACACAAGTGTTCATCACACGAATGTTTGTCCCATTATCTTGCCATTGCCTAAAATGGGGAAATAACTCATTTTTTATTTATTTTGTAATGGCCATGGATTGGCTGACTTAGTAATACAACATTCATATCCGATTTCTACTATGATATACTAAGATAAAATCGATAACTGTAATATAGTGTAAGAAAAAGGATATTTTATCCGGGTAATGCCAATAAAAATTAAGTAACAATAAACTTGTGCCACACGTTGGGCGCCAAATTTTTTTTTTTAGGTTATGATTGAGCCTTTGTTAACAGAATGTATTCAATATATTCTGAATTATAAAGATAAAATATTTAAATACTTAAGAATTAATGTGCTTATACATATCAGTTCATAACAATTCAGCCAGTACTTACCATTCTCAAAGTTAGTTAATTTTCAAATTATACGAGTATGTACACATTCTAGCATTAGTACTTTTGATTTGAGCTAAGATTTAAATTTAAGATAACTTTTGTGGTAAAAAACAAAAGTAGACAGGACATTGACTGCCAGCCCTGCGTTACGTACAATTAATATCACTTATCTCTATAATATAATCTACTTAACTATTAATATTATATGTGCATTCCCTTCACGAGTCGATGTTGTCATAGTAACCGAACTGCCGCACGGCAGCCATTTTGTTCCACATTTTTTATTAAAAACTTTTTCTGAAATTTTTGGGGTTATATTTGAAATTATTTATTAAAGTGGAGAGCTCTTATATGTTGACCTATTAGTCAATAACACTACAAATTTCATTTGACATTATCAGAATGAAAGAATCATGAAATAGATAGATAAAACGATTTTTACACGCGCAAGAATATACTACAATTTGATAAAAAATGTTGGACAAACTGTTGAAAATAACAAAACAAATAGCAACTACTCTATAGAGACAGAGTAGCGAAGCATGCGCTAGAAAAAATATCTTCCAGTCCTGTAAACAGCGTTTCTATTAAAACTCCGTAAGGTCCTTACAATGTTACAAACATAAAAATTATATTTAAAAAGCAGTAAAAACATCGCACTACCTATTCACATTTCCAAGTTTATTTCTTATTTGTAAAGATCACTGAAACACATAATTCACATTAAAATATTGATATTTTCGTGTCTGGTACAATTTGGGTCAAACGTCAACTCAAAAAGAGTATACATATTATAAATAATGAAAAGTGGTGTAAAAATATTAAATTTAAAATCTCAGACCTTACTATGCTATTGACCTTAATGTATTGGATCTGTTATGTCTGAAATTTTTATTAGAAACTTTTTTAAGATATTAAAATTTACCTATAAAAGATAGATTTTATTTTCCTGTTATTTGGAAAAAATAAAGTACTTTTTTCTTGAAGAAGAAAGAAAGAAGTGTCATCACTTAAACTTTTAAACTACATAGGTATTCTTCATCTATGGTTAAAAATACCGAAATTATTTTTTGTGCATACATTTTTGTATACCTATGTAGGTAGTATGTGATTGTTAATGGAATAATTAAAGTATACACTGTATTTTTAAATTTAATTAATTTCGACGGGTTTTTTTTTTCATAAAATTACATAAAATAAACAAAAATCAGCTGCAAACGTATAGGTATGTACACATATAAATAATTTAACTTTGGAGTAGCACACAAATCGAAGCAGCTTTTTCCTTTTTGACCCAGAATGTACCGACATAAGTTCATATTACGTGTTGCCATCAGAGGCGGCTCGGCAAATGTGGTAACTAATGAGTTGTTGTAGCTCAACGGATGCGCTGGTACCTCATAGCAAATCGCCAACGGCGGCGCCGGACCCACCAGGAACGGAGGATTCACAATATCCACCTCTTCTGAAAGGTAACTTAGATCAATCTGTATTTTTATTTATTTAATAAATAATAATAAAATAGTAAAAAGTGTGTCTATACAATAATAATAATAAAAACCTTTATTGGAACATTAAAAAATAGCACATTAGCAACGGTGTATGATATCCGCAATAGTGCGAAACTGTGTCGCGGTTATAAACGCCCACCTCCTGATTTACATGGATTAACATTCCAAACAAAGTAACACATTACTAAAGTTAACAATAATTGAAATTAAAGATAATTATTTAACATGCTAAGTTTATGCGTAAATTAATTAATTAAATCAGTATTATTTTTACTTAACTTTAATAATAGCCTAACTAGATGATTTAATGTACGGGACTACTGAGCCTCTACTGAACAAAGGTTTCTAATATTCTCCACACAGCCTGTTTCTTAGATCAGACAACATCGTACCTAATTATTTATGATTTCATCCAGATGACAGTTGGCGATCTTTTTTCCATTCAAAAGGTTTGTGAAAAGGTTTTTAAAGGGTCGGCAATGCACTTGTGATACCCCTGATGGTGCAGGCGTTTGCCACCTCAGTAGAATAAATAAATAAAAATTGTCTAATCTATTAATTTCAGTTAGTGAGTCCACTATCAAACTTATTTATTTTATTTATTTATTTGGATCTCCAACATAAGACACACACATATTTTAATAGGATACATAAAACATACATTCAAATGGGCACAGTTTCTCGTGTTCCTACAATTACAGAAAAACACAGCTTGCTATAATGAGTAGTACAACCAGACAATTAATATTTTGCCCAAGTAAAATAATTACCTATGTCTACCACTCTCGCAGCATCACAAGAATATGGCAACATTCCAATGGTGTCTCGGAGCGGCGCGGGCGCAAGGAGGGCCGATGCTTCGGCTACTTCCGCCGCCGAGACGAGGAGCACCACAAAGTTTCTGCCGTCTAATTCCACTGACAGGTACCTACCTACCTATGTAAGGGAGCGGCCTATCACCTTTTCGCTCCAAGCTAACCTTACCTGCCCGTGGTGCATCCTGCCGAATACCAAACGAGGACCAACCGACTGGTGGCGGTATAACCATCACAATTAAAGGCGTAGCTAAACACCACAGACTGATGACGGTCACCGAAACGAGAAGCTACGCCCTGCGATCGCCAACCTGCCTGCCCAGCGTGGCAATTATAGGTTTATCCTCCAGATGTTTTCCCTAAGTGGCGAACAACTGGAGAGGCCTATGTCCAGCAGTGGACTGCAATAGGCTGATGATGATGTACCTACCTATATGAATATATCGTTATCATCATCATTATGAGCCAATCGCAGACCCATGCCGGACATAGGCCTCTGCAGTTGCACTTTTTGCCAGGCTCCTTGTTCCCCGAGACGTCTTTCGATGTTCAAGGCGACCGGTTTTTGCTGGGTGAGCGCTTTCCATCGTGGACTGCAATATCGCTCACCATCAGGTGATTTGCAGTCAAGCGCAAACCCGTATTGATTATGAAGAAATACACGTTCGCCACTTTGGCCAAAGATCTGGAGGCTTTATCAATAATCGCCTCGCTGGGCAGGCGGGTTGGCGATTGCAGGGCGTAGCTCCTCGCTCTGGTGATGCTGCTGTTTATAGTGTCCGTCATCGGCCTGTGTCATTTAGCTACGCCTTCAATCGTGATGATTAAACCGCCACCAGTCGGTTGCCAGCGCCTCGTTTGTTATTCAGCAGGATGCACCACGAGAAGGTGAAGGTGGCTTGGATCCAAAGGATGATAGGTCGCTTACATCCTAGGATCCTGGAAGTTCTAAAACCGGCACTGGCGGTCCAAATTCGTTCAGGAGAGTACTTATAATCGTATGGTGGTCTCATTCTCAGGTTGCTAAGCTCCGTGGAAGGAGCATCAATAGACGAGGACTCCGGCTCCGAAGTGGAAGACAAACCTGTTATCTGGGAGACGTCGTTCACAGAACCCCGTTCCAAGGTCAGCCCGCCTGACGAAAAGGTCACCGAGAATGGACCCGCTGTAAGAATTGCTGAATATTTAACTATATTTTTAGGGATAGTTTTCTGCAGGATTAGTACCTAACAATTGAGAAATCGACTGGAATTCTAAAATATTAATCTTCTTTTATTTTTGGAACTGACTAAATTTTCTTCTTCTTTTGGAGTTGACGGCAAAACTCTGAAACGGGGATCGCGTTATCGTTGGCAGTCAGAAAGTCTACGCGTAATAATTAATATAATTAACACCCACACTGGTTGCTCAAAGCGTCTTTTAAAGGCATTCAACTTAAAAACAGCTTAAATAGATTATAGTAATCTTAATGATGGATCTCGTCCTTTAACAATAAGAATCTCCACTTTAATCTAATCTGTTTCTCGCCAGTTAGTTCAGTTATTTATTCAACACTGATTGTGAATGAAAGTTCTTTAGTGGGAAACCACAATTGAAACTGGTTATTGCATTTTAGAACTAGGTCTATCTACGCCTATTTTAAAGAGTCTCACGCAAATTCCTTCGCAGGTCGACAAACTGATCAGCATAACCCCAACCTCGCCGAAACCGCCAGAAAACGTTTTGACTAAAGCTATCGAAGCCAACGTCATTGACAAGACCAACCACAAAAACTCCCTAGTTCCAGAAAGGAAGACCGCGCCAATAGCCTCCCCGGACCCGCCACGCATCAACGCCTGGGCGAAAGACGCCCCAAAAGTGGCCCCAAAACCAAAACCCTTCTGCCTAGACGCGGCCCAGTTGGAACAAAACCTGAACGCGCTTAAAAAGAACAGCGGTTCCGTCAACCTGAATACTATGAATCTGAGCATATTACCCCCATACATAAACGTGGTCACGCCAAACAAACTGTCAGAGGCGAAAACCATCCAAATAGACCCTAAAAAAGCCGTCATAGACGATTTGCAAACACCCAAAGAGGAGCCGAAAGAAGAAAAGAAGTTGAAACAATCAAATTCAGCTGCCAGCTTACTGAACGGGCCCATGACAGATGTACCATACGCGGACAGTGATAATGCATCTTCCAGTTCCGGAAGCAACGCCCAAAATATCATCAATAAAAATAAAAAGAATTTTGCAGACGCTGCGAATGTCAAGAGTAAAGTGATTAAACAGGGTAGTAACGGAGGAGAGTTCGAAACTGAGATTAGCTGTTAAAAATCGTCTATTAATTCTCATTCCAGTGTTAGTGGATAATTTGGTTGTGGTGAAGTGACTAATCGTGCCGCCGTTGACAATTGGTATATATCTATTTATAAAATAGAGAACATAATGTTACCTATTATTAGGTGTAAATATTAAGTTTTAATAAATAGGAGACTTTTACAATTTAAGCATTATAGTAAATTTATGTGCGGGACTTTAAAAAGAGTATATTTATTACAAAAAAAAAGTGTTATATTAATTTTGAAATTTGTATTTTTATCGAATGTACAAAACTGTTGTTTTATTAAGATTTATAAAAATAATGTGGTAGAATTTTTTTCAGTGAAAAATGATGAATGCTTCCCAAATCGCTTGATAGTGAAAATAGTTATTTATTGTTGCTCAAGTTGCTCAATGTTTTGCGAAAAAATTTTGTAAGTAGCTCAAGTGGTAGATAAAAAAATCTGTTAGTTTTTTCTACTTTAGATATTCTATTTGGAAGGTACGTTTTAGTTGAGGGGTCGAGACTTTTATATGTACCTACAACAGTTGGCTTTGTAGCGTATTTGTTTAAGGGCATAGATATCAATTTTATGCGGGAGATACCCATGCAAAGACATACAAAAGTTTTAGAATGTATAAAAATTTTAAATAAAAAAAAAATTAAGTACCTATCATTTTCACCATCTAAAGTATTCCGTTATCTTGCCATGTCCTAAAGAACATTCATAAACTACAAAAGGCATAAACGCCATTTGAAAAATACTGGTAGTATTTTTCACTTTTTTTACGAATTACAGATCGACTGTATTAAACAAATAATACTAATTTTTTTTAATAATTTTTACTAAAACTTTAAAGAATGCATAGTAATTATATTACATTGTCTGTACAGAAAATGTAATGTAATTTTTTGTAATGCGATTTTTAAAGAGAAATCATTTTTTTTTACATTTACATACGTTTATTGCAAGTCACACGTAACAAAAGTTGTTGAAACAATAAGACCTTATATCTCCCTCCTTTAATTTTTATCTATGTTTAGTATTATGTTAGCCACAAGTCTCTACTATACGAAACCTACAATCCTTCGAACCGTGTAACATATGAGACAAACACGCACAGCGCAAATGCAATCAACTTAGTATCTATATCTCGAATAAAATAAGGCATTAATGAAACGAATTATTGAAACAAACCAAACGTTATTTTTTTATTATATTTTAACGTTGAGAATCTTTCATGCAGACAGTTGAAAATATTTTTTTTAAAACTACGATTTGTTACAAGCGTTCAACTTACCTACTTAAATATCAAAGTTGAAAACTTTGCAATGTCTTACTTTTAACATTTTTTGTATCAAAAACTGCACAGTCTATAAAACAAGCATGTTTAAATATAAAGTTCCCTATGTAATAGATTCCCATACGATCTTTTTAAGTAGGCACGCATATTTTGGGAATTGTCATTTCATCATAATTTGATTCTTATTATAGTATAACGGTTGTGTTAGAACGGAGTCATTTAATGACTCCGTTGAATATTATTATAAATAAATAAATAACCCAAGACATGCCACGCTGGGCCACACAGCGCCATCTAGCCCCAAACTAAGCCGAAGCTTGTACTATGGGTAGGTACTAGACAACTGATAAACTTGCTTAGATACTTTTTTTTTTTGTAAATAAACACATATTATACATAGAAAACACCCAGACCAATACAAACAGACATGTTCATGCACACAAATGTTTGTAATGTGTGGGGATCGAACCCACGAACCCCTTGGCTCAGAAGGCAGAGGTCACTACCAATTGAGCCACCGAGCCAGTCAAAATTATATTAAAACTTTAAATTATATTAAAGCACTAGTAGACTTTATACTATACGAGTTTTTTTATTTAAGGACAATGATTGTATAACGTGCATAATACGCGTAGGTATACCTACATACAAATATTATTATTTATTTATACATCATTGTCGCTTATTTATGTCATTAATATTTAACATGATGATCTTGAAATCCAATTAGCTACACGTGACGCCAATGTTTTTTTTTACGTCATCTTCAACTTTTATATTTTAAGCTTTCTGTATCTTAAACACTTTTTCAAATAGTCTTCGTTAATTTAAATTTAAATTATATACTAATTAATTTTTTAATATTTTTATTTATCTGCAGGAAATTGTCTGCCAAGTAAGGCAGTTTATAAAATACCCAAGCATGCTTAAGGTTCTCAACACTATTTTACTATCCTTACAATCCTAGATTAACTAGATAAAGATCGTAGTAACGCTTAAAATGTTTGTAAATAATATAAAAAAAAATGTAGAGATTTCTGTAAATCCGCCCCAAAGAAGTCGTCATATACACGATAAAATATAAATAAAATATAATGAAGTTATCTTTTACGTAGTTGCGTAGTGTGGAAGGTCTGACAGTCAAGCATTTTAGTTAAAGAATTTATGTCCGTTGAATAAATTAAGGTGTGAAGTGGTGTTATTTATCTTTTGTATAGTATCCGTTCATTTATGTCACCGGCATTGTTAGAATTTGGCCACATAAGAAAATATACATTAGAAATTATTAATATAGTTTTATTATATATTATATATGAATTAAAAATGTGTGTTAATCACATAAGTGGATGCTTTAATTACACTATAAGATAGATCTTAAGAAATACTAGCGGAAATATGAGTTTGACATAACATATTTTACGTTGTTTCAGAGTAGTGCCAAACGTTGAGTTTTACTGCATTTATAGTTGTTTTTTAATATGCGAGGCATGAAATGACAGGGTATCAATCATGGTATAAAATTTGTTTTAAACTTACCTAATTATTCGGAGTTCCGAAGTCTTCGATCGACAGAGGTATTATCATCAAGTAGGCACAAGTGTTGCACCATTCGTGCACAAAAGTCACTTAATTTTTTCTCGTATGTCCTATAAACCCCGGCCTTTTAAATGTTAAAAATAGTTTCATATGTGGTGGAACTAATGTAATGATCGAACTCAAATACTTTATTTATTTATTACAGCGACAGATTTATATTTGTACAATTTTTTTTTAATGAACCTGGATTCACAAACGTATACTGTATTTTTACAACAAGAATTCAAAAGGGCTTGCGATATAAGATGTTTTTTATTCTTTGTTTGTTTAATAATATTTTAACGGCCTGGGTCTCTCCATACAGATTAAAAAATTACAAGATTTCTGCAAGTCGGTGATTTTATTTTGTATAGAAACCTCCTTTTGATCTATGACTTGGAACTCTATATTGTGATGGTCTGTCGAAGTCTTGAAATCGTCTGAGGAACGAAATAGCTCGTATATTATTTGTGTTGTATAACGATTATGTCTGTGAGAAATTTGGATTTGTGTACATAATAATTATTTGTAACGTAATTTGTTCGTAGCTTACGCGGCGTTTTTGCGAACGTCGCATGTATGTTTTAATTTTAAATTTAAACTACGAAACTGTGGATTATCTCACGAAAAACCTAACCTAACAAATTTCAGTATTATAAATGTTTGAACGTTTTTTTATAAATGGCTGAAAAACTAAAGTACGTCAAAGGAATGGGGGCTCATAATCCATTGAATTGTAAAAAGTAAGCCTGAGAGAAAAAAAAATCAGTTATTTTATAAGAATTAATTACGAATACATAAGTAATTGAATGGCCTGTCACCAGCACTCGAATAACGTTTTATTGTCACTTCTATAACTTGCTCAATTTAGAGTTATTATTTTTAAATGCTTAGACGAAAATAATTCTTTCCAAAAAAACTTTTTTTTTATTAAAAAAAAAGGGAAATGTGGTTGTGACTTACGTATAGCTACGCGAACATGAAATTACGTCAAAGTTCCTTTTGTAAACGATGCGAGTGACTTTGAAATGTTATTCTTCATTGTTTTGTCCTTCTAATATTAGTATTTGGACTTGAACAACGAAAGTGATTAAATTTAATTAAAGGATTGTCAAAATTTCAGGCGTCACTTTAGGTTTATCTATACCCGTCGTATCACGACCCCTTTTGTACATGACGTGAGCCAGTTAGTATAATGCGCTATATATATAAATAGTGAAGCACGTTTGTATATGGTAAATAAAATATAAAGTACGGGATCGCATGTAAAATTTATAAAATAACAATAAAAGAAAAAGTGTAATTGATATTCAAAAATAAAATCATTAATAATAAATGTAAATGCGTTGTTTTATTGTTTGGAAATTACGTTTCGTTTAATAACAAAATTCCGGAAATGGATTCGAACATTGCTTTATTTAACCGACTTCAATTGAATTGAAGTCGGTTTTTTTTGTTATTATAAAATTAAATGTTTTGACAAATCGCCGAGCAGGTACCGAATTCCAATCCATTTCTGAAATTGCATTTCTGTGTTGCATTATTTTTGGTCGGGTACAAAAAAAAGTCAATGTTCATATACTTCATTTAATTTTCTGTTAAATAATAGATTTTTTTATGAAATGCTAACATCGAGGGCATACAAATACTAATAAAACCGCTGAGCGTTTTTAAAACACATTTTAAGCCTTGCTCACTACAGAACTAGTTTCTACACATTTTATTACTGAGGGCAACTATATTTTGTTCTCGCATTAAGCGTAAACTGTATGTATAAACTTATTTGTATATTAAAAAAAGAATTAGCTACGCGATACTAAACGGTGTAAGAGGTTGAAATGGCGAATGGCGTAATGTAGTGTAGAAAACGATACCTTTTCTGTCAAATTTGCCAAACGATTTTTAATCAAGTGTCAAATTTAATAGAGTTCAATAACCATTGACATTTTTTGATAAGTTGATGGGTGTTGTGTGTCCCAATATTGTTTTATAAGTTTACCGAATGACCTAAATAAAATTACTGTAGGTAAAACAATTCAGTTTCCAATGTGTACATCACATCACTTTTGGATTAATTAATTTCAAAATTTAATGGATTTTTGTTCGATTCGAGCTCAGACTTACAGACACAATAGATTATAGAATGGGATTGAGATTATATACGGACATTGTACCTTACGAGGTTAAAATTGTATCAAATTATAACATATTCATACAAATTATAACAATACAATTATTTATCAGAAATTATTGAGCTCCATCGGTTAATTTTGATATCAGGAGCGAAAATAGTCAACCTGCAAAAAGCTCGCCAATCGCCATTTCACATGCATATTGCATAAATCCAATATTTATATGTAACAAACTCTAATAGTGAAAAACAGTAGACGATATTTTGATAAGACAATAAATTAAAGCCTATTTATTTCAAAGGTTCAAAATGTTTCGTGACACCATGCTTCTGCGACATCCAGAAACGTCATCAATAGGAGACATTTGACAATCTTGTCAAACGAATAACAAAAAATTTTAATGTCAGCCAAATCACGCGTTTAACAGACCTTCGCTCCCTCAGAATGCCCTCATACAAAAATCACTTCTGAGCAGAGTAAGGAGTTAATTTTTACGTTCTTTACATTAACAGATTGCCAATGTCAACCATAAGTCACAAGATATACATCATTTGTAGGTCTGTTTATAACAAGGCAGTAAAATAATGCCTCACCAGCCAACTGCTCTTTGACGTCTCTTTAGAGAATTGACATTTTGACGTTTCCGTCATGGCGTCATGACATGTGTCACGAGACATTGGTCGCCTATTGACAGTGAGGCTTTAAGCGGATGGACAACACTTGTACTTAACTTAGATCAGTCATAGACCATTAGTACTATGGAAATTAAACATAGGCACGCTACAAATGTTCGTAAAGAGGTCTGTATAAATGCACATATATTAAAATCGATTTTCAGGGTTTAAGATTTGACATTTTCGCATTAAATTATGACTCAAACTTTAATAAGTGGACAATTACGTGACATGTATTATGCAATACTAAAAGAAGTGTCCATTGAAATTCAGTAGAGGACAAAATAAAACAGAAATAAGAGAAAATGTTGCAAGGTTAACGAAAGCAATTAGATAAGTAAGAATAGATTTTTTAGATGTGTAGGAATGTGGTAGGAAAAAGATTAGAAGGAAAACAAGATGCATGAAATGAAAATATAGGTATGAAGAATCAGGAAGACAATATTTAGGTAAATGTTTTTTGTCAAAGTAAATTATGAAAAAGTAGTTTAACTCAAAATTTATTTTTTATGTCAAATATTATGTAACGTATTTATGCAACGGTATAATTTAAGCATGTAAAAGTCTAACAGAAAAAAATATAATCACTAGCAACGATAGTGCACATGCATTTATCTAGACCTCCGAATGACGTAAAAATAAACGAATACTGGTTTATTAACACTATTCTTACTAAAGCTTTAGATAACACTTTTTTTTTCCGAAGGTTGAAAGGACATGCCTCGTCCCCAGTTTGAGATCTGTGTCATTAAAATTGACATTTCATTAGTCATGTAACCGTCATTTCTTTAATTATGACATACCGGCAGCTTAAATTGAATCTCTGTCATAATATTTAGATGCTTTTTTAAATTATATTAATGACATAAATTATAATTTGATCTTATACCCCAATCCGATATTTCCGAAAATATAATAAGTTTTTCAATAAAACGATGCAAAAATGTTTCTAATCTTTACAAAATGACAATTGTCAACATATTTAATAACGCTATGCTAATATGCTTGACTAACAATATATCTGACGAAATTAACAAACGGTGCAATCTAGCAATAAATTTGATCCAATTCTTATTTTATCGAGTATTCAATATTGATTTGCAATATACAAAAATATAGCCTTTAACTTATACCTGCATGTTCAATTTTGATATTAGTGAGTGTATCTTCAATAAATGTTGCACTCGTAATAAAATAACGACCTAACTCAATATTTTTGAGTTAGATCATTATTTTATTAAGCGTGCGATGTATATGTAATGGATAATGTGATGAAATATATTGCACATACTAGAAATAAATGTAAATATTGAATATGCTACCACTAAAGAATACAAGGGAACTAAAATACATCGATGTATGACGATATGAGCAATTTTGATAAAGAAATACATTTTATAATAATACCGCGAATACTAAATAATATAATCTAAATTCCTACTGGACTGTATATGTGTAGGCATAACAATTAAAATAATAATGTAATCTCTAACGACACTTTCAGTGATATACGACCGCCGATTATAAAGATATCAAATAGTTATTATTATTAAATCACATTTAATTACAACAAATTCTTAACTAACACATAAATTTACAAGGAAACATTCTCGATATTATGTACTTTAATTTCATTTAAGATAATTCTCTTAAACTATTTAATTGATACGAAATTTAGAAAAAATAATGACTTAATTCCATTTAAAAAAAAGCTTGTGCGAATTAAATTATACGCAATTTATGTATACTAATATTTAAAACTAAAAATAATTGCATCTCCCCAAATCCGAACCCTTAAATATTATATTAATCGTCAAAATAATTAAAAAATGACTTTAAGTTTTATAAAAAAAAATCGGTGATAACAACTTGCAAAAACGAAACGCAACGCAACGTCAAAATTGGCGCCAAATTAAACGTCACTGACATTGATTATTTTTTTCAGGCAAGCGTTTAACTCAATTCCGAATCACTCTCCTATGTTCTTGCAAGTATACCCTATTCTTAGCAGATACTCTACAAATTCGTTCAAACTTCGGGCACACCATACATAATTCCTCACACACATTATCACATGTTTGCCATCGGATTATCGACTCTGAGCGTTCGGGTTAAAAGTCGTTGTCGCTCGAAGCGTCGTAGGTCTCATTTATTTGGGTCGGTGGCGGTTGGTATCGAAGGCTGGTCGACACCAGCACTGGTCCGTGGAAGGATTGAGATCGAAGGACGCTACTGGAAAAACAATCTTACATTTAACACGGAAGGTCCAAAATGCGTTTGCAAATCAATAGAATAATGTTTTGGCACGTGGCGAAATTGGAACTAGGTAGCGGCAGTTCTCATAAAAAATCTCAACTTTGACGTCTATTTTGACATATTTGTTTGTCAGTAACGCCCTCATGTCAATTTCACGCACATGCCCAAACATCGTTGTTGACTTGTAGCTGCACAGTGGGTTAGTGTTGCTAAAACATTTTAAACAAAAACTACCAAATGTAGTAAATTTGCAATGGTGAGTTTTTTGACAATTATTTATCTAGATCTATTTACAAGTAAAATGGCACTATTGTGTTTTTGTGCCCTTTTCTATTATATACAGTGATTGAATAAACCCTGTCTTCAATATACAACAATTTTAGTGTATCCATAGATTAATATAAAAATATCAAGGACATTAAAACAAAAGTTTGCAAACATACTTAGCTTAAACACACTTTAGAAGCGTTATAAAATAAAAAAATGGTTATGTGACAATAGCATATTAAATACGAGACGCCGCGTGGTATAAGCTAATTAGTAGGTACGTATGCATTTCATGCAAGTGTGTTTAGACATTAACAAAAGTCATTATAATTAAAAAGTGTCAGCTGAGCTTTGTGTATTAAGCATTTGAAAAGCAATTAATTATCAATGTAACACCAAAAATAGGTGCCGATATAATAAAGCTGTCGGAATTCGACAACTGTCGGACGCCACAACTGTCAACTTTGACATTTGACTAACCTTAAAGGATAAGATGGCCGCCCACATGTCATTATAGCCAGATTTGCATGCATTTTGACATCTGTCACGCTCTAAAATTTCAAACATTTAATTTCTTAGCATTCAATTAAATTATTTCTACGAGTACATACTAAATAATAAGATAAAAATAATATTTACAACTGAAAAGGAACGAACGTAAAATAATGCGTGATGGATTATTCACCATTAACTTCCTTTTAAATAAAATAAATTAAAATGAAAAGAAATTAAACAAAACTTATTAAGAATTACTTCTTAGGCGGAAGACACAAGTTCCTAAATTAGATTAAATTGGTTATTTTATTTTTAATGTATTGGCTAAGTCGTTTGTTATCATGCAATAATGATTGGTAGTTGTTTTATTTTATTATTATTATTGTGATTTATTTATTAGAAACTTGTAAAGAGGTCAGTTGTCATTAATATCAGTAGAAAAAATGCAGATAGCAATATAGTACGCATTTTAACACTGAAATGCACTTTTTTACCGACTTCCTAAAAAAGGAAAAAATTCTAAATTCGAATGTTTTTTTTGTACGTTTTTTACGAGTACCAGATCTCCCGAGAATTTGTGAGCCAATTTGATAATTCGTTTTTTAAAGTTGGTCCCATTGTCATCATATTGAAGCTAGGAACAATGACTATGCATGGAATCCGGGCTAAAATAAAAACTGAGTTACACTACATCTTATTCATTATTGTCAATTCATTTTACACAAGTGTGAGTGAAACAAAACGACGCTATTTGTTCTTATTATTTCTGACCGTGTCACAAGAACGAACAAAATATACGTCAAATGGTCACCTTTGGTCATCTTATAATACTAACAAATTTAAAAGTACCATCCAAGCCGTTAAAACACTTAAACGAAACTAGTGACAACCTTAGAAATTTCGAAACGTCTTTTCTATGCCTGTCCTTCTCTAATATATCAGCAGCATCCATAAGTCAGAGTGAACCAAATATATTGAGTCATGTTGTTATTTTAGCCCGGCTTCCATGCTTTGTCCTTGTTCCTAGTATTGAAGTCAGTTATTTTTTTTTTGAAATGTTGTTTTTTATTTTGTACCTGTCAAACTATTTAAACGTTCCATTTGACGTTTAAAATCTTTGTTCGTTAGGTCATTTACAGGCCATTTATATGCAAACTTTTCACTTTACTTAATTCAACATGCATAATAAAATAAGTCTTGTTCCTAATCTAATGATAAAGGAATATATCTATAATCTACCTATAAAAATAAATTCCAGATCGTCCCGACCAGCTGAACTGATTTAGCTAATTTGGTCTTGAATTATTTGTGAAGTCCAAGGAAGAATTTCAAAATCCCTATTCACTTGTATCTCCTGCTTAACTCTGTCTACTATGGTCATGCTGGGGCAGCGGTGCCAACTCACCTGGCTGTCTTGGGCGGCGCCTTCGCCTTACCAAGGGCGGCCGCCTTGCGCGGGTCGTACGAAGCCCTGCGTTTCCACTTCTCTAGTTCTTGCTTCTTTTGTTCTGAAAGGATAAATGAAGTAAAGATACTAATTTGTACCCAGGTAAACACTGAACCCTTTTCTTGCTCGTTGTCACAGCGATTTGGGCTTCTCTTTCGCTTTCTATCAGGCGTAGGGAAGCCATTATGTCGAGCTATTATAAAAAAAAACCTTCTTCATTTCTTTGTTTACCATTTTTTTCATTGTTAGCGCGTCTCTTGATCAACTGATATGTACTACTCGAATTTGTAGAAACTAATATAGACTAATGTGACAATGATATTATTTTTAAGTCCATAAGTGTTATAAGATGCTGTAGGTATGTTTCTCTAATAAAGAAAATAAAATAAAATTGATGGTGAAAGGTCTTCATTGGGGGTCACTTTTACTCGAGCAGGGGTCATTATCGGTGGTCTCCCTGGGGTCATTTATGTTTCATATAGGGTCTTTGTGGGGCCATTATTAGGGGGTCTCTGTGGGGTCATTTATGGTGGAAGGGGGTCTTTACTAGGGGTCTCCCTGGGGTCATTTTTGTTTGATGTGGGGTCTCTGTGGGGTCACTATAGGGGGTCTCTGTGGGGTCTCTGTGGGGTCACTATAGGGGGTCTCTGTGGGGTCACTATAGGGGGTCTCTGCGGGGTCACTATAGGGGGTCTCTGTGGGGTCACTATAGGGGGTCTCTGTGGGGTCACTATAGGGGGTCTCTGTGGGGTCACTATAGGGGGTCTCTGTGGGGTCACTATAGGGGGTCTCTGTGGGGTCACTATAGGGGGTCTCTGTGGGGTCACTATAGGGGGTCTCTGCGGGGTCACTATAGGGGGTCTCTGTGGGGTCACTATAGGGGGTCTCTGCGGGGTCACTATAGGGGGTCTCTGTGGGGTCACTATAGGGGGTCTCTGTGGGGTCACTATAGAGGGTCTCTGCGGGGTCAGTCACCTATCTCCACGTGGTGCGCGCTGCGCGCGGGCCGCTCGGTGGCGGGCAGCAGCGCCACGTATGTCTTGGAGGGGTCGCGCCGCAGGAAGGCCTTGGGCGCGCTCTCGCTCTTGTACCGGCTGATGTCCAGGTACCGGGGCTGCACGCCGCGCTTCTGGCTCACGGAGGTGGTGGACGATGACATCGAGTAGTCACCGCTGTACCTGCAAATAAGACCTCGTTTTAGAATAGAATAGAATACATTTATTGCACCAGTGCGTTCTACCGGTTATGACATACGGAGCCGAAACGTGGACACTTACGGTACGGCTAGTCCACAAGTTGAAGGTCGCTCAGCGAGCTATGGAAAGGGCTATGCTCGGCGTCTCTCTGCGAGATCGGATCCGAAATGAGGTGATCCGGCAGAGAACCAAAGTTACCGACATAGCTCACCGGATCAGTAAGCTGAAGTGGCAGTGGGCTGGCCATATCAGCCGCAGAACCGATAACCGTTGGGGTAAACGAGTTCTGGAGTGGAGACCGCGTCTCGGCAAACGTAGTGTAGGACGCCCTCAGGCCAGGTGGAGTGACGATTTGCGCAGGACGGCTGGCAAGTGCTGGATGCGAGAGGCCCGGGACCGAGCGAAGTGGCGAGCATTGGGAGAGGCCTATGTCCAGCAGTGGACTGATGTGGGCTGATGATGATGATGCAATCATCATGTTCATAGATAGTGTACATACAAGGTATGCTTACTAACTAGTACAACATAGACCCTGTAAGGGTATAGCAACATTTATGGTGTTGGAACATTAACACTCTTTAAGTAAAATAATAATTATATTAGTTAAACATAGAAAAGAGATTAAATAATATTATCATCTAAATATACACATCAACGAGTCACACCGGATCGTTTCACACTGTAACTGGTTGAGGAATATTCGCATTGAGTAATAGTGTGACTTGTTGCAAATTTTATTCTCATCTAGTAACACTAGTTTTTAATAGTGTTACTAGATTGGAAAAACATATCTCAACAAGTAACAGTGTGACCTGATGCGAATTTTTATTCCCATCTAGTAAGACTGGAGTCTTTCCCAAATAAGTGTTTTTTTAATGGTTCTTTCTGGCAACCATGAAATAACATGGAAATTCAACCATGGTCATCTCCCCTATTGCCACGCTGGGCAAGAGGTAGGCTCTTAAAGTCTGTTACTTACCTCTGTTTGGGATGCGCGGGCGCACGCGAGCCGTGCTGGCGCATGACCACGGGCGCGCTCTCCGGCCCACTCTCACCCTCTGTGTCGCTCGTGCCTAAGAATAAATAAATAACATAATAAATAAATAAGAATAGGCTTGTTTGGCTAAAAAATGTAATTAGTCCGTGTTTTAGCTTCATCATCCATCATCATCCTAGCCTTTTTCCCGATTGTCTCAGGGTCGGCTTCCCAAACTGAGAGATTTGGCGAGGGCTAAGCTTTTACACAGAGCGACTACCATCAGACCTCCGCAACACTTAGGGTAAGCTATACCCATTCACAGTTAGGCGTCAGAGTTTGATTGACGTGTTTTTTTAAGTGGAGATAGTTGAAGGGATGGAGAGTAACATAGGCTACTTTTTGCCCCTTTCTAACCCCCCACTTCCCTAAAATTAGCGTCCCCGTCCCTAGCGTTGCCCCCCACGCGGGCGAAGCCGCGGGCACAGCTAGTTCGACAAAAAAGACATACATTTTTACTTGTAGATTAGACTAAAAATTCATAGTTATAGCCCGTTGAAATTACGCGTGACGTCACTCGGTGAGGCACTTTTACGGGAGCGAGTGACGTCAAAAACTCCCGAGGGCTGGGCACTTTTTCACAATTGAATTCATAAAAAATCTGATATTAAAGATAATCAAAATTTGTTGCCAGTACTTATTGCTCCATACATTTGGCTTCATTCATATCTTCGTAAGAACTTTCTTAAAATTATACTTGGCCTTAACATTAATATAACACACTAGCTGTGCTCGCGACTTCGTCGGGGTGGAATAGTTATTTTTTCCCCTTTTTTTTTTACATTTTCCATTATTTCTTCGCTCCTAATAGTTGCAGCGTGATGTTATATAGCCTAAAGCCTTCCTCGATAAATGGTCTATTCCACACAAAAAGAATTTTTCAATTCGGACCAGAAGTTCCTGAGATTAGCGCGTTCAAACAAACAAACTCTTCAGCTTTATAATATTAGTTAAGATGTTGAGCTAGAAGTCTAACTTAAAACTTAGGCAACATTTTATGGAAGTCCGTTATTTTTGAAACCCGCTATCCACGCGTGCGACGCCGCCGGCACAGCTAGTAAATAAAGTAATGTTGATGTTGTTTTGTATGGGATGTAAGGGAGCGACCTATCACCTTTTCGCTCCAAGCCATCCTCACCTGCCCGTGGTGCATCCTGCCGAACAACAAACGAGGCTCTGGCAAACCGACTGGTGGCGGTAAAACCATCACGATAGAAGGCGTAGCTAAATACCGCAGGCCGATGACGGGCAGCAGCGTTACTGGAGCAAGAAGCTACGCCCTGCGATCGATAACCCGCCTGCCCAGCGTGGCGATTATGGGTATACCCTCCAGAAGTTTGCTCTAAGTGGCGTACAACTGGAGAGGCCTATGTCCAGCAGTGGACTGTAATAGGCTGATGATGATGATGATGTTGTTTTTTTTCACCTGTTGTTAGCGAAGCCTTCTCATGGCTGAAAATAGACGAGTTTCTCGGACTGCTCCCGTTGGTGGTGGAGTTTGTGTCGCTGTCCAGTATGAACGTCTTCCTCTTGTCTATGGCCTCGTCGCGCTTGGGCAGGAAGTCTATGTTCTCTTTGGTCGGCGTTATGTCGTCTATGATGAACGTTTTGCGCTTGTCCGCATCAGTGCGTCTCTTTTTCTCCGGTTGGTTCACCTAGAATTAAGGAATGTAAATAAATATACATATGGGATGTAAGGGAGCGACCCATCATCTTTTCGCTCTAAGCCACTCTCACCTGCCCGTGGTGCATCCTACCCAACAACAAACGAGGCGCTGGCAACCGACTGGTGGCGGTATAACCATCATGATTAAAGGAACAGCTAGACGCTAGAGGCCGATGACTAGCAACAGCGTCACCGGAGCGAGGAGCCTAGCCCTGCGATCGCCAACCCGCCTGCCCAACGTGGCGATTATGTATCCTCCAGATGTTTGGCATAAGTGGCGAACAACTGGAGAGGCCTACCTATGTCCAGCAGTGGACTGCAATAATAGGCTGACGATGATGAAACTATGGGACTCTTTGCCAGGCTTCTTGTACCCCGAGAGATATAACCTACCGATGTTCAAGGCGAAAGTGAAGTTTTTGCTGGGTGAGCGCGATCCATCGTAGACTACGATATCGCTTACCATCAGGTTTTTTTTTTCTAAATGTCTACAATGATAGCCAAAGCGGCCTTGTCATTCAGTCATCTCCGGTCTGTCGGGGGAGCGGAAGGCCGGAACCCTTATTAAAGTAAGGGCGCCCCCTAATATATGGCCGTAAGCTTCGGCGCTATCCGTGTCCCTGCAACTTGCTGCCCACTGGCGACACAGGGGGGTTTAGTGGGTATGCCCTCCCATTTTGGGAGGTGTGAGTCCCACACACCATGCCGCCTCCCCCGGAGGCGAGATGAAGAATATTGTGTTTCCTTTTGTACACTCACCGCACAACAAATCTGCTCTCTGCATGACCCAAGGGTTGACTGGTAGAGAATGCTCCTAGCATTAAGTTCGCCTTTTGTACCATTTTGTGCAATAAAGTTTAAATAAATAAATGAAGGTTGCTAACGCATTCCCCTCTAGTAAAAAAAAGTTTTTTTTTTCAAATTTCTTTCTTTTAAAAAGATTTTATCCTATTAGGGCGCCCCCGAATGGGAAAAGTCTTCTTTATTACCTGGAAATTAGTAACATAATTCCTTGACAGCATCACTTCATTGGTCATCGCCTGCCGATGAAGGCTCCTGTCCTTGATCCTGAGGTCCAGGATGTCGGAGTGCGTGGAGGTCACCATGGGGTCCACGGGCAGCGTCGCCAGGTGCTCGTCCTCCGAGGAGTAGTCCAGGGCCTCCAGATCAGCTATGTTGGTTGTGTGGAAGGACTGTGAGCGGTGGACTGGAGAAGAGTGGCTGGGAGTGGAAATGACATCAATCAATCGACATCAACACAAGCACACATAAGCGCCATCTACAATGTTCTACACTGCAACACCTATTTTGAGAGGTAGGGCATAGCGAATCTTCGCTCGTATTGTGCTGCCCATCCGGGGAAGGACCTCTACCCTATAGAATACCGCAGCCAAATGACCTCCGGGTCGTGTTTCTGCTGGTGAGTAGGGCTTCCGGAGCTCGTGGGGGGTTAGGGTTGGGCCGGCATGGCGGTGGCAACTGACCAGTTACTTGCCCGTAGTCACAGCGACATGGGCTTCTCTTTCGCTTTCCATTAGGCGTAGGAAAGCCATTATGTCGAGCTACTACAAAAAAAGGGTCTTTGCAATCAGCTTCCGGCTACAATTTTTCCACATGGATTCGTATCCATCTTAGGGACCACGACTAGGGTAGAGCGTATCACGACTTAGGGACCTTCAAAAAGCGAGCCTCCAGATTTCTCCAGGGCCGGCAACGCATCTGTGACTCCCCTGGTGTTGGGGTGTCTGGGCTGAAGTGATCACTTACCATCAGGTGACAGGGATGTAAGGGAGCGACCTATCATCTTTTCGCTCCAAGCCATCCTCACCTGCCCGTGGTGCATCCTGCCGAACAACAAATGAGGCGCTGGCAAACCGACTGGTGGCGTTAAAACCATCACGATAGAAGGCGTAACTAAATACCACAGGCCGATGACGGGCAGCAGCGTCACCAGAGCAAGAAGCTACGCCCTGCGATCGCCAACCCGCCTGCCCAGCGTGGCGATTATGGGTATATCCTCCAGAAGTTTGCCCTAGGTGGTGAACAACTGGCGAGGCCTATGTCCAGCAGTGGACTGCAATAGGCTGATGATGATGATGATGACCTTCAAGCCCGTTTGCCCCCTCTGTCATAAAATATGATTCCTCACCTGGGCGAGCTAAGGTCATCTTTGTTGCAGTCCTGCCTCTTGGCCTGTTGCTGCCTCCTCTTGCCCTCTTGCGCCGCCTTCATGGGGTCATAAGAGGACCGCTTCTTCCAGTTAGAGAACTCGATCTCCTTGGACGCAAGAGCTGAAGAGGATCTGTATTGACTCGGCTTCTTCTGACCTGGAACAGGGAATGATGACAAATTAATACATGGACTACTAGATCAGACGTTTCCAAATTGTTTTTTTTATTCATATTCATTTATTTGCAACCATATTCATACATAATTAAACAACTTATAACCAGTATAGAATATAGACCCTGTTAGGGTATGGCAAAACATTTGATACATTCATATAAACAATTATATTACTTAGTATATTAAATTGGCAGCAATGGGAGTGTGACGGATGAGGAATAATAATAATTATGCATTACTAAAGTATTCATTAAGGCTATAATAACATTTTAGAAGTAGCATATTTTTCAATTTTTTCAGGAAGTTTTTTGTGTTCAGTTCCATTCTAATAACATTAGGTAAATTATTAAAGACTTTTTATTGCACTACAATATGGACTAGAACTATATATAGCTAGCTAAGTTTTTTTACATGGAACTCTAAAAAGTTTGCTGGTTCCGGTGACCCATAAATACATATTTTATGCTGGAATAGAGGATCCCAAATTGTTTTTCTCAAGGACCCCTTTAAAAAGTTTGCTGGTTCCTATGACCCACAGTTTCCAAAATAGTCCTAACTTTTTAATAGCACGACATTATAGCTAAGAGAAACCCAAGTGGCTGTGCTGTGACAACGGGCAAGTAACTGATCAACACCTGTCATTTGCCACCGCCTGCTCGAATTCATCAGCCTGTCGTATTTAGCTACGCCTTCAATTGTGATGGTTATACCGCCACCAGTCGGTTGCCAGCGCCTCGTTTGTTATTCGGCAGGATGCACCACGGGCAGGTGAGGTTGGCTTGGAGCGAAAAGATGAGAGGTCGCTCCCTTACGTCCTCCAAGATTATGACCGTCGAAAAGTTTCCAAATCAGAGTCGTAGTTACCTTTGTGAATAGCCTTACAATGCAGTCCTAACTCCTATTCACAATCGTCGGAAACGTTTCCGAAACGGAAAGTCTATGCTCTTTTTTACTTTATGGTAGACAAGGACATAGCATTCGTGAATAAGGGGGACAGGTATCGAACCCGGAACTTCGGATAATCCACGTTTCGGGTGAACGGCACACGAGGTCACCGCTCATATTTACTCTTACATACATATAGTAGCTAAAGTGTTTTGGCCATTGCAAAATGGAAAGGACTTGAAATATTGGATATGTCGTGTGTATTGCTAACGATGTAAGCTGCGGTTTTTTCGTTCGGCAATCAACTACTAAAGCTTGTACAGTTGTGTACAAAATGTTGTAGGAATAATTTGTGATTTGTATTTTTTTTCCAAGATCATATATTCATAACGTCCAGCCTTTCTCCCAGAGGGGTAGGCCACGTCCTTCCATTTGCTACGATCCTGGCACACAAGTTTTGCTAAGTTCACATTCACGAAAAATATAGCTGCAAACCTAACCAGTTCGTGGTGCATCCTGTCGAATAACAAACGAGGTTCTGGCAACCGACTGGTGGCGATATAACCATCACCATTGAAGACAGGCAACAGCG
The DNA here is from genome assembly GCA_031163375.1 of Conogethes punctiferalis. NCBI lineage: Eukaryota > Metazoa > Arthropoda > Insecta > Lepidoptera > Crambidae > Conogethes > Conogethes punctiferalis. The sequence goes on from CM062103.1 coordinate 7,952,846, forward strand.
TCACCGGAGCGAGGAGCTACGCCCTACGATCGCCAGACCGCCTACCCAGCGCGGCCATTATGGGCAAAGCCTCCATATATTAGACCAAAGTGGCGAATAACTAAGGCCTATGTCCAGCAGTGGATTACGATGTGCTGATAATGATACAGCTCTGCTCTGCTTTTATCAGCTACGTACAGCGTCGTAAGAATGAGAAAAGCCGCGAAAGCCGAATAGACTCTGAAAGGATGCGTACGCGCCTCCATACAAAATCGTTGTTTTCTATGGTCAAACGTTGAATAAGTGTGTTTATAATACGTTGTAAGGGCGCATCCTTACAATGTCATACATCCATGACAATGTCCTATTAAAAGATTTACTGACAGCTGTCATTCTAATCATTTACATTCATGGAAGTATTAATTACATTTTATTCGAACTTATTTGAATCGAACATTATGAATATAATATGTAGAAATATAGTGTTTTAGTTATAAATGTTTTCAATTAATAATTGAGTTAAAATAAGCAAATGACAACACAATTTGACAGCTGTCATTTTAATCATCTTACATTTTATGGACTATAAGATAGTCCACTAACACTTTTATCTCCACCTGTATTCGTTTAGTAGTAATGACCTCTTACCGCCTTGTGGCAACTGGCAACTATGACGGATTGAGCATTTTGACACTCGCCGACTATATCGGAGCCAAGGATAACCGACCGCGAACACGATCGCCAATTAACTTATGCTATTGAGTTAAACAACACATTTTATTAAGAAATTCACAATTGTATTGTGTCTTGATTTCATTTACCTAAAGGTTGTCTGGAAGATATCGCTTATACTCGCCTGAATTCTACAACACATACTATGCCAAGTTCTAAGTTGGAACGTTCTTTTGAAACCAACGCGCGTCATCAGTCTATCGCAGTCCACTGCTGGGCATAAGCCTCTCTAGTGGACGGCCACATCTGCAGGCTTTGTCCACAGTCGCCACGCTGGGCAGGCGGGTTGGCGATCGGAGGTATTTAGCTACATACGCCAATTACTATTATTTTATTAGATTTACATTATTCGAAAGATAAAATTCATAATTTTTGCCAGAACGAACTCTAGCAAAAGGTACCTAATTTGCAATAAGAATAAATGGTATCCAAAAACCCACCTTTTTCCTGACTTTTCGGCTGGAACTCCCTCGTCGAAGACCTCGACTTAGTCAACCTGTTCAGGACGGCCTGCCTCGTCGGCTCCGATATCCTCCTGCTCTGATGCCCCGTCGGCTTCCTCTCCTCCTTCCCAACCGGAGGTTCCGACATCCTCGCACCCCCCCTCTCCCTACTAGTCACCCTCACAGAGTTCCTCACCAAACCCGGCCCGAATTTCCTCTGCATTTCCGGAGTATTCGGACACCGAGGCGAATTCGCCGGCGCTATCGATTTCAAATCCGGAGAATCGATCCTGCCCTTATACCGATTCTTATACCTCAACTCCTGAGACTTATCGAACGATCTATCCGATTCATCGGACAAATAATCGTCTTTATACTCTTCGGAATGACCGCTTGATCTTCTAGAATTGATTCTAGGGTCTAAATAGTTGTTATTCTTGTTAACAGTGCTGAACGAGCTAGATCGTTTAATTGAGGAGCCAAAAGCGACATTCTGCGGCTTGAACATCTTGTTCCCTTCGCTTATAACCCTCTGATGCTTCTTGTTGTCTTGGTAACGGGTTTGGTCGATTCTTGAGTAGCCCGCTTCCAAAGCGTTGTTCTTCAGAACGGTTTTCAGGCACACAGATTGGTTTGCGTTGTTCAAATCAGTACCGAAAAAGTCGTTTCTGCCCTCGAACGATTTGTGTCTAACGTGGGCTTTTCTGTGCGGTGACAAGATGGCGTCTACGTCGTATTGAGGCCTGTTCGATAGTGTTTTGTCGTCAGAACTGTTGCTGAGTAAGCCTCGTTCGGATGACGGGCTGTTCATGTTTGAATCGCGACCTTTCCGCCTGTCTGTGTCCAAAGAACGTGACGCGGAGTTTAAGAGGATTCTTGTGCTTTCCGGGACTTTCATTGAGCCAGTGATGACGTAGTGTCCCGGGCTTCTGAGTGGGCTGCTGTCTCCTGAGGTCTCTTTCCTTCGGAGGCGGTAGTTGAGGGAGTTGGAGCGGCTCAGTTGGGAGATCGGGAGCCGGGAGACGGCTGTCTTCTCGCTGATGAGACTGGAGGTGAGTTGGGAGGGGATGTTGCTCAGGTTGTGCGTACGGGAAGACTGCAGCTTTGCTTGCAAGTTGGTTATGGCATTTTGCGTCTTCACTAAGTAGGATTCTGTTTCTTGTGTCGGTATTAGGTCCTGGAACAAAGAGAAAAGTTTATTAGTATGACTATTATAATGTAGACGGAATAAAGAAGAGCAGAAAGTTCAGTTATGTTGACAGGCTCGGTGCCTCATTCATATTATACTTATTAAACACCCAGACCAATACAAACAGACATGTTTATGAACACAAATGTTTGTACTGTGCGGGAATCGAACCCACGACCCTCGGCTCAGAAGGCAGAGGTCACTACCAAATGAGCCAACGAGCCGGTCAAATAACAGGCACCATCACATACATTGCTCCGATCGGAAAGTCCGAACAACGAAGTTATCACAAATTTAAACTTAAATATACACATGTTTGTGTGATCGTTCGTTCATCAGACGAATGTTTGCCCCAGGTCAAAATAAAGTTTATGGATTAATCGACAATTACTTTTCACTTTCTACTGTGATTAACTGCGTGCATAGTAGCTTTTATAACATTAAAACTATCCTTGGAATAACTTTCATTAGCCGTAAACTTTTTAATATTCCTATTAAATTAATTATATTATAGTTTTCTGGCTCGCCCAATGGTTGACTGGTAGAGAATGCCACACGGCATTAAGTCCGCCATTTGTACTTTCCTTGTGCAATAAAGAATAAATAAATAAATGAACGTTCAAAAGTAAAATAAAAAATTAAATTCATTAAAATTTAAACGTTATTTTGTATACTCGTTTATGGCAAAGTGCTTTCAAGTAATTTGTTATTGCTTTGACTATTTTTAATGCATGCGTAGGTACATCTTTAAAACTACACAACGTAATTGATGATTCATTTAAATAGAAATGTGTGAGCGAGATAAGTTTAGTTACAATACATAGGTGTAGAAAAACACGTTCAATGTTAGATATTCCCAATGTGTTCTTTTCTTATGTCAGTTAGATTGATAATAAAAAAAAACATATTTTCCAAGTTACATACATTACATAGTTTCCAAGTCGGGTCTATAAAGAATCTTAATTGCATTCAACGAAACATAACAGTATAATTCAATAATAAAACCAGTTACTTCCCAAGTAAAGTCTGACATAACTTCTATAACAAAAACATTTGGACACAAATTCCCGCTTAAACGTCCATTGTTCGAGATAAAATCGAGGTTCACAGATTCAAATCAGTTATGATTCACGTACCACTTAATTGGGCAAAGATTAATACAGATTGGTCTTTTGATAGAGATGAATGGTTTAATGGAGTTACGATGTAGGGAGCGACCTATCATCTTTTCGCGCCAAGGCACCCCCACCTGCCCGTGGTGCCTGCCGAAAGTGCCGAATAACAAACGTGCCTCTGGCAACCGACTGGTGACGGTATAATTGTCACCGGAAAATAGCAAGAATCGTAAGTTAGATCAATTTCCTAGGTAGTTGATTAACTTCCGGAAAATAATAAACGGCAGTTGAAATGTATTATTTAACGTATGTATTTTAGTAAATTGATCATTTTACGGGGTCTTGCCGTAAAATTATCCGACGAAGGTGAGGTGAACGTTGATTGGTTCAATGGCTCACGTGGCGTTATCCCGGCAACCAATCAGGGAACAGTGTATTAAGTTACGGGTAATAGTGCACCGTTAAATAGTACATTCAGCAACGATTGGCCCATTTGATGACGATTTTACTTGTGTCAAAATCGTAAATTATTAAATGACTGTCAGGCTACCGTAAATTGATCAACTAACTGAAATCAATTGCGTTAAATAATACATTTCAACTACCGTTTGTTATATTCCGAAAGTTAATCAACTACCTAGGAAATTGATCAACTTACGATTTTTCCGGTGACATAACGATCACGGGCAGCAGCGTCACCGGAGCGAGGAGCTATGCCCTGCGATAGACAAACCTGCCAAGCGTGGCAATTATGGGTAAAGTCTCCAGATGTTTGCACATAGTAGCGAACAACTGGAGAAGCCTATGTCCAGCAGTGCAATGATAGCAGGCTGATGATGATACTATAAGACACTAGTAATATTTTTGGGCGTCAACATTTTTTTCTGTCTGCACATCGACGTTTAATATGAGAAGAAGTGCCGCCGATTCTATGCATTGATCTAAATATATACGTTCTAAATAGGAAAAACGCGTTCTATCTACTAACTAGTTTTAACTGTAACATAGTTATTTCCAAAGTGACTCACTGACATAGTGATCTATCAACGCACAGCCCAAACCACTGGACAGATCGGGCAGAATTTTGGCATACAGGTAGATGTTATGACGTAGGCATCCGCTAAGAAAGGATTTTAATCAATTCTACCCCCAAGGGGATAAAATAGGGGATGAAGCTATTCACGCGGACGAAGTCGCGGGCACAGCTAGTCACTTATAAAAAAAATTGACGTTTGACAGATCGGGGTATCTGTCAAACGTCACATCGAATCGAAAGCGATCGGTTCAGTGTGGCGTCTGCACGTCACTTAGTCTATGGGCGCATAGCGTTGCATAGTGCTAAATGTCGTGACAGACAGACTGGCTCGTGAATGCCGCCCATTCCGAATAGTTGCGAGATACAGTGACATGCAGCTAGGGATGTGCCCGTACAATGTTTAAAGTATCGGTAAACAATAATATTATACTTATAGTTCATTCGCGTTAAGAAAATAGTGACTCATCACCGACTGCCGGCCAAGCCACACCCCCTAGCCAATTAAAACGCTAGAAATTATAATTTCTAGCGGTGATGAGTCACTATTTTCTTAACGCGAATGAACTATAGTCAATGAACCTATATCTACTTAGACATTGAAATTTTTATCATATACAATGTGTGGCCATAGAAAAATACTGATTACCAAAGTTTTAAAAATAAAACAGAAATAAAGCTTTCCCATTTCTCAATTTATGATGAATTGAAGAATGACGTATATAGTACAGTTATATACGTCACACAGTTACATAGGTATAGTTCTATGAGGCAACTGTACTATTAACACCATATTTACACTACAAAACAGTCGTGTGATGAACATTTGTGTTTGTTCCGTGTCTGGGTGTTTATATTTCAATTTAAGTATATTATTGTATTTGTGGTATCTTCGTTGTTCTGATACCCATAGCACAAGTGCTTAAGCTACTTACTTTGGAATCGGAGCAATGTATGTGATGTTGCCTGATATTTATTTAATGGACCCTAGCTATCGATAACTGTTTTTATCGATAGTTTTACATCGATAAGCTTTCGTTTATCAACACACTACATCCCTAGTTATAAGATACACACGTATTTGATCCAGTTCGCTATATATATGTATATGTAAATCGTCTATTATGTAACCAAACGTGGGAGTATGTAGAGCAGAGTAATGTAGACGGTCACTGGGGCGCTGTCACTCAGAAACGAAAAGGCAATTATGTGGAGAAAGAGCTATAGTCTGTTTAATTGACAATTTGGAGGTACGATTGTGTAGTGATGTTATCAGAGAGGAATACATGATTCAATGTGCTTGTAAATTATCCCCATATTTTTTTGGAAGTGAAGCTTTCATTTCTTATGTAGCTGTACCTAGTCGAGTCATACCCAATACGAGTGTCTGTGACAACTCACTGTGTAGACATGAACCATTTGTAACTCAGACTATTGGAAATAAATGAATTTTTATTATTTATTTATTTTGTAGCTGTACAAAACTTAATTGGCTTATCGTAAAATGTCTACTTCGAAGAATGTTTATCATTCATAATATGACGCTTTCCCACAATATATATTTTGCAAAAGGTACATTTCGCAAAATGCCTTTTCGCGGAATGCTTCCTCAGCAAAATGTTACTATGGGCACTTAGAATACAATTTTAACAAGAAAGTAGGTTCCAAAAACATAAACAATATACCTACTCGTAAACAGATTTTGTATTTTTACATTAACATTGTTAGCTCACCTCACCCTTTATTTTTCACCTATCCTCTACCCTAAGTTGTCTGGAAGAGATCGCTTATCGGCTATATTAACTATGAATGTGGAAGGATATAGAGGAAGAGGAAGACCGAAAATGGAATGGATGTACTGTGTGAGGAATGATATGCGCGTCAAAGGTGTGAGTGTGGAGATGACGGCTGATAGAGGAGAGTGGAAGGAGAGAACATGTTGGGCCGACAACACTTAGAGCGGGATAAGGGCAGCAGAATGCAGATGATATGAGACTGAACAAATTCTCGTCTAGCACAATTGAAATAAATGTATTATGAAACAAAGCGGCAATTACATAATAAGATGTTAGACATTAAAATTAACAAAACAAAATTAAAGGAAACTTATAAATAAAAAATATGTCCAAGATCGCTGCCCAAGGGCATCGTGCCGAGAAGGCTGGTCGTGTTTCCTCTTCGTATGGCCAGACTGATACGCTGGCCGAGGAAAGCACCAGCCCTCTTGTCGCCTGAGGCTTCTACTAGGCGTTTGGCCAAGTCGCGGTACAAACGGTACGCGCTCAGCCCCCAGGGACCCAGAGTTTCCACACCAAACGGCTCAAATATGCAGGTATTACTAATATCTGCATATTTGCGCCGCTTGTTCGATTCTGCTGACGCCGCAGCAGTTCCAGCCTCGTCTTGTGTAGAGCATGCTGATCCCGTTACAAATAAAAACCGTGTACCCTGGTACAGAAACGCCTAACCTTAGATTGCCAATCGCAATAGCCAAGACAATTACAGGCAGCACAATCTAGGTCTTAGTTTAGCAAGACGAGCTCACTTTCACTAACCTTGGCGACGCGTGCGCACGTTCCTGGCCGAATTAAACCTACCCGGTGATTAGGTGCCGTAACTGACAAATAGTAGTAACATCAACATATTGTATTTACAGAGTGTATTTTTAATAGCAAGAAGCTACGTCCTGCGATCGCCAACCCGCCTGCCCAGCGTGGCGATTATGGGTATATCCTCCAAAAGTTTGCCCTAGGTGGCGAACAACTGGAGAGGCCTATGTCCAGCAGTGGACTGCGATAGGCTGATGATGATGACGATGATGATGATTTTTAATAGAGGTAGGGCATAGCGAATCTTCGCTCGAATTGAGCTGCCCGTCCGGGGAAGGACCACCACCCAATAGAATACCGCAGCCAAATGACCTCCGGGCCGTGTTTCTGCCGGTGAGTAGGGTTTCCGGAGCTCTTGGGGGGTTGGGTCCGGCATGGCGGTAACTGACCAGTTACTAACCCTTTGTCACAGTGACTTGGGCTTCTCTTTCGCTTTCCATCAGGCGTAGGGAGGCCATTATGTCGAGCTACTATAAAAAAAAAACATTAGATATTTTTCGTATGAACTGTCAAGTTTTACGGAAAAACAAGTCATAGAACCTGTCTTCAACTAGGTACCTAGTTAAATTGATACAATCAAACCAGTTAGTGTCACAGAACATTTCAGGCTAGTGGGACAAAACTACGTATGTGGGTGTGTATAAATATTTGACAAGCCTTTGATTGAGGTCGGTTTTGGAAAGGATTAACAATTCATATGTTCGACCTCTGCATTCCGGACAACAAGTCACCATTGGTTTAGTGCAGACTTTCTTTTGAGCATTAATTTTGGTAGTAATATGGTTGGTGAAACAAAGAGGGAAAGAAAACAAGTAGGTACATTTTGGACAACACATATTACGAGTATGTACATGGAATCAGCATTAGACATCATCATCATCATCAGCCTATTACAGTCCACTGCTGGACATAGGCCTCTCCAGTTGTGCGCCACTTAGGGCAAACATCATCGCAAACAGAGTCTCACTCTACTGCCACGCCTTTTATCGTAAAAAGGAGCACTATCCGATCAAAATATGAAACTTCTTGCCGCGTACACTCAGGCTTTGGAATGAGCTCCCCGCCGAGGCTCTCCCCTGACACTACAGTATGGGGTCCTTCAAAAAGGTTGTGAAGAGGTTTTTAAAGGGTAGGCAACGCGCGTGTGATACCCCTGGTGTCGCAGGTGTCCATAGGCTGCGGTAACCGCTTAACATCAGGCGCGCCGTAGGCTTGTTTGCCATCCAGTGGTATAAAAATAATGTACTGTGTTAGAAGAACTTGCATATACCTACCGTACCTAGCAGTCATTGTACTCGTATTATATATGAGTCACTTTCAACAATGGTCGAGATTTACAACTTACTTTAACGCGAGCGAATAGTACAATAAAAGTATATTATTACGGATAACAATCCCGTTATATTTGAGTGGGTATAAAAATTACGCGCCCGCAAAAAAGTCCATTAATTAAGTACTTGTAGAAGGCATTATTTATTCTTTACCATTAGTCATTTGAGTCAGTACAGTTAATAAAAAATGGTGGGATTAGTGCCGAATCATGTTTAGATTAGGAGTTCCGTGGCAAGAAGCCATTTTGTTTGTTTTTTTAACAATTTAAAAAAGAAAAATTATGCAAACAGGCTCGAATGTCACATGATGTTAATGTCAAGGAACGAAGAAATGCACATCCTCAGTGCAAAGCCATAAAAAAAGGAACGAAGGGTCCTTGACCCTTTATCATCACGGAAGACGGAAAAAGATTATCAGTTTTTTTTTCTCCCGTTGTTAAACTCGTTTGTGTTAAAATAGCTTTGGGATTATTTGACAGTTCTCCAACTGTCAAATATTCCCAAAGAACTTTTATACACACTACATCCATTTCTTTTTCGGTCTTCCTCTTCCTCTTTATCCTTCCACATACATACTCAATACATACTCGTCTCGTTACATGGCTTTCATCCATCCTCATAATGTGCCCAAACCATGCTATCCTGCTACTCCTGAACATTTCTGTCACTGGCGCTACTTTCAGAGCAGAAAATGTACTCCAATATAAGGTTCTTCAATTGCCAACGGATCGTCAAAAAGCCAGCACGTTATGATGTCATCCACACGAGATGAGTCAGCATCTGACTCATTGTGACCATCTCCATATTTGACCGAACACTTTTACAGTTCTTGAACTTGGCACATTTACCTGCGATGTCCATGTGTATGCGCCGATGACCATAGTGTTCGGTTTTAGCGATTACGCGAGCCTTGGTATTTTTCCCGTGACATAAAGAATAAAGCCTGTGATATTCGACTGGCTCGGTAGCTCAATTGGTAGTGACCTCTGCCTTCTGAGCCAAGGGTCGTGGGTTCGATCCCCACACATTACAAACATTTGTGTGCATGAACATGTCTGTTTGTATTGGTCTGGGTGTTTTCTATGTATAATATGTATTTATTTACAAAAAAAATATCTAAGTAAGTTTATCAGTTGTCTAGTACCCATAGTACAAGCTTCGGCTTAGTTTGGGGCTAGATGGCGCTGTGTGGCCCAGCGTGGCATGTCTTGGGTTATTATTGATATTGTTCAAAATAGTGTCGAATAAAGTGTAACGTATGAGTAACCAAACCGATAGATGGAAGATCGATCGGTCATAACATGATACCGATCGATGGAAGAATAAATTTGGTTTCGTCGATCGCTAGTGTCCGTATAGAAGCACTCAAAGCCTCGTAAGGTTTTGCGAATTTATGATATTTCGCGAATTACCTACTAGTCGCGGCTTGAGAGCATTTTGTGGAAGATTTTTGAGAGATTAGAATGAAATATAAATTTATAGACAAATAGAGCATTTTTGAAATAAGTATACAGGACGTTTTGCGAACATGATAAAATAGGAGGTTTTGGTTTTGAAGTAGGTATTGATTTATTTTTAACAAAATGTACGCAAAGTGACGTTTGTAAATAAGAAGTTTTGCACCTAAACCCAATTAATGTCTTCCCTTGGAGTATGGATAATATTCTATAACTATGTGTACTCAAAAATGATCCTTACGTAGTCTTAAGATACGAATGAATCTAATTTTGCTACCACGCGTTTTACGCGGTATAATCTTAAAATTTTAATGTTTTTGTTGACAGAAACTATATTGTCACTTGCGTAAATGTCACTGTTATTGGCCAGTTGAAATGCGGATACATTTGTAAAGGTCCGAGACATTTATTTATTGCTTAACGGAATTAACGCGACGTTTATTTAAAACCAAGCTTATTATAAAGGTAACAGTAGTTTTTAGGAGTGCCAATAAAACGTATGTCATGTGGTACACGTATACGTTTAATCATGCCCAAATTGACCAAAATATTGGTGAGAATGTCAACTGTTTTATTGTTTTTTGTGCTTTTGACATTTTCAATGTTACTGCAATATGCATGCATTGGTATTTTATCAAAAAAAGAAAATATAAAATTAGCGAAAAACATTATGATGGTTTATTAGACCACGAAATTACAAAATTCCAAAAGAAGTAGATAATATGTAATTAACTAAAGAAATAATGGTAATGGTTAATGACCACGAACGACCACAAACCTTCAAATATTTTTTATAACAACCTGTTCAATGATTTCAGTGGGCATAGAGATCAAACTTTTATTTATAAAGTTAAGAGAAAAATAGATGAATTAACCTAAAACACTACATTCATGTAAAAATATTCATTTATTTATAGTTTTAATTACAACTAATCAGTAAAAATGTCTGCTATACTCTTCTACTTCTTGTTTGTGTGCAATAAACCACACCTATCTATAAAAAAGATCGTTATTTATAAAGCTATAAATTTATACAAACATGGAACCTGTTTTTTCAATTAAATCACACTTATCTAGTTCATCAAATACAGTTTCACGTCCCAGTTAGTTACAAACCAATATTGTATCCAAAGAATGTTGTTCTGTGCATATTCGGACCTTTATTACTTACTAGCTTTGCTCGCGACTTCTTCCGCGTGGAATAGTTATTTTTTTCCCGTTTTTTTTTTTACATTTTCCATTATTTCTTCGCTCCTAATAGTTGCAGCGTGATGTTATATAGCATAAAACCTTCCTCGATAAATGGTCTATTCAACACAAAAAGAATTTTTCAATTCGGACCAGTAGTTCCTGAGATTAGCGCGTTCAAACAAACAAACAAACTCTTAAGCTTTATAATATGAGTTTAAATAAAAACACCTGCTTTATTATTCAGCAAAGGTAGTACATAAAATGTGTTCATATCAAATTCCTAATTTATGGCCTTATAATCATGTGGGCGCAGCTCGTAAGTGGGCATAAACGGAAATAGACCCCATTTTTGTATGCCTACATAATTTATTTGCACGAAAATGAAAGTAAAATATTTTGACTTTTGTTGTTTAGCAGCTGTGAATAATAATTCACTAAGTATCAAACACCGGATGTAGGAAATAGGGACGCATTTCAGAAACATGTTAATTTGGTCAAATGTGGGTACGGTATTAGTGCAAAACCACTAAATAATAAAAAAAAAGAGTATGAATGTCAAATAAATTTAGATTGTTTTAAAACATAATTCTTCTTACGGCGTTGGTTCATCAAGTCTATACATTTTTCTTATATTCTTGTGTTTTTCAGTTCTTGGTCTTCGGTTTATGTAATTTATACAATTTCTTTATTTATTTACTTTTACCTTTTTTACAATACTTCATGTATTGTAGAGCAAATATATCATAAATAACTCGTAATTATGAGCATAATTTTTGAAGGCTTTACGAGTATATCTTCTTCTTCTCAAGTGCCTCTCTAATCAATGAAGGTTGGCAGTCATCTCTGCATAGCCAGCCTTATCCTGCGCGAGCCGGAACAGCTGGGCAACCGTCGCAATTCCCGTCCACTCTCTGATGTTCCGCAACCATGATTGTCTCCGTCGCCCTGCACGTCTTTTTCCCTCTATCTTGCCCATCATGATGATTTGAAGGAGGTCATATCTATCGTGGCGCAAAACATGACCTAGGTAAGCCATTTTGGTCTTTTTGATTACGAGTATATAGTACTCATAATAACTGACCTGACATTACATTTACAAATAGTCAACAGCTAGTGAAGCAAAGGCGTTTTGGCCACAGGGCGTAGGGCCGACAATAAGCGGACGTGACGTCACTCACGGACAGGTGGAAGTGGCATTAGCATAGACTAAGATCTGTGGTCCAAGTTGGAATTTTACATATCAAACCTATTTTATCTGTTGATCGTAATTCAGTATTTCGTGTTTTGTTTATATTCTGTCGTTTCCCTAACTTGAAAGTCGAAACTGGGTAAAATGCACTAAAATTGGCTAAAAATCGAAACTAGCTAAAGTGCAAAGCAATAAAACTAATGGGTCTAAGATCCTGCAATACAACGTCCTTCACCGAGAAGTTTATTGGATGAAACTTATTTTATAGGTATGTAAGTAAATGTCAATAAATATAATTCATGGGTTGCCGATAAAATTTTGGTCCAGGGTATGATTTGATGGATGGGGTAAGCATGGTTAAACATTTCACCGGTTTGATTATTATTAGACAAATTCTATACCAATTGACAGTATGAATATTTGTGATTGTAAATAAACATTTCTTTTATTTTCATTTTTAATTTGCGTTAGAAAATCTAAGCACAACTCGTAAGTTCATAACTAGCGCCACACAGCGACGCGTGCGCATCCAACCGTGCGTCCGCGCCGTGTCTTGCCCCAATCCTCATTGTGGCCGGTGTCGTGTTGCCGACACGGGCTTCCGGCAGGTACAATGGACGAAGGGTCAAGGTTTGAGCTAAGGGAGCAGAGGTGTTTTGTTTTTTTTATTTTTACCTATTTTTTTTTTTTTTTTTTTCCATTTATTTTGGCACAAACAGTCATTACAAACAGATTACAGTATAAATTATTACTTAAAAAAAAGACAAATAGTGCCGAGAAAGTACAAAGAAAAAATTTTCAAGTTAGCTTGTTGAAACAGCATACATACTTAAGTCGATTCTTACAAATCAATTACGATACTATAGTCGCTTTTTACAAATAGATCGTGATCTTATTATGTACATAGGTAGATATAGTTCTGTGTCTGGGTGTTTCTTCTGGTGAATTGTGTCCAAGTACAAAATTTTACTAATACAATACAATTAAATCATTATAAATGTTTTTGTGAAACCATAATTATGTAGGTAACATTTTGTAACACACAGGAAAAGAGAAAAAAAAAAAAAACACACACACACAAAAAAGAAACACAAAAAATAAAAAATTACATGTTCACTGGGTCATCGATTGTTGTAATGTGGAGTATTTGCTTAGAAAACAATTGAAGATTGTTTGTTTCATACTATTCAAGGAGCCGCCAAAGAGATTAATAGTATCAAATTCATTATTATATGTTTTTAACGAACGACAAAGAAAGCAATTTTGTGTATACTTTTTTCGAAGAATGGGTGGTACGAATGTTGGTATTTTCCGTTGGGAGCGAGCGGGGAGACGAAATCTACTTTTAATATTTATTTTAGCCAGGAGGGAAGGACAGTCTATTTTATTGTTTAGGATCTTATATAAGAAAATAATATCAAAATATTTCCGACGGTCACCGAGGCTCAGAAGTTTATGTTGAAATAAGGAGTCAGTGTAGGAGTCACCATAACGATTGCAACGATAGTTTAAAATTTTAATAAAAATTTTTTGGACCTTTTCGATTCTATCAATATGTATTTTGTAAAAGGGGCTCCACACAACACAGCCAAAATCGAGAATAGACCTTACAAATGAGAAATACAGGATTCTAAGAGTGATAGTCTTATTAAATGGTTTAGTTATTCTATTAATGAAACCAAGGCTTCTAAATGCTCGTCTTATAGCTATATCTATGTGGTGGTTGAATGACAGTTGATCGTCCATATTAATGCCTAAATCACGAATGTTTCTAACACGATTGAGAGAATTTTGCTGAAGAGTGTAATTATAGTTTATAGGTTTAGTTTTTCTAGAATAGGTAATTATAAAACATTTATCTAAGTTTAAGTAAAGTTGATTATCTGCACAATATTTGGATAAACACTCAAGATCTGTCTGTAGTTTATGGCAATCTTCGATACAGTTGATTTTTTTAAATATTTTGGTGTCATCTGCGTATAACAGATGATTACTATAATTTAGGACGTCACCTATATCGTTTATGTACAAAGAAAAAAGCACAGGGCCTAAATGTGAGCCCTGTGGGACCCCTGATGGAATTGCAAGAAAAGATGAACAATAACCATTCAAACAAACTGCCTGACTGCGATTACGAATATATGATTCGACCCATCTGAGCAAGTTGCCGTGCACACCTAGTCTCCAAAGCTTATCAAGAAGTACATTATGATTAATTTTGTCAAAAGCTTTGGAAAAATCAGTGTACACGACATCGACCTGGGCGTTATCATCCAATGCATTAAGAAGAAAGTCTGTAAGCATGACCATATTTGAATCAACACTGCGTGCTCTTATGAAGCCGTGCTGATTTTCGTCTATATGATTACGTACAGCATATGACAGTTGACTGGTAACAATTCTCTCGAGTATTTTACCAAATATGCATAGCTTAGAAATTGGTCGGTACTGAGTAATCTGATCTTTTTGCGAGTTCTTTGGTATAGGAGTGATAAGAGCCTGTTTCCAAACACTAGGGAAAGTACCTGATTTTATGGACAGTTGAAAAATACTAGATATTGGTTTAAACAACTCTTTAGCGCATCGAGATATAATCACTGGGTGCACTCCGTCTGGACCGGCACCTTTACTTATGTTGACAGTCTCTAATTCTTTCATGATAATATCATCACTTAAATGAATAGTGTTGATGTCAATAATTGCGTTAGGATCACAAGTGTGAAAAGAAGTACATTGGCTGTGGCTGTTACTATCAGCGTTTGAGGTAACAAAAACAGACTGAAAATAAGCATTAAATGCAGCGCAAATGTCCTCACCCTTGCATAAGGTTTCACCTTCATATATCATTTTTTGAGGTGTGCCCCCAGATAATCTCTTTGATTTGACATATGGCCAAAAGTACTTTGGGTTAGATTTGATGTTATCTTCCGAGAAAGTAATATAGTTTGAGTAGCATTCGCGTTCCATCTTACGAATCTTCGACCTAAGCGAGGAGAACATATTATAGTCCGCGGCATTATGATATGTCTTCCATTTCTTGTGGTATTTACGTTTTTCATGATTGAGCTTAATGAGGGGCCGGGTATACCACGGTGGATATTTACTTGTGTCACGTACCGTCCGCGATGGCACATGTTTATCAATAAGACTATTAAGAATTTCATAAAAATATTTAACTCTGGCTTCTACGTCGGGTAAGGTACCAAATTTTTTATCCCAATCAACGGATTCTAATCCCTGACTAATACTGTTAAAATTTGCCCGAAAAAACATTTTTTTGGTGAAGATGTTACTTTTGAGAGGTTTAGGTAGGTCAAGAGGTAGTTCCATACACAAAGACTTGTGATGCCCATCTTCTATTACCAAAGGTCTATCGCAGCCATCCAAATAACAAACGCTGTTGCAAAAGACCAAATCAAGTAGCCTGTTATTTATATTAAATTTACTATTAAATTGTGACAACAAAGATAGGTTCATAAAATCGCTAGTCAAGACTATCAATGGATCATTACTTGTACGCATGCTCATACTGCCTATATCGTCGTCATAAAACCAGTCAGCTTGTGATACATTAAAGTCGCCTAATATAAGAAATAAATCATCAGGGTTCAGGTTGATTAAGTCACACGTTCTATCGTAAAATGAGGACAACAACGATTCATGTCGCGTGCTGTGAGGTATATAAGTACAAGCAATATGCAAATATAATCCCCCCAAAAACATTTTCATGTAAAATGTAGCCAAGACGAGGGCGAGACCACATTGCGTGCACTGTCAAAAAGTTATCAGATGTCATGAAGGGGCCAAGCTGACTACAACTCTACACGCCCCCAATTATTCTACAATCACAAACTTAACATCTTTGCCAAAATATGTGGATGGCCGTTTCGCATAATAATGAGGGTAATTTTTTTTTCGTTTCCACAATAGTTCTTACGAAAGCTCAACGGCCAAGCCACATATTTTGGCAAAGATGTTAAGTTTGTGATTGTAGAATAATTGGGGGCGTGTAGAGTTGTAGTCAGCTTGGCCCCTTCATGACATCTGATAACTTTTTGACAGTGCACGCAATGTGGTCTCGCCCTCGTCTTGGCTACATTTTACATGAAAATGTTTTTGGGGGGATTTCACCTCTTTTTGTAGGTTGCTTGTTTATTGCAGTATTGCATTTTTACTTATTCTCCCTATTTTTTAGTAATTATTCCCTGAATAAATATATATATATATATATATATATATATAGGCCTCTCCAGTTGTTCGCCACTTCTGGCAAACAACTGGAGGCTTGACTCGTAATCGCCACGCTGAGCAGGCGGGTTGGCGATCGCAGGACGTAGCTTCTCCCTCCGGTGACGCTGCTGCCCGTCATCGGCCTGTGATATTTACAGCCCGTTCCCATTTGTCGGGTGTCGGGTCCGGATTTTAATCGGAGGTTACAGTGGCAGAACATTTATATTAAATGGAGCTATTCACACTTGTTGGAATCCGATTACTTGCCGGGCCCGACAAGAAATGTCGGGTGTTTTGCCAGCCCTCGCCCGGAAAAAAATCGCCTCGCCTATGAATATAAATGGCGCTGTTCACCGATGATTGAAACTTGTATATTAGTTGAAATAATTATGGACTGGTAGAAAATGCCACACGGCATTAAGGCCGCCATTTGTATTTTCATCGTCATGATGATGATGATGATGACGATGTTAGTTTTCTGGCTCGCCCAATGGTTGACTGGTATAGAATGGCACATGGCATTAAGTCCGCCATTTGTACTTTCATCATCATCATGATGATGATGTTATAGTTTTCTGGCTCGCCATATGGTTGACTGTTAGAGAATGCCACACGGCATTAAGTCCGCCATTTGTACTTTCATCATCATGATGATGATGATGATGATGTTATAGTTTTTTGTCTTGCCCAATGGTTGACTGGAATAGAATGCCACACGGCATTAAGTCCACCATTTGTACTTTCATCATCATCATGATGATGATCATGATGATGACGATGTTATAGTTTTCTGGCTCGCCCAATGGTTGACTGGTAGAGACTGCCACACGGCATTAAGTGCGCTATTTGTACTTTCTTTGAGCAATAAAGATTTAATAAATACGACAACCGATAAAAAACGGACTAATTTTAGGGGTTGGGGTGGTAAAGTTTAAAGTTTTAGAATTTTCCTCTAGCTTGTATACTAATATCAGCTTACATACCAAGTTTCAGCTTTCTAAGACTTCAGGAAGAACCCTAAGAATTTTATGTTTCATTCAAATTGCCATCCCCTAATTTTAGGGATTGAGGGGGTAAAGATTAATGTTTTATAATTTTTCTCTTGTTTGTTTGCTAATAGCAGCTTATAGACCAAATTTCAGCTTTCTAGACCTTTAGGAACCACCTTAAGAATTTTTTGTTTCATACAAATTGCCATCCCCTAATTTTAGGGGTTGGGGGGGTAAATTTTAAACTTTTATAATTTTTCTTTTGTTTGTATACTAATAGCAGCTTACATACCAAATTTCAGCTTCATAGAACTTCAGGAAGCACCTTAAGAATTTTTTGTTTCATACAAACTGCCATCCCCCAATTTTAGGGGTTGGGGGGGTAAAGTTTAAACTTTCATAATTTTTCTTTTGTTTGTATACTAATAGCAGCTTACATACCAAATTTCAGCTTTCTAAGACTTCAGGAAGTACCCAATAATTTTGATGATCAGTGAGTCAGTCAGTCAGTCAGTCAGTCAGTGACGAAATCGGAGGTTTTTACATGTTAATAAAAACCAAAGTATCAAAGCTACGGTATTCAAACTTTGTATGTTTAATAAGTGTACTGATGGCATTCTATCTTGAAAATTTTAACTATTTAGCATCATTCAAACCAAACTTATGAGGGTTCAAAAAAACGGCGAAACCTTTCGAGAAAAGATAGGTAGTGCCCTTGCGCTTCGCTTGGCTCGTCTTGGCGAGGGCACGACCGTGCCCTCAGATGTCGCGTCGGAGGCGGCGGCAGTAGGTAACAAGGGGCGCGCGCGCAGCGGCACACTCACCCACAGCTCGTCGGCCGGCGGCGGTGCGCACCAGCGCGGGCGCAAGCTGGGACACAGCTCGCGATTTACAGCTATTATCACGCCACCGCCGCGCGAAAGCTGTGTGGAAACAGGATCGCGGTCGCATCTAAATACTTCATATCTGCTATCGAAAAATTCTGAACTATAAAAGCCATCATTCAACCATGACTCGGTGATACATATGACGTCATAATTACTATTTAGAATGTTATTAAGAAAATCGTGAGATTTCGTACGCAAGCCCCTAACGTTTTGATAATAAATAGATATTTTATTAAGAGTAGCCATTTTTATGAGTACCTATATTGTGTAAATAGATGTAGATATGTGTTAAAATGATTCGTACCACCTATTTCGTTCGATCTTACAAAATAATTGTCTAGGTTAGCTCGATAACAAGTAGTGACTCCTATAGGATGAATAGTTATTAGTGTAGGTATATTATGATAGTGACAGAAAACGACATCGTAGAAAAATATTTGTTTAATAATTATGGAAACACATATTATGAATCCAACTCCACAGTACAACAATGATAATGATACATATTTATTCTTATTGATACATTTAATTTTAATATAACGGTAAGTGACTCGAAATACAGTACAACAACTCGTGACCATAAAACACGTTGTAATTATAAAAATAAAAGTTATATAACATTTTTGAAGGTTAAGTAGTCATATTATTTTATTTAGATCGTTTTCATTGGAAATTTGTATAATTTTAGATGTGTCAGTTTTACGCAAGAACATTTTACAATCTCGTGACCAAATATACTTATAATACAATTCTTTGCCGAGCTTACGTGCTTTACCAAATAATGCTTTATTATGTGGCGCGAGATGATCGTTCACAAATACCGGTCTCGAGGCGCCGTCCAGCCCCAGGTCGGCGGTGGTCAGGCTGCGGCGCGCGCGCACTGCTGCCAACATGTCTGATTTCCTCTTTCTTTGGGTAAACCGCACTATGATATTCGGGATGTCAGAAAATTGATGTTGGGTGGTTTCCGTACTGGCCTTGTTATGATCATTGCGAGGATAACGCCTGACTCTGTGAAGGTAGTCGACATCGGACGGTATCAACGAGAAGCCAATCTTGGTCGCGATATTATTTAGAATTGAGTAGAGGTTTTCACCTTTCTTAAAAGGAACTCCAGATATTTCCAAATTATTCAAACGACCCTGCTGTTCTCTTTCGCCTAATTGTGCAGTAAGGGAGGTGACAACGCCCTTGCACTCCGACAATTCCTTTTCTAGGACACACACCATGCTGCTTGTAGATTCCATTTGCTTATCAAGGCTTGTAATTTTCGATTTGACGGCGGTGATTTCACAACTCATATTTTCGGTGGTATTATTCAACACAGATACCTGCTGTTTCACATCACTGATATCCTCGTATATCTTACATATTTTGCCACTCTGTTCATCAAGAAGTATCCTCAAAGATGCCATCATTTCTTGCTGGAATTTAGCTAAGGTCGCGGTCATTTCACAACGTAATTTAGAAAGTGATTCACTAAGCTCCTTACGAATGTCGGCTATTTCACAATCTGGAGCCTTCCTTTTTCTGAGACCGGCACTAAGCGAAGACTCAAACTCCCGCATGCTGGTAAGATCAGGGTGAGATCCAGTAGGTGGACTACGCTGCAGACTCATTTTTATGAACGAGGATGCACGAGTATGATAATTAAACAGTTAGTTGCACACAGTTATTTCGTGTCGCGATTATCGGGTAACGTGACGGTAAAAATGCATAGATTTACGAGGTAATCCGAATCGTTACGAATTGAACACGAAAGGTGCAGAGGATGCGGGAGTGACCGAAATAGGAATGTCAAATGTCTCCTTCACTCACATGCGCCGGCTCCGTTGCACTTCACTAGATAATGTGCACTGTTACAACGTATACAGGTTATAGTTTCGACTGCACTATTGATATAACAAATTAAATTAAAATCGACACAAGTCTGCTCATCAACAAGCATCGAGCTATTTACCATCAGGCATCACATCTGCTTGTCTTCCGTCTCTTGCATAAAAAAAAAATAAGAAGAGCTTTCAGGATGACCTCACTCCACCACTGACCATCAGGTGAGCGGCCGTGAGGTCCAAAAGTTAGGTCGACAGGTATAATAGAACAGACCCATTGCGCCTGTCGCCCTCACCCCGAAGGCTCACTGATATATATGCCGTTTCACGCCCCGCATAAAGAACCCAGGATCGTAAGATGAAGGAAACACATGAGCTGGAAGGGCATTCCATGACTTAATGGCACGGGACAGGAACGAGGAACTGAACCTCTTGGTGCGCGCCACCATTGTCTGGATGGTATGCGGATGGCAACGCTGTCCAGCGTCCAGCTTATCGACGACCAGTTTGGTTCAATAGGATGTAAGGAAGTGACCTATCATCTTTTCACTAGAAGCCACCCTCACCTGCCCGTGGTGCATCCTGCTGAATAACAAACGAGACTCTGGCAATCGACTGGTGGCGGTATAACCATCACGATTGAAGGCGACCATCACGATTGCTATATACCACAGGCCGATGACGGGCAGCTTCGTCACCGGAGCGAGAAGCTACGCCCTGCGATCGCAAGACCGCCTGCCCAGCGTGGCGATTATGGGTAAAGCCTCCAGGTGCTTGCACTAAGTGGCGAACAACTGGAGAGGCCTAGGTCCAGCAGTGATGCTGCTGCTGCTGATGATGATGATTATTTACAAAAAAAGCATGTTAATCATTATATTTGTCTAGAACCTATAACATTAGCTTCACATACGTTTTTTATCTTTATGTTGCTGTTAAAATTGGCATGTATTGTTATGCACTAAATAAACGTTTTTTCTTTCTATCTTTCTTTCGCTTTAGTTTCCGTTTTATTGGCGCTGTTTGGCCCAGCGTGGCATTGTCTTGGGTTATTTATTTAATAACTACCCTTACGATTTATCTTTACTATTTATCCTTGAAAAGAACAGGTGTAGCGAATATATAATTTGCCCAGCCCACGTGCGCAAGGTCCCACACGGCAGTACACACGGACCCACCCACAATTTACACGTTATGTATATTAATTAGCACCGAAATGTTTCGCAACATATTAATTTGACATATCTATGTCGAACTTTGTTTTTATACGACAGCAAACAGTGGCCTCTCTGATAACGAGCAAGTAACTTATTACTTACTTTCTTTCATCAACATAAACACATTACAGGATTCGCTAGCCAAACATCTTCACTTTAAAAGTTTACAATAATAACACATCATTTTATAACCCCATCACCAGAATGCGTCGGACGTACAACGAGCTTATACGCAAGATCTTTTGAGAAGTAGGGCATAGCGAATCTTTGCCAGAATTGAGCCGCCCGTCCGGGGAAGGACCTCCACCCTATAGAATACCGCAGCCAAATGACCTCCGGATCGTGTTTCTGCCGGTAAGTATGGTTTCCGGACCTCGTGGGGGGTTAGGGTTGAGCCGGCATGGTGGTGGCAACTGACAGGTAATTGACCGGGTGCTTACCCGTTGTCACAGCGACTTGAGCTTCTATTTCGCTTTTCATCAGGCGTAGGAAGCCATTAAGTCGCTCATAATGGCTCCACTACGCCTGATGGGAAGCGCACCAAGAGGTTTAGTTCCTCGTTCCTGCCCCGTGCCATTAAGTCATGGAATGCCCTTCCAGCTCATGTGTTTCCTTCCTCTTACAATCCTGGGTTCTTATTTTGTATCCAAATCCAAAACGGTTGGTTAAAAGGAATTCTTCGGCGTATTTATTATTTATTTTTATTTGTTCTAACAATTTTAAACAATAGTAGGTATAATCACGATAACATTCAATCCACGCAAAGGTGATTCGAAAGCATGTTATCTTAATTATCGTTAATTATGTAGACAAAACGTGTAGGAAAGCGTGCTAACGGCCTATCTAACGGATACGATGCAACATGGTGGCAAAAAGTACTCCCACGCTCTTGATCTTGTCGGTAGCGAGGTAATAAACATTGAATACACATTTTATATCCAGTTTTATCTTAGTAATCGTAAAGAACTATATTTTTATTACAGGTCTTTTAGTGTTCTCTAATGTGGTAAAAAAGGGTGTTAGCATTATTTTTGGGAACGAACTTCTCAATAAAAAAAGTAATATGGACTTATTTGGTATTTTTCATATTTATCTTTGTAATCATATGGAATATTCATTTTCTTTTAAACTCATTCAAATCTAGGATCATTTTATTATGTTCGTTTTCAATAGGGAACTAAACTATCAAAGTGTAAAATAATAATGCGTCGTGTTTTTATGCTTTGCTTTATATCAGCATTTATCTATGTAATCCTGAAGAACGTTGCTTTAATTTCGCGTCTAATTGACAGTGAAAGTGTTGCTGTCAACATTATTTTAAGGATTCCCCATCCCTTTGCATGGCTCATTTGTCATTAGGATGTTAGAACTTAGATACATTGATCTGTACCTAATGCTAATTAAAAGATTTGTAATGAAATCTAGATAAAAAAAAAAGAATAAAAAATGATTTCACTACGACATTTTATTCAGCCATAGTATCTTTTTTTTAATGTTTCGCTCTGCACCATTGGTGTTTCAGCCACGGAAGCAGTGTCTACCAGTTCTGCCTAACTGTTATCCCCATCTGCCCACAGATAACAAAAAAAAATCTATTACGAGTCCTAGAATCGAAGTTTGCACGCCAATTAGTTTAGCAAAGTTGGCCGCGCCTTGTCTGACCCGACGTTGACCCAAAACGCTACTCTATGGCTTGAACAATAAAGGTCATTTCGCCGTATCGCGATGACGTCAGGAACAAAGATGGCGCTGCCACTCCTTTCCACCTGTTGTATGTTAGCTAATTATATTAATTTTATGAACGAAGTTGCCGCGATTGCTAAATTCTAGGAGAGTCACGTCATTTTAATTCACTGTTGAGTTTTGATCGTGAAATTATTGTATCAAGGTTATGTACGTGTGAAATAAATTAAAACAACTGTTCTAGGAAACAATCAGTAGAATAAGTTTCGACAATATGACTTTAACTGGCTCGATGGCTCAAACCCCCCTGAACCAATAAGGGTTCCCCACCCAGGACAAATATTCGTGTGATGAACATAGCTTAGCCCTCGCCAAATCTCTCAGTTTGGGAAGCCGGCCCTGAGACAATCGAGAAAAAGGATAGGCCAAAAAAGTTATCCACAAACAGAAATCAATATGAAATGTAGTAGAAAAAACAGATTCAAAGACCAGACTTGATAAAAACAATAGAGTAACAAACATCCATCCGTTTATCCGTCCATCCAAACTTTCGTATTCGTGTAATAAGATGAAATATTGTCCCAAAAGACGTATTAAATTAACTCCTGAGACTCGGGCCACCACACTCTAGGATTGCAGGATTGCTTGGTCATAAACTAAATATAAACAAAAGAGTCGTTTTACATTATAACCATTATCACCTTCTTGTGAGAATTCTAAAATTATATAGTCTATAGAATATTATGCATATTTTAAAATAAGTAGTATTTAAAATTCAAACTAACGTTTAGCATAACATTACATCCCATATTTAACACATCATAATTACGTCCTGTCACATATTTGACAAGTTTTTAAAGACTATACTTCTATTGTGATGTAAATAAAACTATTTACATAACAATAATTTCAATAACGCCAAGTGAATTTCGACCTTACCTACTTAATAAGGGTTCCGTACTACAACATATTATTTACTAGAAATTGGACGAAAAGAAAATTGATTTAACGGAACACATTTGCCATTTTTATAGTAGCTCTATATAATGGCTTCCCTACGCCTGATGGAAAGCGAAAGAGAAGCCGAAGTCGCTGTGACAACGGACAAGTAACTGGTCAGTTACCTGTAAGTTGCCACCGAAATGCCGGCCCAACCCTAACACCCCACGAGCTCCGGAAACCCTACTCACCGGCAGAAACACGACCCGGTCATTTGGCTGCGGTATTCTATAGGGTGGAGGTCCTTCCCCGGTCGGGCGGCTCAATTCGAGCGAAGATTCGCTATGCCCTACTTTTTTAGAGCCATATATGAATAACGCTGCTTCTCACATTTTTAGGTACCTACGGAACACTAAAACTACATTGACATTCTGAAGTGTTACAGACTACAATGTCCAAAGCAATTTAGACTTGGTTGACTAGTTTGCTTACACAATAATGGAAGCGCTGTTTCAACGACAAATACTCGTTAAATTAAAATAAAACGAGCATGAATTTCAACTTAATAACAAAGTAAGTTTCAAATCTGTATTTTCGAAACAGATTACGTTTCTGGCAGTTATATATAGTTGTGTTTCATGTGTTTGTACTTGTTTTGTTTGTATTATCTTAGAAATATGTATGTACCTAAATGTATACCTACAAATTCTAGTGCCAAAAATGTCCGATCATATTATAAATGTGCGCGTTTAGTCGGCAAATAAAACAGATTGTAATAAGGACTATTTCACTTTCCCAACAATTGAGGCTTCTGGGTCTTTTAGAGTGACTACAATGAAGGCTGAGGGCGTTGTTGCTGTGAGGTACAGACATTTTTTTTCCATGCTTGGCCACACAGCGCCATCTAGCCCCAAACTAAGCCGAAGCTTGTACTATGGGTACCAGACAACTGATAAACTTACTTAGATAGGTACTTAATAAATAGGTACACTGGCACATACATATTATACATGACATAGACACACACCCAGACCAATACAAACAGGCATGTTCATGCACACAAATGTTTGTACTGTGCGGGAATCGAACTCACGACCCTTGGCTCAGAAGGCAGAGGTCACTACCAAATCAGCCATCGAGCCAGTCAAATTTAACCGACTGGTGAACTGGACTATGTTAGTTCCATCTATGGAACCATCAAAATCGTCACAGTTGTAAGGGGGGTTTAAATGAATTTGGCAAGGGAACGAGACGGGATATTCTGTGCTACGTGAATCCCTCAACAATGAATCATTGCAAGGTTCCCCCCATTTGGCAGCGTTACCCAAAAAAACATCAATTTCCCTGATCGAGTTTATTGCACCAGCCTCCTTGGCGCCAAATTCGGACCGCACCTCTCTTCTATAAATGTCACCGTTTCCGTAAGTGCAACGTTATTTCCGTCGGCCATTTTGTGATATCAAGTACCACTTCGAAATGAGGTCGGTTGTTATCTAACTTAATAAACAGTGGCCAGTATGGTTTGTTTATTGTTATGTAAGTGTAGTATTTAAGACCATGAACTGCATTGTAACACCGTAGGGACCTATTGATGAAAAGATATTTTTTCTTTTTTTTATGACAGAGGGGCCAAACGGGCCTGAAGGTTACTTAATGGTAAGTGATCACTTCAGCCCATAGACACCACAACACGAGGGGAATCACAGGTATGTTGCCGGCCCTTGAGAAATGTGTAGGCTCGCGTTTTGAAGGTCCCTAAGTAAAGACTTAACCTTGGGGCTTGGAAAGTGGGCGAGTCTCGTGTATATCACGATTTTTTATTGTCATAGCATAGCGTACCCCTTTAATTTAATAATAAGCGAAAAATGAAGCCTAAGTCGCCGAGGAAAACGTGCAATCGTTCCAAGTTTGTCTTTAGCTGCCACTATTTTGGCCGGAAAGATGTTTCTAAATTACTTTTGCATCTTGCAGTAAAGGAAAATGCTTCTAAAAAGCATTTTCCTTTATCTCCAAATAATATTTTAGAAAATTAATCAGTGTTTTAACCGCGCCTTTTTAATAATAGAGTTTTGATTACCATAAAAAAAAAGAACTTGTCTGTCCCTACATATAAAAGGATTTTTACGTACTTTTTTTTCTTTATTTTTTTTATTTTTATTTTTATTGTGGCTCGACATAGTGGCTTCCCTACGCCTGATGGAAAGCGAAAGAGAAGCCCAAGTCGCTGTGACAACGGGCAAGTAACTGGTCAGTTACTTGTCAGTTGCCACCGCCATGCCGGCCCAACCCTAACCCCCCACGAGCTCCGGAAACCCTACTCACCGGCAGAAACACGACCTAGAGGTCATTTGACTGCGGTATTCTATAGGGTGGAGGTCCTTCCCCGGACGGGCGGCTCAATTCGAGCGAAGATTCGCTATGCCCTACCTCTCTTAAAGTAATTTTATTCGTAGGAACAGTTGCAATGCCTAATTAAATTGTATTCAATTATTACTTCAATTGGGAAAGGCCTATGTCCAGCAGTGGGTATAGGCTAATGATGATGATGATTATCTCAATGTCTGAGTTTGCTAAGCTTTTAAATTGCTTTTAAATCGCACAAATGAATCAGCACAGACACCGTGTTTTACACAGTTTATTTCCGAAGCTTGGCGCGTAATCGCAAATACAAAATGGGGTCACTATTATAGTCTATATTTTTAACCGACCTTGGAACCGATGCTCTCTTCATTAAACAAAGAACATTTTGTGATAGTAGAAACAAAGGGTGATATAACATTAGAATGATAACGTTATGATCTTCCGTTTCGCGATTGTGTGACACGTTTTGGAGATAATATTTTATTATCATTGCGGAAGGTACACGAATAGATAACAGCTCGGAAAAGACGCCATATTTTTATTATTTTTGTAAGCAAGAGGCGGCAGACGAGCTAATGTGATGCCTCTAACCGAGTTTAGGGTCGCTGCCGGCCTTTTAAATATGAATACGCTCGTTTCTTCAAGGTTCCTAAGTCGTAGCTGTTCGGAAAAACTGTCGCAGGAAGTTGTTACTAAATGATAACTTTAACGCACTTTTTACAACATCTTTCAGACGACAATACCTCAGAACTCTCTAGAAAGACTGCCATGATTTTTCAATTACTTTTTTTCGTAATCTAAAACGAACTTTTTCAATTTCTCCCCGACTTCAGGTGACAAAGTTAATCAAAATGTCTGATCATCAAATAAGACTGGCACGGGAGAAAGTCATTCGTTTCTACTGGATCAGATAACTCTGTAATGGTCTGTGACGGATCGAACCTGATTCGAATCAAAACTGAAAGTATATTAGTGCATAGTTACATAACTGTCTGTAATTTTTATGTAGGTATTTTAAGAATCTGTGAATTTCCTGTGCTTACTAGAATTAGGGTTGCCATCCGTCCGGGTTTCCCCGGATTTGTACTAGTTTGAAGGGCGTCCGGGGTCCACCCGGCCCGGGGCTTTTAAAAGTGTCCTAAAATCCGGACATTTTTGAAATCGAAACTCACATTCTTATACATAAGCGATAAATCGACAATCAAGAAGGCACGAGAAAATAATTGAAAGAAAGTGTCCGGGGAAAAAACCATATTTCGCCCAAATGTCCGGAATTTTTGCCGTGTTATCCGGCGCCGGCAAATTAGGTGATGGCAACCCTAACAAGACTATACAAATAAATTTATTCTTTGGCGGAGGGAACTGACTTCTGCTTGATTTGGTTAGTAAATGATTGTCCGTTGCCGGAGGGATGTATGGGAGCGACCTATCATCTTTTCGCTCCAAGACAACCTCACCTGCCCGTGGTACATCCTGCCGAATAACAAATGAGGCGCTGGCAACCGACGGGTGGCGGTATAAATATCACAATTGAAGGTGTAGCTGAATACCACAGGCCGATGACAGGCAGCAGCGTCACCGGAGCGAATAGCTATACCCTGTGATCGCCAACCCGCCTGCCCAGCGTGGCGATTATGGGTATACCCTCCAGATGTTTGCCCTAAGTGGCGAACAAACTGGAGAGGCTATAGAATACCGCAGCCAAATGACCTCCGGGTCGTGTTTCTGCTGTTTCTGGGTTTCCGGAGCTCGTGAGGGGTTAGGGTTGGGCCGGCATGGCAGTGGCAACTGACCAGTTACTTGCCCGTTGTCATAGCGACTTGGGCTTCTCTTTCGCTTTCCATTAGGCGTAGGGATGCCATTATGTCGCGCTACTATAAAAAAAAAGAGGCGAAAAGGGAACCACTACCCTTTATTATATTGAAAGTGTAGTAGTCTTTGTAGTAGTAAAAGTGACTTCGTCTCGTATTGTTTCACTGGCAGACAATTAATTACGCTAATATCAAATAGTCAAATAGATACGCTGTTATTTCTCTAAAGAAATTATGTGGTATTGTGATTCAGCCGAGTTTTATCACATTCAAACAAAATCATTTCACAGACAATACAGACAAAGTAAATGAGAGATTCATGTGTGATATCTATACTTATAATAAATCTGTAGAGAGGTCAATTCTGTACATAAAATATTTTTTCAAAATAACTATCAGGGGGTGAGAAGTGATCGATACTGATACCAAAAATGCAATCAGTAAAATTTTTGTCTGTCTGTCTGTCTGTCTGTCTGTCTGTCTGTCTGTCTGTATGTTCGTTATAGAAAAAAAAACTACTGAACAGATTTTGACGAAACTTGGTACAATTATTCTTCATACTCCTGGGCAGGTTATAGGATACTTTTTATCACGCTACAATCAATAGGAGCGGAGCAGTGACGGGAAGTGTTGGGAAAACGCGAGAAATTTAAACCTGTATATTTGAACGCGCATTACGCGAAAACTACTGCATAGAATTGAATGCGGTTTTCACCAATGTATTGCTCGAGGTCTAACTTAAAACTTAGGCACAAGGTATAGATGGGTATTATATGGAAGTCCGTTATTTTTGAAACCCGATATCCACGCGAGCGACGCCGCTGGCACAGCTAGTTAACTAATATTTGTTCGTTGCGATTTGAAATTAATTATTTATTTTATCCTCTTGCTCTCCGATAGTGTATGGATAGGTATTATACTATTTCAAGATTTATAAAGCAGAAAATGGAAGATTGTTCAAATACTTTCTGCATAAAGGAGTCTGCCCACTACACCGTATCATACCATGGCCGTGCTATGAACGTGTCAGACAAAAAAGTATTCTTTGTATTGAAAACTATGAGACGATGCCCATTAGACCGTTCCGTCACCGACCAACACCGTCGCGTGCCATGCACGGACAGTTCAGAATTGTCGGCGAGAATATTTTGCCGGTGATGCCGGTACGCTCCGCGCACGGTGATAATACGGGTTATAACCGCGTATAAGGACCGTTATAAACGCGTCTCAAATGCCTTCTCTGAGTTTAGTCCAGCCTATACAATCTTAGTACAAATTTGTACAGTTAATCTTTTAATAGCCATACCTATTCTTACAACCACTCCCCAGACGTCCAGGCATTACCGATACACATACGATAATGAAACGGCTTCCTATGAATAGTCACACAAATTACGGGTGGGCAACATACGGGTTGCATACGGACACCATACCGGCATCATACGGGCATCATACGGGCATCATACGGGCATTAAACGCCGTCGACTCGTTTCAGTGGGCAAAGCAAGCCGTATCGTATCACCTTCCGTGCTTGACACGTTCATAGCACGGCCATGGTATGGTACGGTGTAGTGGGCAGACTCCTTAATTGTAAAAAAAATGAAATACATAACTACATATTGTTAAAGATAATTTGAAATTCCCGGTGAAGTTCCCGGAAAAAAGGTATGATACACATTCGCTATTCGCTGTTATTTTTAAATTTTGAAACAGCGAATTTATCTATGTATGTAACTTACCTATTACGCTAATTTTACAACCTGTGGATTAGCGAAAATTTGATCTACCATATACGAGCGCCATCTTGATTTTCTTTTTCAAATTACCGATCAAAGAAACAAATGACTATTGCTCCGCTGAAAGAAAATGTTAACATATTTATTACAAAGCGGAAGAAATATTTTCGGATTAGCTACCTATTATTTAATTAGCAAAGTTTAACCTTTCGTATCAGAAATATATGTAACGTTGTTCAGAACAAGCAGATTCGCAAGAAGATTCAACTTGCAGTAGCAAAGGCAACGTGCCAACTAATATATTGATGCAGTTTATTTGAGTTTTAGCCAAGAGGGTACGCTTCATGCCCCAATAGGTACGGCCGAGTTGAAAACAACACATAATTATCTTCTTTCCAAGGCGAGAGTAAATCGGTTTTTGTTATGGAGCGCGCTCCATACTAGACTCTCTTCGCTAACATCAGGGAAGTTGGTTCTCAGAGCGTTATAATTAAAACTAGAAGTAGGTATATTTTCTCCGTTAAAGGCGGATTTATATTAGTCTGATGTGTTGTGACGTGATGCGTCAGAACGGTATCGGTTTCACACATTTACACAAGCCATCACAACACAATACGCATTACTAGTATGAACGTTGGTATACTAAATGTATGAAACCGATACCGTTCTGACGCGTCACGTCACAACACATCAGACAAATATAAATCCGCCTTAAGTTATTATACCTAGTTTTTAATTGCATAGAGTGTAATAAAGAATTATCTATCTTAAGTATTGTGAACTAGCGATCGGCTCTCCCTTCGCTCCGGGTGTTTCAGATAAATATTTTTAAACTAAATATAGCCTATGTTACTTAGTGATAATGTACCTTACTAATAAAAAAAGAATTATGAAAATCGGTCTAGTACTTTTGGAGTATCTTCGTTACATACAAAAATACAAATCTTTCCTCTTTATAATTTTAATTAATATAGTGTAGATGAGGACACAGACAAAAAGAAGAAATCTAGATTTTTCTGGCATTGATTCAGGAACAGTTGGAAATTAAGTTGACTATGATTTCTCCACAATCCGTGCACCGGAACGTTAGAAGATGGCGTCACAGATATATGTAGGTATTTATAATTATGACATACTAGTATTAATGGTGATCACATCGCTCTATCTAATACACAAGTAGTAGATATTTAATTATTTGAAATCTTAATTGCACTCCTTGTATCTTTGTTATTTACAAAAAACGAAAAATACGTGTTCAATATATTTTTATAATTTAAGATACGGACTAAATATAATGTAATTATTTTGACCCTGGAAACATCCATAATGAGATCAGTGCCATAGACTAAATAAAGACACAACATTCCCACATACATAACCAACCTGTCTTAGTTATTCGCAATCGTGAGTGAAAGAGAGGCCAAATGCAAAGTGCCTAAGTGAAAAATCGTGGGTTACAAACTTTAAATTCCGCACAAAGCTGAATTAACAAACAGGTGAAACGGTCTTCGCACTTGAAGCTCTATTCCGTTCGTTTTAGAGTTAATTTCCCTTGGCAACGATAAACAGGACACGATATAAATATTGAGGAATACAGGGAATTTCTGCATCTGGGAATATCTTAGTGTTCAGTGGAACAATGTTTGAGGACGTGTGACCGGTGTATGTGGAATTCTAAGCATTTCCTTCGCAATGGACTATTATGGCTAAAAATTGTAATTACTCCGTCTTTTAGCTTATTCAAAAATAAAAGAGACGTATTTTTCCTTTTTTCATTCAAATAAAAAATAGCAAAGATACAATGCATCAAAAGTTAGGAGTGGGAGTCTTTGACGTCACTCGCTCCCGTAAAAATCCCGTAAAATTAAGACTTGGCAGCCTAGTCTTAGACCTTAGCCGGTATCATTAGGAACAACTTATGAAAAAAAGCAATGCGTCGAGCTTGTAGCTTGTAGTTTGAGTCATAGACTAGGAGTCAACGCCCGCTCCCGCGCAGCTACGTCATCGTGACGTCACAGAATAACAGACGACCCAACTGTCATTATCGTGGCATAGTGTCTGTTTTTATTTTTTCTATGTCATTTTTTATTTGAGCACAGTTATAGGAACTACTTTGTCAGTGCCAGCGAAAAAGTAGGTCGTTATGGCAACAGATAAGATAGGATTTATATTGATACTTTTTAGAACAACAAGATTCTATTTAGATAGATAGATTTTTTTTATTCAGTATGTACACCTACATATAATGTTGTATAATTTAATGTTACATATTAGTTTATTTCATCTAAATTAGGTTTTTGTAAGGACTTTGTTTTCTTTGTACACTAACCGCACCACGAAGCAAATGTATTTGCTTCGTGAACCGCACATAATTTCTGCTCTCTGCGTGACCCAAAGGTTGACTGATGCTCCTAGCATTAAGTTCGCCTTTTGTACCATTTTGGGCAATAAAGTTTAAATAAATAAATACGAGTGCGTATGACAAAAAGATCATTCAACCATAATTATGTCCCATTCCCCCAAAAATGTGTGTTTTTAGAGAGGTAGGGCATAGCGAATCTTCGCTCGAATTGAGCCGCCCGTCCGAGGAAGGACCTCCATAGAATACCGCAGCCAAATGACCTCCAGGTCGTGTTTCTGCCGGTGAATACGGTTTCCGGAGCTGATGGGGGGTTTGGGTTGGGCCGGCATGGCAGTGGCAACTGACAGGTAGCTGGCTAGTTACTTGCCCGTTGCCACAGCAAATTGGGCTTTTCTTTCGCTTTCCATCAGGCTTAGGCAAGCCATTATGTCGAGCTATTATAAAAAAAATGTAGGCACTCTTCTGTTACATCTTTGCCTTATCTCTGCTATGACTTCCGGCAGATGTACAGATCTTTTCAATGTTTACACGCAACCAGTAATGCTAGTAAACAGATTTATGAATACATCTCAGTTGGCTGTTAAATTATGACACTAATGTGATTATTTTTGTCTATGCTTTTCTGAAGGGCGTTTAAATAATGAGTTCTCTTTACCGATTGGTTTATTTGTTTAAGCCACCGGCGTTTTCATAAAAAGGGGCCATGGTTTGTCGGATTTTTAGTTAAAAACACTTTTTACTATTGATATAAATCGAGATTCCAATAAATCTGTTCACGATGCCATATTTTCGCTCGGTAGGTCTGCAGGTTGATCATAATGATGGCAAACCTTCCTTTATGAATGACACTAGCTGTGCTCGCGACTTCGTCCGCGTGGAATAGTTATTTTTCCCCCGTTTTTTTTTACATTTTCCATTATTTCTTCGCTCCTAATAGTTGCATCGTGATATTATAAAGCCTTCCTCGATAAATGGTCTATTCAACACAAAAAGAATTTTTCAATTCGGACCAGTAGTTCTTGAGATTAGCGCGTTCAAACAAACAAACTCTTCAGCTTTATAATATTAGTTAAAGTTAATATTAAGATAACTATTGTGATAATGCAAAAAATGTTCATTGTTTAGCTTCGCGAAACAAAGGAAGTCAACGAAATATTTCGGTGATTCACCCCAGGCAACATTAAGAACGGTGCATCGATATTCCGCATGCATTCCGTTCGTCGGTTCGATTGCACAAAATGCAATGGTAACCTTTACTTTATTGAAAGTTCAAGCATTTGGTAGACATTGTATCTATATGGAATTTCCATAACTTCTCGGGGTGTTGAGGGTACGACTATTAAAATCGAAATGCGTGTTTAATATTTCTACTATATTATAATGAGGAAAGATTTGTATTTTTATGTTTAAGAATAAACTCGAACACATTTATTTATTTATAGAAGGTACACACACAGATTACAATCAATATAAAAATGTTATTATTATTTCTACTAACTTACGGATCTAGACAGTAATCTAAACTTGGTGTACACAGCAAGACTGTAACAGTAACTTGTACTGTGCCAATTGATTAGCTACTTAAGAGGAGGGATGACAATTGTCATTTGGGGGGATTGCCTTAGTCACCACGCCTGACAGGTGGGTTGGTGACCGTAGGTTTTATTTGTACCCAGGTAAATGCCCGTTTCCTCATATTCCCTCAATCATCTACGACACGTACCTACGGGGTGAGATGGACTGGTTTTAATCCTAAATCCGGGAACCACATGGACGGACCATAAACATTTAAAGAATAATTATACTCTATGGCCAGCAGACCGTTATGCCATTGCGAATTGTTTCTGAATAATCGGTCTGATGCAATCTACAACAATATTAAACTTTGACGAATGGAGCGTGCAGCTTTACATTATGGACGTATGCCCTTTACTTTTAAAACGAGACCTGCTTGAGATTCGAATATAAAAGCTGGTTAATGAAATACTACTTGTATTCATAAACAGCTTTTACATAATTTAAAGTTGTAGGTAAGTAAGTATACTATACATAATATCTGTTTTACTTTCATCTATAAAGATCTACAACTTATTCAACTATGGTTTTTCCTTTTTTCGATTTCACGGTCAGTATTAAGTGCTCATTTATAAACAATAATATATTTCAAGCTCTAGGTAGATAGTTCTCTCTCAGCAAAAAGTCCACAAATCCCCTTAGCCCAATACGAAGGGGATTTCTGGACAAAAAGTCCAAAAATCCCCTGCGCAGGGGATCATGTAAGGGGATTTCTGGAATAAGCCACTACGAGGGTCTTGGCTATGTGTGTATTAATACTTTTTTCCTGTATTATCTTTTATCTTGGTTTTTAAAAAATGAAGTCGGTGGAAATGATTTTGAAGTTTTTTCAAATGAAGAACTTTCATTTGAAGTTAGTTACCCCTCCCTTTTCTCTCCTTAGTTTAGGCCTATGTTCCCATGCTTTGAACTTTCTGCCACGTGTGAATTGTTACCTGCTGGTAATTGCAAGTAATACATTTTACTTCATTAACATCCTGCAACAGAGAAATATCTACTACTAAAAGTACGTAACATAGAAATAAAATTGTAATAAAAACTTCCGTAAAACGTTTAAGTACGTACTTATTACAAAGAAAAAAGTAGCAGACACACTTTCGCTCGCGAAAATTGTGTCGTTAGTGAAGTATTCCATTATAAAAGAACACAAAAAAAAAATGCATAAAAGATTTTCGGAATGGAACTAAAAAAGATGCACCAATCATGATTCAGTGTCGCGCCATTTTTGCATAGGCGCGAAAGTTTGACAGGTGAGTCACGTTCGGAAACGTCGGAATGCGAATCGGTGGTCCGGATTGGATGTTTTTAGTACCGCGATGAAGGCAAAACATTCGGCCTTCTTTTGTCATGCACTGAAAATACAGATTATACGGTTCCCAAAGGTAGTACCTAGTTCAAAAACATTAAGACTTTCGTGCAGACTGTAGGGTAATTTTTTTTAAGTGGAACGTCAGACCATAATACATCTTGTAGTAGGTTTCTATTGTTTTAGCTTTGCGTGATTGGTGTGAGTTTGTCTAAAATATTAATCAGTCTATTGTCAGCACTTAACGGCACTTACAAATTAATTACAAAGTTATTCTTAATCTGAGATTTAAATCCCAAATGTAGACCTTAGATAGCAATTATTTAAATCCCGTCTCTTAGACAAGTCATGGAGTTCAATACGTCCTGTAACAATTCGGTACGGTTGTTTTTCTATAGCGGTACAGAATAATGGTATCCTCTCTTCTTATGGAAAGCCACAGTCGCTGCGGGCAACGGACAAGTAACCAGGGGCCCTACTACAGAAAACGAAAACGATCGTTCGTTGAACGGATCGCGTATTTTTGCCCCATAAATCCCTCTCTTTTGTCCCTCCCGTGTTCTAATATATCAATTAAATTGTTGAAAATCGACGTTGACGAATTTTAGTGCGTATATTCGAACACGGGAGGGACAAATGAAAGGGATTTATGGGGCAAAAAAACGCGATCCGTTCAACGAACGATCGTTTTCGATTTTGGTGGTAGGGCCTCTGATCAGTATTTGTACAGCAGCTTGTACCACCACCTTTAATATCAAGAACACACTTGTAAAAGTAATTAGCTATATCCCCAACTAGCCAGTTACGTACATACTTGACGAGCTGACTGACCCATCAGCGTAATCTTCCGAATCTTATTTCTATTAAAGTGTTGTAACAGAAACAATCGTAATTTCGATTACACGGTACGCTTTCAAGCTTAGGATTAGCGTGGAAGCGCCAATTATGGCGGCGATACGATCAACAATGTAGTGGCTGTATGGGGTTGTACGCGCGTGCCTTAAAAAGAAAAAATGAACGGACAGATTGCCTAAATGTATCAAGCTACTATGAAGAGAAAAAAACAAAATAAAAATCCAACGGGACGGGAATCGACGGGACTGGGGCTGTTTTCCATCAAGCGAAGGGAATCTATGCTGAGCCAATATATAAAAAAAACTAAGGCTGTATGAATGAAGCCTTGAATAAAATGCCATAAAAAGAAAAATAACTGGACAGATTGCCTAAATGTGATAGAGCTACTATGGAGATTATGCTTTTAAAAAACTAGGCTGTATGGGCTAGGAAGTAATAAATATTACGTACATTGTACAACATAGTACTTTTTACTTCCATGGCATGGACCTGTCTGCGTGAGGCTTGAAAAAGAAAGATTTTGATATCTGCAAAGTGGAATTTATCAAAGCTGTTATACCTGCCTGATCCTTTATTCTTTCATCCTTTGTCCGAATTTTCCTATATTATACGTTTCCTTAACTTTTGTACCAATCCTCGCAAACTCAATCTCGTCTGTGGCTGAAGCACAAATCGTGCAGAGCTAAATAGCCCAAAAAAAAAAAAATTATCAAAGTCCTATTTTGGGTACACACGGCCACACATTACCTACGTTGCCCAAATCTGTGAAATGAATAAGTCTGCTCGTCTGTTCAAAAATGTTCCTTGTACACATAATTTTGAAATACCTATATGAATTCATACAACCACAAAATTTTCCAGTAACCCCGTAAATTTAAAACTATTTAACTGCAAGATAAATTATAGTTCAAGATTAAGCGTTTTGCGTAAACACACCGAACTACAACGATTCATCTTAGTTACAACCTGCGAATAGTGCGAATCTAGAGCTATTGTAGGTACGTTTATTTATTTGTTTGGTACATTGTTCTAAATGTTATAAAGTAAGCACAATTTTTAAAATTAAGTTAACTTTTACTGACAAGAATGACCCAACTGAGTAGGTAAGCCGAAAATTTTCTCGATTCGATCGAAGATGGCAAGGTGAACAAAACGATTTCTTGAAATAAAGATTGAAGAAAGACTACCTATTTGACGCAATAATTTAGTTTCATTTCAAAACACGTTCGTATGCTTCATTCAGCAGGCAGGACTCGCTGACAACTCGCTATGCTTTACTATGCTAATTTTTTTCTTGTCGTCTTAGATAAAACATGAAGGTACTTTAAGGATTGTTATTTTAATGTGTAATCAACTGTACACTCTCAACTCAGTACCCTTATTACAAAGCTGTTATAATTAGCACCCGTACGTAACAATACCATTACACTATCCAGAATCCGTCCAGTAAATCAAACTGGAAGGACTTCCTCGTGTTATTCCCGTTGGAAAACAAAAGGCGCAGACCGACAGACGGACAGCATCACCGTACTA
The DNA here is from genome assembly GCA_031163375.1 of Conogethes punctiferalis. Classification (NCBI taxonomy): domain Eukaryota; kingdom Metazoa; phylum Arthropoda; class Insecta; order Lepidoptera; family Crambidae; genus Conogethes; species Conogethes punctiferalis. Next base: position 7,990,427 of record CM062103.1, read on the forward strand.
AAATTAACTTCACTACAGCTGGTGGATTCGCGAACGATACTCGACGGCTGTATAGTCGCGGATTCCTTTGCTCGTCGGTTTAATTAAAACTGGAGTTTATTTTGTCAACGTCAAATTACTTTTTTTCAAATGGCTCCATTTGCTGTGGCAGCGGTGGCAGCGACGTTATTTGTTTTTTTTAATGCATTAAATATAAAAGACCTAGTTGTACGTGGCATCATTCTTGCTACAAAAAAGAAATTACTGCTTAATTACGAATGTTGACTACCTCATTGGCTCATTAAGTAATGTAATACTAGTTCTGCCTTCTAAGTCGAAGGTCGTAGATTCCAATCAAACGCAGGTCAATGATTAATGTCATGAACATAGTGATCAACTTGAGCATAGATTCCGATTTCCATAAAAAGCTGCCTTTAGGATTAGAATATAGTATGTGACGTCTACTGTTTTTTTCAAAATTGACACAGTATTTAATTTTAGCTTTAGTTTAAGTTATGGAAAGCAGAAATGTCACTTTCCAGTCATTTCTACAATTTCTTCCACTATATTTGAAAAAAAAAAAAAAAAAAAAAAAGTATGGTGTTTTTTTTTTATTTTACTCGTAAACTAAGGAATAATAATCCAAATAGTCATAAGCTAACAACAAAAAGTTTACCAACCTCTTTGCTAAGTCAAATACCAAAAATCATAGCGCATTAAAATATTACGAAATCACAGCAATACTGCGCTATTAAATGTTTTATTGGACTGTTGCAAACATGGGTTCGTATTATTAGTCTGGCGCTCTTCTATATTTCAACAGATTCTGTTACATCAGAGAGTTTGAGATCGTAAACTGACGGTGTTTCGAAGGAAATAACAAATACAAGTGTCAGTTCTGTATATTTATAATAGGTTCGTTCTTCTAAGAATCAATTTATGTTAGATTATTAGCTAAATTAACGTAATAAAGGATTGTATGTATGTACCAATTTTTGTTACTTTACATTTGTGAAGCTGTGCAGAAATATTGATATGGTCTGATCATTCTGCTTTACGTAAACAAAAATAGACAATTCAAAAAATTTATCGTCAATCGATGACGTCGACCGATGAATGGAAAATTGGTCGATGTCGGTCGATAGTGATAAACGGAATAAATTATCGATCGATTGGTCAGATTAGTACGTAAATCATGATTAAAAAGAGAGCTATGAAAGAACTTCGCTTAGCAATAAATCATAATTTTTGTAATCTGTCGTATTACTCCTTTTTATCTGTTAAACTTTATCCGGCGAATAAAAATTGGGCTTTTATAGATCCCAAATTCTATAAAGAGACTACCTACCCACACTATCAGTCGTTCCCCAAGCCCGCATCTCAACCCGCACTCACCTCGCGAAGTGAAACCTGCCATTTCACTGTTCCACTCTAAATATTCCGCAATTAGTATGTGCATAAGTTCTGAGGCGCCAAATCGCTACAGGATACGCCCATTAGACCACATGACGAGATAAAATACTAATATTTGTTTAGATTTTTTTTTTTTTTTTTTTTATAGTGGCTCGACATAATGGCTTCCCTACACCTGATGGAAAGCGAAAGAGAAGCCCAAGTCGCTGTGACAACGGGCAAGTAACTGGTCAGTTACCTGTCAGTTGCCACCGCCATGCCGGCCCAACCCCCCACGAGCTCCGGAAACCCTACTCACCGGCAGAAACACGACCCAGAGGTCATTTGACTGCGGTATTCTATAGGGTGGAGGTCCTTCCCCGGACGGGCGGCTCAATTCGAGCGAAGATTCGCTATGCCCTACCTCTCTTAGATACATACTTATCATGATTTCTTAAATATTTGTACAAATATTGTCATTATTTTAGTATATTTTTGTAAGAATTAAATGGCAATACTAATTTGACAACGTGCCCCTCTGGCGGGAAAAAATGGGAGGGAAAAGCTGTGCTTGGATGGGCATTCTGTTACGAGAAACCACGACTAGTAAAATCTAGGTTCGACGAATAAGTTACTGTTGTCTTTGTAATTTAAGTAAACGAAATTATATCGTTATTTATTGAAGATTTTTTTAGTTTATAATACTTGTGACTTTGAACCCATAAAATTTCAGCTTGAGTGTCATGTCTGTTTGTATTGGACTGGGTGTTTGCTATGTAGAATAAAATAAGTATTTATTTACATAAAAAAGTATCTAAGTAGATAAGTTTATCAGTTGTCTTGTACTCATGGTACAAGCTTCGGCTTAGTTTGGGACTAGATGGCGCTGTGTGGCCCAGCGTTTCTTGATATAGATTAATGCTCTTTCATGTAATGATGACCCCTCCTAAAGCTAGCTACATGATACCAAAATCGAAATCTACACTAATCGTTACTCTACATTTATCTATCTACAAATAAGTTCGTTCAATTGTAGATAAAACGTTATGTATTTCGGACACTATACATTATACAAAAATCTTGTATACAATTTTCAATCTTGACTCCGTTTGCTCATCGGGATAAACATTGTGAAAAAGGAAAGATTCTTCACATGGGTCTCATCGAGTTCCTAGAAATTATAGCAAAATGTTTATTAATCGAAAAGGTATCAATTTCAACATACATAATAGGCTTGTTGCCGAAAAAAATGTAATTAGTGCGTCTTTTAGCTTATTCAAAAATAAAAGACACGTATTTTTTAATTTCTAAATAAGACCAAAAATGACAAAGATATAACCCGCTAAAGTTACGTGTGTAGCATTTTGTCGCACGGAGTGAGGCCAGACTCCCACTCCTAAATTTTGATGCCTTGTATCTTTGTTATTTTTTGTTTATACGAAAAAAGAAAAAATACGTGTCCAATATATTTTTATGGTATAAAACACGGATTAATTATAATGTAATTATTTTGACCCTGGAAACGTCCCTATTGTTTTAATCCCTTGACCGCCGTGAAATCAGACACTATATAAAATCGATCGTTATGATCGCATATGACACTGGCGTTCAAAAGGTTAATTAGCTTTTTAATAAAATGGGGCATTGATTTGTATTCGTTTCCGTAACCGCCACGGAACAATAGGCATATCTAAATCAACGATATATGTATACTTTATTTTATCGCACACCAAAAATATACTTCATCATCATCATCATCATCAGCCCGTGTCAGTCCACTGCTGGACATAGGCCTCTCCTAATGTTCGCCACCTTGATCGATTTTGGGCCTCTCGCATCCAGCACTTGCCAGCCGTCCTGCGCAAATCGTCACTCCACCTGGCCTGAGGGCGTCCTACATTACGTTTGCCGAGACGCGGTCTCCACTCCAGAACTCGTTTACCCCAACGGTTATCGGTTCTGCGGCTAATATGGCCAGCCCACTGCCACTTCAGCTTACTAATCCGTTGAGCTATGTCGGTGACTTTGGTTCTCTGCCGGATCACCTCGTTTCGGATATGATCCCGGAGAGAGACGCCGAGCATAGCCCTTTCCATAGCTCGCTGAGCGACCTTTAACTTGTGGACTAGCCGTACCGTTAGTGTCCACGTTTCGGCTCCGTATGTCATGACCGGTAGGACGCACTGATCGAAGACTTTCGTCTTTAGGCACTGTGGGATCGACGATGTGAAGACTTGACGTAGTTTCCCAAACGCTGCCCAGCCTAGCTGAATTCTCCTATTCACCTCATCCTCAAAGTTGTTACCACCCAACTGCAGGGTCTGCCCGAGGTATATATATTTTTGAACAACTTCGAGGACGGCGCCGTGTACTGCAATCGGTTCCGGTAGAACATGTTCATTGAACATGACCTTGGTTTTATCCAAGTTCATCCGTAGGCCGATGCGCATAGAGGAGTCAGCCAGTTCATTCAGCATTTGTTTTAGGTCCTGCAGCGATTCTGCCATTATGACGATGTCGTCTGCAAATCGCAAGTGAGATATGTTTTCGCCATTTATGTTGATGCCACGGCCTTTCCAGTTCAGCGTCTTGAACATATCCTCCATTGCATTAGTGAACAGTTTCGGGGAAATGACATCCCCCTGTCTCACTCCTCGATGCAACGGTATAGGCCTTGTTTGCTGATTCTGTACTTGGACGGACATAGTGGCAGCTTCGTAGAGACATCTCATCACTTGGATGTATCGCCAATCTACTTGGCATCGCTGCAGGGACTCCAGAACAGACCAGATTTCCACCGAGTCAAAGGCTTTCTCATAGTCCACAAATGCAAGGCACAGGGGCTGATTATACTCTTGGGTCTTCTGTATAATTTGCCGCACTGTGTGGATGTGGTCTATGGTGCCGTATCCGCTCCGAAATCCAGCCTGTTCCGGCGGTTGGAATTCGTCGAGTCTTCGCGCAAGACGGTTCGTGATCACTCTTGAGAACAGCTTATAGACGTGGCTTAGAAGGGAAATGGGTCTATAGTTCTTCAATAGGGTTTTGTCTCCCTTTTTGAAGAACAGGACAACCACACTCCTAGTCCACGCCTCCGGAGTTCTCCCTTCAAGTAGGACAGCGTTAAAAAGCTTTTGGAGCTCCCTCAGTACGGGTTTACCTCCGGCCTTTATAAGCTCTGTTGTTACGCCATCCTCTCCAGGGGCTTTTCCATTTTTCAGCTGCCCAAGAGCGATCCCGATTTCGTCAATGCTGACTTCTGGCAAGTCTTCGGTGAAATGGCGTGTTAACGTGGCTCTAGTATCCTCATTTTCGGGATCAGGTCGAGATGCATGCGAAGCGTATAACCGGCCGTAGAAGTCTTCCACCTCCGAAAGGACCGCTGGCTTGGAGGCAACAACTTCTCCACTTGTTGTGGTCAACTTGGTCAGGTGGCTTCTTCCAAGAGATTGTACAAACACTTTAGACCCCCGATTTTGTTCAATAGCTCTTTTAATCAAAAGAGTATTGAATCGTCGGAGGTCCCGTCGTACAAGCTTATTGATCTCTCGGTTTAGAGTCCGTTTTCCTGACGAAGTGACGGGTGGGTCTTCACGTCGTTGCCTCATTAGCCCCAAGGTCTCTTCGGAAAGTTTCGACTCCCTACCCATACGCCGCATGTTGCAAAATCTCGTTCCTTCTTCCCTGAGGATTCGAACCACATTTCCGAGTCTCTGGTTAACGTCAGTTGTGGTTTCCACGGCAGCGAATCGGCTTTCCAGGTTTAACTGGAACTTTTCAGACCCCGCCAGGCTTTGGAGCAGAGTAGGCCGGAGTCTTGACTTCATCAAGCGGACGCGTTCGGCTCTAAAGTCGATATTCAGAGAGCCTCGGACAAGTCTGTGATCGCTACCGGTTGTAAACCTGTTGATCACGGAAACGTCTCTGAATATATGCCGGTTGTCCGCTATGATATAGTCAATCTCGTTCCTTGTCATAGCGTCGGGGCTTTGCCACGTCCACTTTCTTTGGGGCTTCTTCTTGAAGAAAGAATTCATCAAGAAGAGCCCCTCGCGCTCGAGAAAGTTGACGAGCATCTGCCCCCTATGATTTCTGACTCCAAAACCATGGGATCCTACTACCGATTCGCTGCAAGTCTGTACTCCCACTTTAGCGTTGAAGTCCCCCATCACGACATTGTAGTGGGCCTTGGTAGTGAAGTGGAGGGCCCTCGATATGTCATCGAACATTTCCTCCACTTCATGATCCGAGTGTGTCGAAGTCGGTGCGTACACTTGCACCACCTTGAGGCTATACCTCTCGGTGAGCTTGACGATAAGGTACGCTACCCTGTTCGACACGCTGGACATTTCCACCACGTTGTCGGAGAGGGACTTATTTACCAGAAACCCCACGCCACCTTGGGAAATTTGGTCTCCCTCGCGGAAGTACATAAGGTGGCCTGACTCTAGGGTGATGGTGTCCTCCCCCTCTCTTCGGACTTCGCATAACCCCAGTATGTGCCACCTAATTTTCCCGAGTTCCACCTCCAACTGTGCCAGATGCGAGTCAAGCCTCAAAGTGCGTCCGTTGTATGTCGCCAGGGTCAGTTTGGTTTGGTGGCCTGCCGTAGCCCGGTGATTTTTAGCACCCCCCGCCCCGCCGTTACCGTGGTCGCCACCGTGACCAGGGATAGCGGGGCCGCCGGGAACTGGGGGCCGTGGCTTAAGTTTCTTTTTCATAAGGAGGAGTTGCCCATAATCGCCACGCTGGGCAGGCGGGTTGGCGATCGCAGGGCGTAGCTTCTCGCTCCGGTGACGCTGCTGCCCGTCATCGGTCTGTAGTACTTAGCTACGCCTTCAATTTGTAGTGGTTAAACCGCCACCAGTCGGTCGCCAGCGCCCCGTTCGCTATTCGGCAGGACGCACCACGGGCAGGTGAGGTTGGCTTGGAGCGAAAAGGTGATAGGTCGCTCCCTTACGCCCCAAAATATACTTATTACAAGGCAAAGTATACTATTGTACAACAGTTGTATACTTTGTCTTGTACTTCTATTTTAGGGGTATTATCGCTATGAGCGATCTAATACCACTAGCTTAGCGGTGAAGGAAAACATCGTGACGAAACCTGCTTGAAAAATTTGTTATTCGGCAGGATGCACCACGTGCAGATGAGGTTGGCTTGGAGCGAAAAGATGATGAGTCGCTCCCTTACATACGAGGGTTACGAAGGTCAGATGGCAGTCGCTTCAATGTAATAACCAGACTCGCTAAATCTAGGATCTGTTGTAAGATGGTTAGCAGAGTATGTTTACGCACAATAGAAAAACGCCAGCACTTCGTGGTTTCACAAATATATTCACAGTGACAGACAGTAAAATAACAAGAGCACAACACATCAAATAGAACTGTCTAAATTTCATGTATTAAAGTAGCCAGTATTAATTGCACAGCGCATGCATCCTCCAATACGCCCTCTCAATTTAAGCTGGGCTACTTCCTATACGCCCTTACTCGTGTCAAGTGCACGCATACATAACCCTCAAAAATATTAACACTCGGCACATGAAACAAACATAAATTTTTGCGGCTTACTGTACATAAAAACAATACCTGAATAAAAACATGCATAACAAAAACAATTAATATTCTACCTAGGCAAATTATTCCATTACCTATTCAATATTCTAATAACAAAACACACATAAAACAAAAACACTAAATATCTAACTAATCCGCCCTCTTAATTGAATAATTTGACAAAGATAAATTACTCAAAAAACTTTTTAATCTCGGGCCAGGAATACATTTCGTTAAGATATCCGCTACCATTTTATCTGATGACATATACCTAACCTCTACTTTATTGTTAAGTACACACTCGCGTATAAAATGGTATTTTATGTCGATATGTTTTGTCCTATTATGCATCATTTTGTTAGCTGCAATTCTATGCGCCGACTGGTTGTCATTGAAAATGACGACTGGTTTACTCTCAACAGTTACTAAACTTTTCAGTAAACTACGTAAGTAAAGTGCCTCCTTTGAAGCCTGGCTTAACCCTACGTATTCGCTCTCTGTAGAGCTCAACGAGACCGTCGCTTGTTTCCGGCTCTCCCAGCAAACAGTGTTTTGCCCAATTTTAAAAATTAAGCCCGTGAAAGATTTCCGATCTAGCGCACCACCCCAATCTGCATCGACATAGCCGCGTAATTCTAAATCACCTGTTTTTCTAAAAGTAAGACACAAATTACTCGTACCTTTTAAATACCTTAAGACCCGTTTCGCGCACTTAAAGTGCAATTCATCATAACATGAATTAAACTGTGAAAGAACACTTACTGCGTGAGCTATATCTGGTCGCGTATTACAGGATAAATAATTTAAACACCCTATCAAACTTTGATATGGTAGGTGACACTGAGAATTAGTCGACCTCTCCAATTTCAATCCTACTTCTAATGGAGTAGTCACCGGCTAAGCATCGGTCATGTTGAATTCATTCAAACATTCCAAAATAAACTGCTCCTGATCAAGATGTATAACACCATTATCTCGTCTCAGTCTCATGCCTAAAACATGTCTAGCTGCGCCTAAATCCTTTACCTTAAACTTGTCAAGCAAACCTGATTTTAACTTTTGCTTCTCAACGTTACAATTTCCAAATATAAATAAATCGTCAACGTAAATAACTACAATTAACTTCTTATTACCTTTAAGCTGTTTTTGATACAAACACGGTTCTATTTTAGATTGTATAAAGCCTAAATTTAACATTTCACTGTCCAACTCTTTGAACCAAGCATTAGAGGCTTGTTTTAAACCATAAAGAGATCGCTGCAGTTTACATACTTTGGTTTCTTGACCTTTGGAGATCGCTCCTTTCGGTTGAAGCATGTAAATGTCCTCTTTTATTTTACCGTACAAGAACGCGGTCGTGACATCCCATTGGTCAATAAACCAATCGTATTCAGCAGCTAGTGAAAACAACAATCGTAGAGTAGAACTTCTGACTACCGGAGAGTAGGTCTCCGTATAATCTACACCACATACCTGTGTAAAACCCTTAGCTACGAGTCTGGCTTTGTATTTTGTTACCTTGCCGTCGCAATCTTTCTTTATCTTAAATACCCACTTGCATTGGATTGGCTTTTTATCAGCTGGTAGATCCACCAACGTCCATGTCTGATTCTGCTTCAACGACGCAAGCTCATCATCTATTGCTTTCTGCCATAATGCACTGTCAGGTCTCGATAATGCTTCTTCGATAGTAACAGGATCTCCGTCGAAATTGCTCTCCTTCGCACTCGAAACATTGCAACCGTACCGATCAACTTGTCTGCGTTCTCTCTGAGGATACCTCCTTTCTGGCAGGCCAGGTATTATCACTTCTTCATCAGTGACCACCTCATCAGATACGTGCACATTCTCAGGTACTTCCGATTCAGGTATATTCTCAATACTCTCTTGTTCATCGTCACGGCACACATCATCGCGCACCTCCAATACATCAGCAATGTTCATCGTGGATACATTTGGTAAGCAGTTCTCCTCACTCTCAGACGTATTCAAGTTAATTATAACTTCCGACGACTGCTTAACGTTATCTTTTTGGAGAAAAACATTTTCTAAAAATTTAACTTCTCTGGCAGTTGTCACTTCACCCGTCTTTGGATTCATGAGTCGATAACCTTTCTGGTTATCTGGATATCCGACAAAGATCATCGGTTCCGCCTTCTTATCCAATTTACGTCTCTTTTGCTTATGTGTCAGTCGATAGGCCAAACAACCAAATATTCGAAGATGACTTACATCCACATCTCTTCCAGTCCAAAGCTTTTCGGGTACTGTCTCTTTCAAAGCTTTCGTGGGACTTCGGTTCTTCAAGTATACAACAGTATTGACAGCCTCCGCCCAATACTTCTTACTCAGATTCGCATCCGATAATAAAGTTCTCGCTTTTTCCATAATCGTACGATTAGCCCGTTCGGCCACCGAGTTTTGCTCCGGTGTGTATGGTACAGTAGTCTGGTGTTTTATACCTGCAGACTTCAAGAAAGCATCAAATTTTGCATTGCAGTACTCTCCACCTCCATCTGTTCGTAAAATTTTTATCGTTCTATTTTTCTCGTTTTCAACTTCGGCCTTGTATTGACGAAATTTATCAAACGCTTGACTTTTATTTCTCAAAAAGTAAACATGGGTCTTGCGAGAGTAGTCGTCGATAAAAACTAGAACGTACCTCGAACCAGCAAATGATGTTTCTTCCATTGGACCACAAATGTCGCTATGTACAATTTCTAGAAAGTCTTTAGCTCTGGTTCCTTTGTTTTTGAAAGGACTTTTACTCATCTTTCCTTCGATGCATGAAATACATGGTTCGCTTAAGTCTGTGCATTCAAATTCCATGCCGCTCACCATACTTTTCATCATGATCATATATTTACGATTTAAATGCGATACGCGTTTATGCCAAATATTAGAACTTTTGTCATTTTCTTTTGACATTGTCAAATTGACGAAGTTATGTTTCTTCTCCGACAACTCATATATGCCATCGACTTCATTACATTTTGCAAGAACTCCGTTCTTATTTTGAATTATGCAACCTTTTTCGTCGAAAATAACAGTACATTTCTTTTTGGTTAAATCGCTCACCGAAATTAAATTCATGGCTAATTTGGGAACATACGAAACATTTTCTAATATTAGTTTCTCACTTTCGCTGACTTGGGGCTCAGCGTTCCCTCGCCCTATTACTGACATCTTCTCGCCATTAGCCACCGATATCTTGATGTTACCCGTTTCTGGTTTATAGGACACCAACTTATTTTTATCGTGGGTGAGATGGCTGGAGCATCCGCTGTCAAGATACCACTTATCTTTGTCTATCGCCTTCGTATTCAAGCAAACATTCGCGTTCTTCACTCGCTCCTTACACTCAGATGCCTTATGTCCGTGTTTATGGCACTTAAAACATTTGTACACGAACTTACGATCGCCGTTTTTGGGTGCAGATCTAGGATCGTTTCTCGTTTTTCGTGTCATCATGGCTTGCTCGTAGTCAATGTTACTCTTACTTTGGCGATCTCCTTCTTGCAACAATTTCGTTTTTATTTCTTCTAACGTGATCTCTTTGCCACTGTTATCGACAGCCATTATGAGGGGGCTGTACTCGGGCGTCAATCCACCGAGCAAAATCGATATTAACCAATCTTCTGGTATTTTTGCATCAATATCATACAATTGCTGTGCAAGAAATGTCACTTTCGAAATGTAGCTCGCCATGGAATCAAAATTATTTAATTTACAATTAAATAGCTCCCGCTGTATATGGATTCGTCGTCCCCAGCCTTTGTCTTCATAGGCTTTTTGCAAATTGTACCAGGTTTCTTTGGCAGTTCCGGCATTGTACACATGCGTGAAGCAATCGGGCTCCAACAACAAACAAATTGTAGTCCTGGCCTTCCTGTCAGCTTCTGCATTCTCAATATCCGTTGTAATCACGTTCCACCAATTCTTATTTTCTAAATAATTTCTTACTTGGAACTTCCAATTTGCATAATCAGACGATCCTCTGAGTTTTTTAATTCCACCTATGCCGTTGCTGTCGTCCGACATAATTTTCGTTAATTTGACTACTTACGATATATTTTTACCACCTTTTCTAAAAACTGGCTCTATTTACGCGGTAAAAGGGCCCATAACCTGTTGTAAGATGGTTAGCAGAGTATGTTTACGCACAATAGAAAAACGCCAGCACTTCGTGGTTTCACAAATATATTCACAGTGACAGACAGTAAAATAACAAGAGCACAACACATCAAATAGAACTGTCTAAATTTCATGTATTAAAGTAGCCAGTATTAATTGCACAGCGCATGCATCCTCCAATAGGATCATGGTCAAAGCGGACCCTGGGCCTAGAGGCACAAATCGGGACAACGCTAAGAGGATGATAATGATCGCTATGAGCGATCTCTCCCAGACAACTTTTGCTAAACTCCCCTAGGTACAATACCACAGACCTATCGATCTACCAGAGAGCACCGGTTCATTGGCCCTAATCATCATCATCCTAGCCTTTTTCCCGATTGTCTCAGGGTCGGCTTCCCAAACTGAGAGATTTGGCGAGGGCTAAGCTTTTACACAGAGCGACTGCCATCAGACCTCCGCAACACTTAGGGTAAGCTATACCCATTCCCAGTTAGGCGTTAGAGATATTATCATCTCTGATATGATGTGACGACTGCTATCTGAGTTGGTAAAGATAGCACCCGGGACCAACAGCTTAACGTGCCTTCCGAAGCACGGAGGAAATCGGTGTCAAATTTTGGTCACCCATCATCGGATTGACCGCGCCAATGGTTGCACAACGTTGCGATCATTGTTAAGCGAACAAGACCGCGGCGCCACCGAGCTCCTCGAGGATAGTAAGATAGAAAAATATCGCAATATCATACAACTATGTATATCTGATCTAAACTCCCCTAGGTACAATACAACAGACCTATCGATCTACCAGAGAGCACCGGTTCATTGGCCCTAATATGCCCGGCATATTAGGGCTTTGTACGGACAAAGGGCGTAACAAACTCCAGTTAAAGCCAATTAAACCTATAATAATAACTACCGTTGTGTCAAGTTCAACGCCTTATGTAGGAAGAAGTCACCATATTAATTACTAAACACGCGGACGAAGTCGCGTTTTTCAAATAAAAGGATTTTTCCGCTAATTCCCGTTCCCGTGGGAATTTCGGAAATTGATCAAAATCCTTTCTTAGCAGATGCCTCCAAATTTCAGCCCAATCGGTCCAGTGGTTTGGGCTGTGCGTTGATAGATCACTATGTCAGTCAGTCAGTCAGTCACCTTTGAGTTTTATATATTTAGATTACACACATACAACAAAAATACAAATAATTTTAATGTAGATGTAGATTTAAAACCGGATTGTTCCGGTTATCATATTTCGCAACAGTATCGACTTACACCATAAAATCTGCCGAACGCAAAGTCCTTGAACTAATAAGATTGCGTTCGGCGATAATTCAATTATCAGCTTTGACACAATGTTTGAAGTGGGTATTAGGGTGTTATTAGACCAATCGATCGAAAACTTCGATCGATAGAAGAACGGATTGGCCGACGGCGATCGATGGTTACTACTGATCACTAGCGATCGCCGTCGACCAATTGTATAAAACCATAATTCTTTATTGCAGAAAAAAACAAATGTAAGTTTAATAAGCAAGTATTGACTGGCTCGGTGGCTCTATTGGTAGTGACCCCTGGCTTCTGAACCAAGGGTCGTGGGTTCGATTCCCACCCGGAACAAACATTCGTGTGATGAACACTTATGTTTGTTCCATGTCTGGGTCTTTATATAAGTATTTATTAGTGGTACCTTCGTTGTTCTGATACCCATAACACAAGTGCTTAAGCTAAGTTACTTTGGGATTAGAGCAATGTAGATAATAATATGTGATGTTGTCTGATATTTATATTTATTTAAGTATTAGTTGTGCAAAGGGTCTGGGATCCCTTAAGATCCGGCCCTGCCCCTCCCCCCTCTTTAATTGTGACGTAATTTATGGATAGCTTATTTCTTAACGCATTACAATCTGATACAAATTAAGATAAACAAAATGGCTGACTTACCGGTGTTCTTCTATGAAGAAGCGTCCCCACAGGGCTGGGAATCTTGGTGGGAGTGCCTCCGATAGGACTGCGAGCTGCAGACAAATTGGTTAAATTAGTTTACTCAATAAAATAATAGAGATAAAGATAATTTATTTTTTTATGCGAGAGGCGGCAGACGAGCAAGTGTGATGCCTGATGGTAAGCAGTCGACACCGCCCATGGACACCCGCAGCTCTAACCGAGTTTAGGGTCGCTGCCGGCCTTTTAAATATGAATACGCTCGTTTCTTGAAGGTTCCCAATTCGTAGCTGTTCGGAAAGACTGTCGCAGGAAGTCGGTTCCACAAAACCGAGACGCGATAATAAATTAATTACTGCCTTTCATCATCAGCCTATCGCAGTCCACTGCTGGACACAGGTATCTACAGTTGTTCGCTTCTTTGGGCAAACACCTGGAGGCATTACCCATAATCGCCACGCTGGGCAGGCGAGTTGGCGACCGCAGGGCGTAACTCCTCGCTCCGATGACGCTGCTGCCCGTCATCGGCCTGTGGTATTTAGCTACGCCTTCAATTGTGATGGTTATACCGCCACTAGTCGGATGCCAGCGCCTCGTATGTCATTCGGCAGGATGCACCTCGGGCAGGTGAGGTTGGCTTAGAGCGAAAGGATGATAGGCCGCTCCCTTACATACCGTCAGTCAATCTTTATTTCAGACTTTTAATAAGTTGAACTAAGTATTTGAGAAAAAACTATACAAGATGAAAGAACCCCCATTAAAAGTACATCTCAATATATATCCAACTAGCTTTTGCCCGCGGCTTCGCTCGCGTTAAATTTGGGGAAAAAATCCACCCCCAATTTTAGGGAAGTGGGGGGTGAGAGAGGCAAGAAGCCTATCATCATTCTATGTTACTCTCCATCCCTTCAACTATCTCCATTTAAAAAATCACGTCAATTCGTCGCTCCGTTTTGCCGTGAAAGAAAGACAAACATACAGACAGACAGACACACATACTTTCCCATTTATAATATTAAGTATGGATTCCCCAATTTTAGCAGAAACCATTAGTTTTCCAAAATCCAAACTAGGTCCAACCTCATCTCCATATTAGTGTAATCGTCTTATTGTTTACATGCAAATTACGTCACGGCCTCTTGTCTTTGGGCACGTCTCCGTTTGTTTGTCTATGTCTATGCTTCCGTATTCTCCTTATTTATTACAAGCTTTCAGGGTTGGCTGAACGGTAGAATTTACATAGATAATCCTACTTAATCCTATTTGACGATGTGTTTGGTTTATAGGTGGTGAACAAACCGCCATCTAGCCCCAAACTAAGCCGAAGCTTGTACTATGGGTACTAGACAACTGATAAATTACTTAAGTAGATAATAGGCAACTGATGAACTACATAAGATTGTATTCATTTTTACCCGACTTAAAAAAAAGAGGAGGGTCTCAAGTCGACTGATTTCCTTTTGTTGTTTGTTTGTTGATGAGACATATCTCCGGGAATTGTGTTTTGTTTGAAAGGGTGTATTCCTAGTTGGTCCTATTCTTATTGTCACCCTGTTGAAGTCGGATTCTCTTTTTTTTTATAAGGACTCTATCACGCGTATATGTTGACGCGGATAATTCGCCAATGTCAAGTGTTCAGAGAGACACGTCAAAACACAGTTGGCGGATTCTCTTTATAGATAGATACTCTTTATTGCACAAAAACACAGACATTACAGGAAACATATTACAAACAACACAAAGTACAATCTAGGCGGTCTTATCGCTTATAGCGATCTCTTCCAGACAACTTTCAGGTAGAGGAAACCAGATTGACTAAGGAAATGGGTAACCCAGTGCAAAACTATCTAACTATTTTATATTAAATACGTAAAATTATTACATAAATATACCAAGAAGTATATATTCCATAGACATACACATATACATATAAATATATTTAAATACACAATAAAATATACATAATAATAACATATTACATACATAGGTACATAGTTTAATAAGATACTTTATTATTAATATACATAGATACTTATTATTATTTAATATTATTTGAGTATGAATTATCTCTTTATTGCTAAAATATACTGTTATTCTTGTAAATAAATAAATATGTAAGATACTCATACATAATATATAATATGTGTCCGTAAAATTGTGAATATCGTTAGATTATAATAAATCTTTTTTATTTTAAATGTGAATGGACGTAAAATACGAAATAAAAGGACTACTATCGGTACCAAACAAGCTGACTTTGTTTTGCGACGAACAGTCTCATCTATACTAATATTTTAAAGAGGAAAGATTTGATTGTTTGTTTGTTTGATACGAATAGGCTCCGAATCTACTGGACCGATTGGAATAATTCTTTCACTGTCGGAAAGCTACACTATCCCCGGTGAACATAGGGTATATTATATTTATAAAAACGTTAGGGATTTGTGCTAAAAGTTTAATAATGTAACCCAAGGTGTGAAAAAATTACCAAAAAGCTATCAAACTGACGTGTATTGAAAACGTTACCATAGCAACCTAAACTACCCGAAGCGAAGCGAGGGCGGTTCGGCTAGTATTTCATACATATCAGGTAAATCGAGGGCGCAGCCCTAGACGACGACCGTGAATTCTCGCGCTGACTCAACACTACGTGGGCTGCCACGTTATGTTAATCGCAACATTGCGTTATAAAACGCTCGTATTTGCGACATGTGTCCATGTTTACGTACATTTAACATATTATAAGTCTACTTTCGATGGATAAATGTTTAGTGGTGCGATGTAAGTAAGCGACCTATTTTTTCGCTCCAAGCCACCCTCACCTGCCCGTGGAGCATCCCGACGAATAACAAGCTCTGCCAACCGACTGTTGGCGGTATAACCATCACAATTGAAGGCGTAGCTAAATACCACAGGTCGATGACGGGCAGTCTCTGGAGTGAGGAGCTCTGCCCAGCGATCGCCAACACTACTGCGATTGGGCGATTAAGGCTTTCGGATGTTTGCCCAAAGTGGCAAGCAACTGGCGAGACTTAGTCGAGGACGATTAGGAGAGGCCTATGTCCAGCAGTGGATTGCATTCCATATGTTTTCTCCTAATGTTTGCCACCTAGATCGATCCTGGGCTTTTCGCATCCAGCCCTTGCCAGCCGTCCTGCGCAAATCGTCACTGCCAGGTGGAGTGGAGCCTGAGAGCGTCCTAAATTACGTTTCCGGTACGTGGTCTCCGGACACCACATAGACGTATATTTTTTAATGCCCAAGTCGCTGTGACAACGGGCAAGTAACTGGTCAGTCACCTGTCAGCTGCCACCGCCATGCCGGCCCAACCCTAACCCACTACGAGCTCCGGAAACCCTACTCACCGGCAGAAACATGACCCAGAGGCCATTTGGATGCGGTATTCTATAGGGTGGAGGTCCTTCCCCGGACGGGCGCGCGTGCGGCTCAACTTGAGCGAATACTCATACGCGAATAACAATCTGTTATTGCAAATCGACCCAACTAACGGTCAATGAAATACGCTAGCCTTAAAAAGTAGGTTGTAACTACTATTAAAATAACTTGTAACGCGGAAAAATATATTCAAGAATCCATTGTTGTAACGTTTGCGCGTAACTGTAGACCTTCGGACCTTCACATTTTCATCACAAACGTTCGAACATATCCTTGCGTTCAGGTCAGTCTTGTGTACATAGGTGGTAAATGTTCTTACAAATTATTTGCATAGTTATGAAACCTTCTGTTCGAAGTAATAGTTTCAAGTGTGACATTTTTTTTATTAATTACCTGCAGTCAGTTGGTACCTTGATTTTCCCTCAGACGTCTTCGACACCCAAGGGAGGCCAAGGAGGGTTTATCACCGAAATGAAGGGAGGATAGACCTCATCTCGCTTTAAGAAAATTTTAATAGAAAATTATCGACCTACTTAAAAGTATAATTTGTTTTTTTAACTTAAAATAAAAATACGTGTCCAATATATTTTTATAATCTAAAATACGGACTAAATACAATTAAAATATTATTTTGACCCTGGAAACATCCCCATTTGGCTAGAGAAATCTTTATCTTTTTACTAGTCAGTAATCATTCAATTCATCACATTCAGATCAAAGAACTTACAATCACACACGGCTTGTACTATACAACGATGTATTAATGTTTGCTTCTATGCACGAGTAACTACGCAAACATTATCCTTGAATAATTAGTAATTACCAGTTTATGCTTTATATGATTCTTCATTTAAACAAGTGTTTTGAAACGTCATTCACAATGTAACTAACTTGAGGGGTTCAATCACGAACGATAAAAAAATAACAGTCTTTCTTTTTGACTATCCTCTACCCTAAGATTGTCTGGATGAGGTCGTTTATAGCTATAAGGCCGCCTATATTGTACAAGAAACATTGTCCACTATAGTATACCTAATTTCTATAATAAATTTATTTCAATAAATTCTGTGTGGTCCGTCTTTGGATTTAGAATAGGACCCCGTGGCCTGTGCCTGGGTGTCGTAGAAGACGACTAAGGGAACATCAGGAAACCGGCAGCAGCGTTTACCTGGGTACAAATAAAACCTACTGCGGTCACCAACCCACCTGTCCGGCGTGGTGACTAAGGCATTTCCCCAAATAACAATTGTTATTAACAACAGAACCGATTCCTAAAGTTCTTTCAGCATTGGAATTTTCATCCTGAGCAAAACATTCACTCTGAGTAACATCTTCTTCTCTTTAACACGTTGAGCGCCATAACGTCACCGGTGACCGACAAACAATAGTTTTTCTATTGTGTCTAGTTTCTCGGCAGTCAAAGTATTAATATAAAAATCGCAAAATGTGTTGGTAAGCGCATAACTCAACAACGCCTGGACCAATTTGGCCAATTCTTTGTTTAAAATGTTCGTTGAAGTCCAAGCATGGTTCTTACGGAGAAAAAATGGAATAATTGCAACGAGAAACCGCGGGTAACACCGCAGGGCGCAGCTAGTAGGCTATAATTTATTGTTAGAAATGATTAGGGATCCTTATTGAAACGTTAATAATGTAACCTGATGAAGTGTTTAATCTGAAATACCCGGAGATATAGCGAAGGTTTCGCTTGCCTTATAATAAAGAACTAGCGACCCGCCCTCGCTTCGCTTCCGGTGTTTCAGATAAACATTATTAAACTAAATATAGCCTATGTTACTCAGTCATAATGTAGCTTTCTAATAAAATAATAATTATTAAAATCGGTCCAGTACTTTTTGAGTTTATTCGTTACATATAAAAATACAAATCTTTCCTCTTTATAATATTAGTGTAGAAGTGTAGATTTGGGTTTCTTGTTGTAACTCGTATATCTGAACCTACATGTAATAACAAATATTTAACCATTACGTCACGTTTCCTGCATCAGCGACGCATCTACACGTGAACTCTGACGCAACGCTGCATTTTTATCTAGTAGCCTTTTGCTTTCCCTCTCCGCAGATAAGCTTTAACACAACTAGATAAAGGCTATTTTAGCTTAGATATTGCGAAACGTTGATAAGACTAGTTGATACGAGATAAGATAACCGCTTTGTTTGTTGTTTCCTGAGTTGAATGAGATTTTGTCATGCCGTTTGTAAATTTAAAGTAAATAATGGAATTAAACATAATTCTTAAGTAAATATTAGAATGAGGTTCCTATTTGCTAAGTTTCTTAATGTAATATGTGTAATGTTTGGTTAATGATGAAGATTACACAATCAAGTCGCCTGCAAAGTTTGGTGGCTAAAGGCAAATCCCTCCAATCTCCAACTGACAATTGGCATTGGGGAAAGCCTCCAGGGATGTAAGGGAGCGGCCTATCATCTTTTCGCTCCAAGCCAGTCTCACCTGCCCGTGGTGCATCTGAATAACAAACGTGGCGCTGGCAACAGACTGTTGGCGGTATAACCATCACGATTGAAGGCGTAGCTAAATACCACAGGCCGATGACGGCAGCGTCACCGGAGCGAGAAGCTACGCCCTGCGATCGCCAACCCGCCTGCCCAGCGTGGCGATCATGGGTAGGTATATCCAGATGTTTGCCCTAAGTGGCGAACAACTGCAGAGGCCTATGTCGAGCAGTGGACTGCAATAGGCTGTTGATGAGGAATGGAATGCCTCAATTACTTTTGCGCCCGACACTACCTTAGTAGGTAGTCTTAGTACTAAAAGGGTTTCCTAGGCAGCAGTAGGTTACAAACTAAGGTAAAATAAAAACAGCCACTTACGTTTCCCCGTCAGATGCCTAGGGCTCAGCGGAGGCCTGTCTCCATCCACCACAAACGTGCTATTGAGATCATCCTTTCCGGCCAAGGTATTATTGTTATACTTCTTCACACTCTCCGCCCAGTCCTGAATCCAGGTCTTATCCCCTTTACACCTGTTCAGGCTCAAATACGACAACTTTCCCACAACTTGATCCGGAGTTATATCCGAGGATACTCCGCTGTCATCCCGAACAGCTTTTTGAGCGTTCTTTAAAGCAGTACTCTCAAATTTGGCGTTATCAAAGGTAAGCTTATTACTTGGCAGAGATACAGGCACAGAAGACTCCCGGCATAACCGTTGCATGTAATCCGGCACGGGTGCCGAAGTCTCCCGGGCCATTCGTTGCATATAGTCCGGGACGGGCACAGAGGATTCCCTGGACAGGCGATGCACGTAGTCCGTTTGGTCAATTTCGGATTTTGTGAGGCTGCATCGTCTCCGGTACTGCATAGGAGGTTCCTTAGGCATCAATTTGGAACTTAGTACACCGGACGTAGTGACCGATGTGAAGCTACCGACGTCAGCTTCTTCGTGCTTCGGTGGTGATTTGGGGAACGTCTTTTCCGTTATTGTCCTAACTCTATTCTTAATCTTCTCTAAGTAACTCCTTGTAGATTTGATCTGCTTCGACGTTTGAGCCGCTAGATCGTGTTCAGTGGGAGATTCGTAACAGCATGAGATTTCTAGAACGTTCTTGTCTTTCGAGACCTTACTAGGCATATCAAAGGTTTTGTTTGCGGATAATGGACTTCTCAGACCGACATCTCTCCGAGGTTCCTTCGTGATGACTCTAGGGTTTTGGAAGTCGAATATAAGTTCTGGATCCCTCTCCTTGCTTACGGAACGCTTTTTCAACGTGTCTTCTATTGATTCATCAAGTAAATTGGCACCGAAAGTCCTGTCTATGCTCATACGAGCTTTCTGCTCCTCTGTATAATTGTCACCTTCGATTGTATACGTTCCAGTAGATGAATTGTCTGATTGTCTATCCACATCATCATCAATATACAAAGTATCCACTATCGGCATACACTTTTTGAACAAATCCGGCGTTTCAGATGTCGCTCTACTTTTACGTATCTGCGGACTTTTCGACGGTTCCGGAGTGGACAACCCATTGTCCGGTGTGAGTATATCTAATTCTGGACTAGAGATATCAGTCAACATAACACCTTCCGGGCTCTGATCAATGATATCGCTCATGTTATGTTTCGGTTGATAACTAGAAGACAAATTGCCGTAACTCGGCGTTCTATGGACGTCTCTCGCGTAGGAACTGGTAGGATTCTTCAACGGCAGGTTGAGACCTTGTCGCGAAGTGAAGTTGTCGCTTCTCGACATGATACTATCAACTATAGGACTTTTGGACGTTCTTTTCATGTGGACAGATTCTATTGGTGATTTGATATGCCTGTTTGTAATCGGGGATGTGACGTGAATGCTTTGAGCTAGCGGACTGTGCCGGAGTTTGACTGAGCCGGATAAGTTGCTGTCCTCTTGATCGGAAGAGAAGTAGCCTTCTGAGTTGTAGCCTTGGGCCTTTCTAGGTAGCTTCGCGCTCATAGGAGGCTTCTGGACAGCAGGAGCTGGTCGAGTAATGCTTGCTGACATGGATTGAACTCTCTGGTGTCTGGCTTGTGATTTCTTAGCCAGTTCTTCGAGCCTGCGATTGTCGACTTTCTTCGCCTCCCCGAAATCGATGGTGAACGCCATCGGATGCGGCTTTGGAGTCGTAGGCTCCGAATCACCTTTATTTTCCATCTCTTGACTACTGTCCTCATTTTTACTGACGGATATACTTCCCGAGGACGATTTCGAAATTCTGTCCGAAGCACCGCTCTGGCCCTCCGATAGAGGACTGGACACGTCGGGCTCAACACTAACACTCATGTTTTCAAGGTTCTAAGAAGAAAAGTGACATCATATCACAAAAGCATCAAGACAAGAATTTTAACACTACACAGCCTTGGTAAACACTGCTTGAAAGGAATGAAAGCGTAGCACAGCACACAGCACAGGGTTTAAAAATAAAACAATACTTTCGAAAAGTGGAACGAGAACACTAAACTAAAAAATAATTGCAATGTACTCCGCCTACTACATTCGCGACCACGGACAAACGAGAGCGGAGAAATGACATGACAGGTGTCTGTGACGTTTGAAATGAAACTGGATTTTTTTTGTCTTGCTGTTTTAATTTGCTGGTAACATTCAGGAACAACAACCTTCAGTATTAAATTGGCAAAAACTAAAAGGATTAAGAAAATACGTCTAAAAATCACCAAATATAAGATATCTTTTAAGAAATACAACTTTATCCATTTAAAGTACCTCTAAAACTTATTTATATAAATCATTTAATTCTTGGCAATAAAATATCGAATGTCAAAATCCGATCGGTTCTACGCAGATAGCGTTATGAAACTAAAGTTTTACGAGTAATTTATCATAACTTAATTAATTAGCGCTTAACTCTACTCCTTGTTAATTTGTTATATGTTGTTAAAACAAATCGTTTCTGGTGTAAAATTTGTTATTCTAGTAAAAAAAATCTTTATTTCAGAAAATGGAATTGTCATATAAAAAAACAAGAAGAGATAGAGAACGGAACGGCAGTTTGGTGTCATTGTCATTCTGACATTTTGAGATGAAACATGGCAGTTTCCGCGTTTTCCGAGGATGGAAAATATTATTCTAATATAAGTAAAGACGGTAGATTAAGAATATGGGACACAGAAACAAACGTGCTGAAGCAGGAGTATACGCCAGACTTACATTTGACTTCCCCACCCTCCTGCTTACAATGGATAACTGTCTCGAACTCCGCCGTAAGTAAACACGTGGTTTTTTATAACATTTACACCTGTATTTCAAATAAAATCGCATTTTCAACACTTATTTTCACATATATACTTATGGAGAACATTCAGTACTTCAATCTATAACTGTAACAGTTAATTTCGTTTCAAACAATAACCTAACCTAAAATATAACCTTTCATTTTCAGAATTCGCCACAAAAAGGCCCAAAACGCAAACAGAGTTTCAGTGAGCAGGAGACACAGTGTATAGCCTTAGGAACGACGAACGGCAAGCTGCTAATATACTCTATAACACAAGCAAAGGTTGAGAACGTAATAGAAGATGGCTCTGGGAGTAATAACATAACGGCTTTGGATTGGCACAGAAAGTATGGCTTGTTTAGCTGTAGCAAGGCCGGGTATGTGCACGAGTGGGACCTGCGGAGCGGGTCTGTTAGGAATAAGTACAATGTTACAGTTGATAGTAAGAATAAACAAGGAAACAATATAAGTTCAATCAAAATAGTGCCTCATAATCAGGTGAGTACTTATTATTAATTTTATTTATTTCATCATCAGCCTATTGCAGTCCACTGCTGGACATAGGCCTCTCCAGTTGTTCGCCACTTAGAGCAAACATCTGGAGGATATACCCATAATCATCATCATTATTTATTTATTTGTATATGTTACGGGTAATGCTAGAAGGTGGAGTAAACCTAGGTTTACCCGGGTTGACCTAGTATTACACAAGCTTCTTGGGTAAAGTCCAAATAATACGTAAAATAAAATCTAATTCGGGGTTTACCCATCGTCGCCTAAGTCTACCCAACTCTGGCTGGGTAATGTTAAAAATTTGTTTAATTAGTTAGTGAAATGAAACTTCAAAGGCATTTTAAATATCTACAACAACATTCAGTGAGCATAAACTTAATAATAGCTTTAATAGCAAAAGCTAATAGCGGTCCTTGTTATTAAAATTGAAATTATTTATTTGAGCAAGATAAACTGCTGTGACATGATTCAAAATTCCTGACGTTGCAGATGTATATGAGCGGCGGTTATCATTTACCATCAGATGAGCCGTTAGTAGTGAACCCTATTTCATTAAATAAAAAAGGAAATTACGCAACACCTAAGTTTACCCAGCCAGTAGTTGGGTAGACCTAGGTGAGCATGGGTAAACCACGAATTAAAATGTATTTTACTTTGTATTCGGACTTTACCCAAGTAGCTTGGGTAATCTTAAGTAAACCCGGGTAAACCTAGGTTTACTCCAACTTCTAGCATTACCCGTAACATATACAATATTCTAATTTGATCATGTAGTAAGCTAGATAAAATTAAATGTGAGTATATTAAATAAAATGTTGTAGATTGCATCTCCACAAAAATTTTGTTGTAATATTGATGTTGTTATCGAAAGTTTTAAATAAACCTCTTATCTATTTCAAAAAGCAGATTGGAAATGAAAAAATATTATATTAAATTACATTTTTAATTTCAATAATGACAGAATATCATAATGTTATTGGAACAATTTACTGTTGAAAAATATTGTGCAATTCATACTACAAAGCATTAATTCATACAAACAACACTTGAAAGATAGCACTTATGATTATATTATCATTATTATCTTAACTAATATTATTATTTGTATACCTGACTCCCACGAGACAGGCGCTGCCTAGTGTGGGAGACAGTGAAAACCTTTTTTTGTAAAACATTTTCATGGTTAATAAACGTTATTTTATTTTATTTTTTATTTTTTTTTTTTAAAGCTGAAGAGTTTGTTTGTTTGTTTGAACGCGCTAATCTCAGGAACTCCTGATCTGAATTGAAAACCGTAATTGGCTTAGCTGACTAGTCGGTCTTATTACAACCGACTAATCGGCTAGTCGGTGAAAGTCATAATCGGCACATCTCTAATGTTTTCTATCAGTTCAATGTTTCTTTCTTATAAAAAATTTCAAACTCACCTAAGCACAAATTATAAGATAAACACTCAAAATCAAAGATACACACATAAAATCATGTTTCTACTTTCTCAGAAAACACCAGCTAAATATTTAGTGACATCATCATGGCAAGTCTGCGTGTGGAGGCTCCACGACGGAGACGCAACAGTCCTGCGACACCTAGGACACAACACGGCACCCAAAGCCCTATTGAATTTAGTGCAAAATAACAACAGCTGTTGGCTTATTCAAGGTTCTCAGTAAGTATTTGTTTTGTATGTTTTAGCAATAAAAATTTCATACCATTATAGTACAGTAGAGCATTGATTATCTGAACTAATTGGGGGCAGGTGGTCTGATAACGCTTTATGAGGAACTCTTGCCTCGCGCATCGGTCTCTCTGCATCAGTATTTCCGTACAGCTACGACATGGGAGTATGGGAGCCTTCACGTACGTACGAGCGTACTTCTATTTAAAAGGCCGGTAGCGACCCCAGAACTCGATTTGAGTTGCGGGTGTCCATGGGCGGTGTTGACTGCTTACCATCAGGCATCACATTTGCTCGTCTGCCGCCTCTTGCATAAAAAATCCCTATTATCACTAGTATGATTCGCGATGTCTGTCATTCAACTTCAAACAGAGCCAGTGATCTTTTTTACGAGATGGGTGTTCGGAAATTGATCGAAGTTGCTTGTAACATAATTATGTAAATTTTTCACAGGAACGAGCGGCTCCTCTCTTTCTGGGACATCACAGTGACCGATGAGCACCTTCCACAAGTCAACGGGGATGACTCCACTCCCAGTAAGAGGCAGAGGCGGAAATCAGTCAGCTCACCGGCTACAGCTTCACCCACATACAACTTTGTATTGGAGGACGCTCCGAAGTTCGTGGACGTCAATTTGAAGTCGGAGGACGGTGGGAATGTGTTGAGATTGGCAGCGGCTACAAGGAGCGGGGTTGTACATTATTATGGGCATATGTTGAACGGGTGAGTTGTTTTTTTTTTTTCCTTATTTTATTCGCAATCTGTCTCCCTTGACTATGAGCAGATTTGTGTGTAGTAGTTACATTGAGGGATGTAAGGGAGCGACCTATCATCTTTTCGCTCCAAGCCATCCTCACCTGCCCGTGGTGCATCCTGCCGAATAACAAACGAGGCTCTGGCGACCGACTGGTGGCGGTATAACCATTACAACCGAAGGCGTAGCTAAATACCATAGGACGATGACGGGCAGCAGCGTCATCGGAGCGAGAAACTGCGCTCTGCGATCGCCAACCCGCCTGCCCAGCGTGGCGATTATGGGTATATCCTCCGGATGTTTGCCCTAAGTGGCGAACAACTGGAGAGGCCTATGTCCAGCAGTGGACTGCAATAGGCTGATGATGATGAGTTACATTGAGGTTATCAGTTGTCTAGTACCCATAGTACAAGCTTCGGCTTAGTTTGGGGCTAGAAGGCGCTTCGGCATTATCATCATCCTATCACAGTTCACTGCTGGACATAGGCCTCTCCAGTGGTTCGCCACGGTGGTTTTTTTTTTATTTTTATAGTGGCTCGACATAATGGCTTCCCTACGCCTGATGGAAAGCGAGAGAGAAGCCCAAGTCGCTGTGACAACGGGCAAGTAACTGTTTAGTTACCTGTCAGTTGCCACCGCCATGCCGGCCCAACCCCAACTCCCCACGAGCTCCGGAAACCCTACTCACCGACAGGAACATGACGCGGAGGTCATTTGGCTGCGGTATTCTATAGGGTGGAGGTCCTTCCCCGGACGGGCAGCTCAATTCGAGCGAAGATTCGCCATGCCCTACCTCTCTTGTTAAACATCTGGAGGCTTTACCCATAATCGCCTCGCTGGGCAGGCGGGTTGGCGATCGCAGGGCGTAGCTCCTCGCTCCGGTAACGCTGCTGCCCGTCATCGGTCTGTGGTATTTAGCTACGCCTTCAATTGTGATGGTTATACCGCCACCAGTCGGTTGCCAGCGCCTCGTTTGTTGTTCGGCAGGATGCACCACGGGCAGGTGAGGATGGCTTGGAGCGAAAAGATGATGATAGATCTCTGCCTTGCATTCTATGCAGTGTGGCTTTTTTATATTTGTATTTAAGTATATAGTAATAGTTGTGGTACCTTCGTTGTTCTGATACACATAACACAAGTGCTTAAGCTACTTACTTTGGGATCGGAGCAATGTATGTGATGCTGTGTGATATTGATTTATTTATTATTATTTTCCTCAGAGCATCAACAAAACCCATCAAGCCATCTGTTACCGTCCAGGTGACCACAGCTGAAGCATGTCCGCTGCCTCTGCACTGTTGCCGGCTGGCCGGAGCAGATCTGCTGCTCGGCTACTCCAGCGGGCCTACCATGCTGTTTGAGAGACTTGTGAGTTTTTTTTTAGCCACCTGATATTAACTGAGAAAATACTGACTCATACCTGAATATTTTATATAATGTCTAGGGATTAGGGAAACATAGAGTTATGTTTTTAAATGTTCATTCTTTTAATCTGAAATGTAATAGGGATTTTTTTACGGTCAAAATAATTACATTATATTTAGTCCGTATTTTAGATCATAAAAATATTATATTGTACGAGTATTCGTTAAAATCCATAAAGTAGTTTTCGTTTCTAACATATTCTATTCTATTTTTCCTTTACTAGACGTCACTCCGTGCGACATAATTATTGCCACTCGGCGTGACGTCACGCGTAATTTTAACAGACTATATCTTTGTAATTTTTTCGTCTAATTTACAAATTAAAAAATATATGTGTTCTCTATGTATTTGAATAAGCTAAAAGACGGACTACTTAATTCCATTTTTACGGCAACTGGCCTAGTAAATATTTTCATTATAAAGTCCCTCCCATTTTATTCTCAGACACCGGACACAACATCAAAAACACAAGTCCTCATCCGGGGAGAAGTGAAGAGTAAGAAGAAGAAGCAGGGAGAAGCGAGCAAGGAGGTCCGGGAGCAGACCGGAGTCACGTATGTCGAGCCCATGGGAGGAGTCACGAGGAAGAGGGTCACGCCGGGGGGACAGGTAATAAGAATTTAGATAAATAAACCCAATACATGCCACACAGCGCCATCTAGCCCCAAACTAAGCCGAAGCTTGTACTATGGGTACTAGACAACTGCTAAACTTACTTAGATATATTTTTTTTGTAAATAAATACATATTATACATAGAAAACACCCAGACCAATACAAACAGACATGTCTATGAACACAAATGCTTTTACTGTGCGGGAATCAAACCCACGACCCTTGGCTCAGAGGGCAGAGGTCACTACCAAATGAGCCATCGAGTCAGTCATTAATAGACAGATAGATATCCTTATTGCCCAATCATCATCATCATCATCAGCCTATTGCAGTCCACTGCTGGACATAGCCCCCTCCAGTTGTTCGCCACTTAGGGCAAACATCTGGAGGATATACCCATAATCGCCACGCTGGGCAGGCGGGTTGGCGATCGTAGGGCGTAACTACTCGTTCCGGTGACGTCGCTGCCCGTCATCGGTCTGTGGTATTTAGCTACGCCTTCATATGTGATGGTTATGTCGCAGTCATCTGGTTGAATCTCCTATTCAATTGAATCGCTAGGGCGTTCATTGAATCACGACATTCAATTGAATGACTAGACCGAACGTTAACTAAACACGCGTCACTTAACGTCCAACTAGGTAGCGGATTGAAACAAAGCCCTTTGAAAAGAGCGGACGTAAAAGCAGTCAGGTGATTGTAATTTAGTTCATTCTTTTCCCACGCGGCGTGAATAGTCACCAAAACAAATATGGCGTCGAAGATGATCAAAAAGATATGAACAGTGTTGATATTTTTTTGATTAGATTTACTATAAACTGACTTATTCGTAATAAAATAGTGTGACAGCATGGATTTACCTATTAATACGCAGCCGCCGGATACTTTTAAAGAAAAATTATAAACTAAAGTTGGCTTTTACCCATTCAACGACTATGCTAAAATGACGTTGAAATGTCTTGACTGAAACGTTCACGTTTCAATCAATAACTTGACGAGTTGTCCTTTAGGCATTCAATTGAATGTCGTCATTCAATGAATGCGCTAGCCATTCAATTGAATAGGAGATTTAACCAGATGACTGCGACAGTTATACCGCCACCAGTCGGTTGCCAGCGCCTCGTTTGTTATTCGGCAGGATGCACCACGGGCAGGTGAGGTTGGCTTGGAGCGAAATGATGATGGGTCGCTCCCTTACATAGGTTTCTGTATATCTGATCTGTTGATTCGTTTCCAGGTGGAAGTCCCGATGGAGGCGCGTTTGGAGAACCTGTCGATAGACCCCAAGTCGCGCAGCAAGGCTGCCGTCAATCAGAACCTGACCAAGCTGCTGATGCAGGGGTTACACTCTAAGGATAAGAGGTGAGTTTATTTTTTTTATGAGAGAGCCCGTTTGCCCCGGGCCTGAAGGTCACCTGATGGTAAGTGATCACTTCAGCCCATAGACACCGCGACACCAGATAATAAATAACCCAAGACATGTCACGCTGGGCCACACAGCGCCACCTAGCCCCAAACTAAGCCGAAGCTTGTACTGTGGGTACTAGATAACTGATAAACATTTTTTTTGTAAATAAATACATATTATACATAGAAAACACCCAGACCAATACAAACAGACATGTTCATGAACACAAATGTTTGTACTGTGAGGGAATCGAACCCACGACCCTTGGCTCAGAGGGCAGAGGTCACTACCAAGCCTGTCAGCCACAGATGAGTCACAGGTGCGTTGAGAAATCTGTATGCTCGCTTGTTGAAGGTCCCTAAGTTGTATCTCTATCACCGGAAAATAGCAAGAATCGTAAGTTGATCAATTTCCTTGGTACATAGTTGATTAACTTTCGAAATATAACAAACGGTAGTTGTAATTTATTATTTTACGCAATGGATTTCAGTTAATTCATCAACTTACGGTATCTGGCAGAAATATAGTAATTTACGATTTTGACACAAGTAAAATCGTCCTCAAATGAGCCCATTCAATTCAATACATTTATTTAAGGCAGAAACCCATATAATGTTAGTAACAATTTTGCTTACAAATAGTGTTAGTAAATCAAATTTACAAACAAAACAATCAAAACAATGTTAGTAACAATTTTCTTATTAATAGTGTTAGTAGATACAAATTAAACTATTATTTTATTTTTAAAATTCTGTGTGGGACAACACCCATCTTTGAAGGAGTGGTGAGTCCCACCGATCCACAAAATTAAATCAACCAACACAACCAATCAGGGAACATTACTGTTCCCTGTGGCCAACCAATAAGGGAACATTACTGTTCCCTGATTGGTTGACGGGATAACACGAAGTGAGTCAATGAACCAATCAACGTTCACCTCGCCTTCGTACTAAACGTACGTTATTTATTTATATTATATCAGTGAATTGTTGTATGATTCCAGTTTGATCCTGATGGTCCTCCAGAGAGACGACGCGGCGGTGGCCTCGCGGACGGTCGCGTCCCTCCCTCCCGACTACGTACCTCTACTGCTCGACCAGCTAGCAGACATGGCCTCCCGGAAGACCAGCCAGTGAGTATAGCTTTCTTTTTATACAAGATAGATAGATAGATAGATACTCTTTATTGCACCAGAATAAAACATGTACAGGAAAAGGTTTATACAGATATATAGTAGTACAATGTAGGCGGTCTTATCGTCGAAAGCGATCTCTTCCAGACAACCTTCAGGTAGAGGATATATGCTGAAGAGAGGGGTAAAGTAGTGCATAATTGATTACAAATAAGATAAATAATTATATTAAATAAATAAATGATACAAATAAGTAGTATATATTATAATAGATTAATATATATATTTAAAATAAACATAATAACTAAATATATACATATACTTTTAAATACTCGGCAAAAACAGAAAAAATAAAATAAACAGCTTGAAGAAAGGAAAAAGAAGACACCAGACAGAAGAATAAAGGACAGAGATATTAGATATTACAAGGTGACTTTTTAATCACTATCCAATGTTTTTCTGGGCATTAGGTATCGTTATTAGAGCCTATTTCTGCAAAAATAAATAATAATTACACAACATAGTTATTGCCCCCAATCCATTATAAATTTCGCATGGTTACCATTTCTGGCGTAAATATTTAGTACGCGAAACGATAAATATCAATGGTATTATTTGTTCCGTCTTCGATATCCGGAATCCATGTTGAGTTTAGCCCTCCGTTTTTCGTGTGTTCTTCCGGTCAAGCGAGTTCCCTCTCTACGCCGGTGGCGCCCCCTATATTACCTGTCAAGTTTTGTGTTTCCGTTTCCGGGATTATAATACGCGGTTACGTTATAGATCGCGCCATTTTATTTGTCATTATAGCGTCGTTTTTCGTAGTGTTCGGAACGTCTTAGAGCGACTGCTAATACAATTTTGTATTAGTTTAGAATTAGAATTAATTCTGTGCAATTAATTGTAAATTTTTATAAGGTTTTATATTTAAAAATTAAAGTAATTAAAGTAAATTAAATAAAAGTGCTAGCATATCAAAATAGGTAAAGTGCTTTGGAAAGTGTTCCCTCTATTTCGCAATGGAGAGTAACAACGTGGAGTACGCGGGCGGCCAGGAGCGGAATTTGTTGGAGTCTTCGACATCTTTAGTTCGACCGATGAGCAACGGGGTTCATCCGACGAGGCGAAAACTGGTAGGAACTCTCGCCAGAAACCCAAAAAACTGGCACATCAAGTAAGTGATTTAAAGTACGAGTTTTTATTACAACAAGTTGCATTCTTAACCAGTTAAGTTACGCAATCTCAGTCTAGTAACATACCTCAATCTAAGAATGGTGAATCGCAATCTCCAGTTGTAGCAACGCCCACTGACCCTGTTCGCTAAAGTTTTTTTTTCTTTTATAACCACCACCCGGTATATCTACACAAGGAGCTCAGTTGAATATTTCCCAATGCACAACGGTAGTGAAAGAACCCCCTTTATCCCAAATCATGTGATAAGGATACCGCCTAGCTCGGAATATTTGTTTGACGCAGACTTACTGGGTATGTACTTACAAAAAATAAGGGGGGGCTGAGAAATTATATACAGGGCCATCAACGACACGGACAACCTCCTTTCACCCTAGCTCCCACGTGTCTCGTCCCTCTAATAGCAGCGGATACAGAGGTGCGGGATCATCCTTCAAGCATCAAAAGGATAAGAATTTTTCATTCCCGTGACGATCCAAAATGTAAGTTCAATAAATTTAAATCAAGCAAGAACTCGTACGCGAGATCCGGACAATAGCCGAAGGGAAAGCCACCTCGCGCATGACTTGAGTAGGTTTCGTAGCGGCTGTTTGAAGCAATTTCAACATACATGTCTGGGTGCCCCCGAGGAAATCTGCACCCTTCTGAAAGGTATTCGCATTTCTTTTGTTTATCAGTTATATCCAATTTCGCGACAATAGTGTGTTCAATTGTCGCAACAGATCGACAGCATGATCAAAGATCAAGATCTGGAGTGGAAAGGCCGCCGAGCTATCCACATTTTCAATTGTCAACACACAACGACTGAACTTATTTGTACAAATCCAACACTTTAAATTTTTCAGTCATTTCAGTAGAAAAGTCCCCCTTTCTTTCTTTTCTACAAAATTCGGATTGGATGGTAAAGGTAGACCTGAGCCAGGTATACCTTCACATACCTTTATTTAGCGCACCAGCATCGCAGGTTCCTCAGGACGAGCTACAAGAGCGACTTTTACCAAATGACTTGTCTGTCTCTCGTTTGGCCTATCATCGGCTCCAGGGATTTTTGCTGCAGTGACCAATTGGATGGCGGAGTACCTGAGAAAATATTCAGCAAATCTGTTCTGGTTCCGACACAACGCTTAGAATTTTTAGGCGTAACATGGGACACACGAGCCAACCTCAAGTCCCTGTCGGAACCAAGATGCCTACGCTACGCAGGGCTCTATTGCAACAGATTTCGCTAGGCAGCTAGTCCCTCAGACAGGCCCAGTTCCTAATGGGGAGACTCAGCTTTGCCTCTTTCGTAGTCCGCAGAGGGAGGCTTCGTTGTCGAACAATACAATACTACAGTCGACATTTGCCGAGATCCCTTCCCCGCTAACGATTCAAGATACCAAAACCAGTTCTGGTCGGGATGAGAGGGTGGATGAAAACGGCAGCCAGTTCTTCAAATAACATTCGTTGTGTGGTGTACCTAACCGATTTTCCACTAACCAGCCAGAGCTACGAACGACTTTAGGAACAGGTAATGTTTATGATAGATTTATTGGAAGGCCTTGGATGGACGGTCAACGTCAGCAAATCTGTTTTGGTTCCGACACAACGCTTGGAATTTCTGGGCGTTACATGGGATACACGAGGCAACCTCAGGTCCCTGTCGGAACCAAATTGCCTATCGCTACGCAGGGCTCTTTTGCAACAGATTTCGCTAGGCAGCTGGTCCCTCAGACAGGACCTGCCCCTAATGGGGAGACTCAGCTTTGCCTCTATTGTAGTCCGCAGAGGGCGGCTTCATTGTCGAACAATGCAAATACTATAGTTGACATTTGCCGAGATCCCTTCCCCGCCAACGATGCGAGATACCGAAACCAGTTCTTGTCGAGATGAGTTGGTGAGTAAAACCAGCAGCCAGTTCATCACCGCTGCACGAAGAGCCCATTTCACACCTTCTTACAACGGATGCTTCCGATGTGAGATGGGGAGCTCGGCTGGGGCAGACGACAACATCAGGGCAATCGAAGCAGACGTGGCATGTCAGCTGCAAAGAACTTTATGCCGTTTATGCAGCAATTCAGCACCAACAACAAAGGTAGAGCAATGCCCTCATTCTATTACAGACGGACAACCGCACGGTAGTGGCCTGCATAAACAAAGACGGTGGCACGAAGTCAAATAAACTTCTTGCGTTAACCCGAGAGCTCCTAGCGTTGCTAGACTACCTGGAATTTAATGGCGAAGTATCTTCCAGGTCGTTACAACACCGAGGTGGATGCTCTGTCACGCAACAAGATCAGTCCAGTGTGGCACCTACTGACTTCATAAATTTTCCAGAGGTAGGGGACTCCATTGGTAATTGTGGAGTTTGCGTCGATGACGGCTCACGTTGTACCGAATTACGTGTCAGTGGATCCAAAGGGCTAAGAACCTCTATTCCACAACGCATTTCTCCAGCGCTGGAACTACAGCCTCGGTCGGGTGTTCCCACTACCTAATCTCCTACCGCAAGTGTCGTCTCATCTGAACACAGCCCAAGGTCAGTACATTTTAATAACTCCTTGGTGGGAGAAGGCATTTTGGACCGCAGACATGCAGTGAAGAGAGCTGTGCTATCACCTCATCCAATCAGAGACCGAGCACGAGTTCTCATAGACACGAGGTCGGGTCATCACCCACCCGCCACAAGTATAAACCCTACACTTGGATACGTCGCTGATTCAAGGTGGGACTTAATTAGGGTTGCCATCACCTATATCGTCGGCGCCGGATAACACAGCAAACATTCCGGACATTTAGGCGAAATATGGTTTTTTCCCCGGACATTTTAACATTTTTTATTATTTTGCCGTGCCTTTTTGTTTGTGGATTTATCGCCCATAAATCTATAATAGTTTGCGTTTCGATCCCTAGACTTAAGAAAAGACTGGACGGAAGAGGAGAAATATTTTATTATTGGCTAGATGGATGAAATCGACAACCAGCACTTACATACTAGCCTGAAACAAGTGGAAGTTTCTCATTCAATAGATTATAAATGGCAGAGCTTTTAGCAGCTGCCTGGCACCTAGCTTATTTGCATAATACTGAAGGTTTAACTTACAGGACTATTTTAGTTTATAAATCGGTAATATCTACATTGACAAAACTGATTGAAATTAATACTGATCTGCAAATTTTGTTTTAGTCTATTTTCATTTGAAAAATCAAATAGCTTGAGCCAACTAATTGGAATCCTAGGTTTAAAATTTTCTCGTTAGGCAATGATAATAATAATTTAGATGTACATAATCTACATAAAATATGAGTACTAATATAATAAGAATGTTATCTAAGCATGTAGCTGTTTTACTCCTGTTAGCATCGGGTCGACGAGCACATGACGTCACCCTACTAAGGGTCGGACCTGAACACCTTGAAGACGAAGGTATGTTTTTAATTCTATGCCATGAATCTGTCTTAACAGATTCTGCCAGCCACCGGCAGTCGGCCTGGAGGATCAAAGAGCATCCAATCTAGAGTACTTGATTCATAGGCTGATAGATGTTTCACAAAGTGGTCGTATAAAAGGTAACTTTACAGAGTTATTTTTTTTTACACCAAAATGACAGTGCAATCCCGCTACGAGGACTATCATTGAAGTATGGATCAAGTCAATAACAGAGAAGCAGGTATTGGAGGCGACTCCTGGTTCGGTTCAGCCCGTTGTTTCCTCAATATATTGGGTAGCGAATTATAATATTGATAACATTCTTGCTACAGGAAACTAAAAGTAGGAGCATACCTTTAGGACATATTAGCAGAGGCAGATTAGAGACATAGGTATTGAATAACAAAGTAATGTTTCTTTATCACAATATTTTGAAGCAGTATGAAATGTTAGGTTAATTTATTCATTTCAATATACCTATTGGTATTACCGAGTCTCAAGTAGGTAAATAAAAATTACCTCCTATATTACATATGTATATGGTATATTTTACATTTAATTTTATAATTACACATTATAGCATCAATAAAGCAGTACCAGGAGAAATCAAACACGTCACTCAACATGGATTCCGGATATCGAAGACGGAACAAATAATAGAGAGTTTTACCTAACAATAAAACTTACCTATTATTTTTCCTGAGATATCCGGAATCCAAATAATTCCTACCTGGTACTTACGCCGTATAATGACAAATAAAATGGCGCGATCTATAACGTAACCGCGTATTATAATCCCGGAAACGGAAACACAAAACTTGACAGGTAATATAGGGGGCGCCACCGGCGTAGAGAGGGAACTCGCTTGACCGGAAGAACACACGAAAAACGGAGGGCTAAACTCAACATGGATTCCGGATATCTCAGGAAAAATAATAGGTAAGTTTTATTGTTAGGTAAAACTCTCTATTACGAATTAAGGTACGAATTAAAGGTAAGACGGTATTACCGCGAGTACTACGAAGTGGCAACCATGTGAAATTTATAATTCATCATCATCATCATCATCAGCCCTAGTCCACTGCTGGACATAGGCCTCTCCAAATTTATAATTGGTTCGGGACAACGAATTTGTTGTATAAATTTTACCTATATTTATTTTTGCAGAAATGGGCTCTATTAACGATACCTAATGCCTAGAAAAAATTTGGATAGTGATTAAAAAGTCACCTTGTATTAGCGCGACATAATGGCTTCACTACGCCTGATGGAAAGCAAAAGGTCGCTGTGACAACGGGCAAGTAACCGGTCAGTCACCTGTCAGTTGCCACCGCCATGCCGGCCCAACACTAACCCCCCACGAGCTCCGTAAACCCTACACACCGGCAGAAACACGACCCGGAGGTCATTTGGCTGCGGTATTCTATTGGGTGGTTTCCTTCCTCTTACAATCCTGGGTTCTTTAGGCGGGGCGTGAAACGGCATCTCAGTGGGCCTTCAGGGTGAGGGCGACAGGCGCGGTGGGTTTGTTCTATTATACCTGTCGACCTAACTTTTGGACCTCACGACCGCTTACCATCAGGTGGAGTGAGGTCATCCTGAAAGTTCTTCTTATAAAAAAAAAAACTTGCATAGAATACTTAACTGAAATACCCGAAGCGAAAGCGGGTCGGTAGTAATATATATTTTACTTATAATGTTGTGTTTATTGCAGATGTTCGTGCGTGTGCACGTGGGCGCTGGCAACACTGCGCGCGCACGCCGCGTTACTGCTCGCTCAAGCGACTGGCAACACTGCGCAACACTTGGCGCGCCTCCTGGCTTTACTTACATATAGGTACATTTGATTTTTTTTCTAAAACTAACAGCATTTTTAGCAAATAGGTTGATGATGATCCTTCCTTGATGATGAGGACTCTTTGTTCCCCGAGACATACAATCTTGTGGTGTTCAAGGCGAGAGTGGCCGCACATTATTATGTGGATGAAAATAATAATCTATTTTATTTGACCTCTAATAATTTATTTGCATTATATTCAATCTAATCATCTAATCATTTAATTGTTGGTTTGTTGCCGTAAAAAATGTAATTAGTCCGTCTTCTAGATTATCCAAAAATAAAAGATACGTATTTTTTCATTTGTAAATTAGACCAAAGATTACTAAGATATAGCCCGTTAAAGTTGCGCGTGACGTCACGCCGTGCGGCATTTTATCGCACGGCGTGACTTCAAACACCCCCACTCCTAACTTTTGATGCTTTATATCTTTGTTATTTTTTGTTTAAATGA
This sequence comes from Conogethes punctiferalis, assembly GCA_031163375.1. Taxonomy (NCBI): domain Eukaryota; kingdom Metazoa; phylum Arthropoda; class Insecta; order Lepidoptera; family Crambidae; genus Conogethes; species Conogethes punctiferalis. Next base: position 8,026,974 of record CM062103.1, read on the forward strand.
AAAATGGAAAAATACGTGTCCAATATATTTTTATAATCTAAAATACGGACTAAATATTTTTTTTTGTTCCTTTCCATCTGCCATCGGCTCTCGCAGCCATAATCAGATAGGTTCTCCAGTGGTAGGTTAGGTGATAGGTGACACTCCATTAAGTGTCATCCTAATATAATTTAATTTATGAAATATAAGAAATAAGAAATAAGATGGGGATGTAAGGGGGCGGCCTATCATCTTTTCGCTCCAAGCCAACCTCACCTGCCCGTGGTGCATCCTGCCGAATAGCAAACGAGGCGCTGGCAACCGACTGGTGGCGGTATAACCATCACAATTAATTAAAGGCTTAGTTAAATACCACAGACCGATGACGGGCAGCAGCGTCATCGGGGCGAGAAGCTACGCCCTGCGATCGCCAACCCGCCTGCCCAGCGTGGCGATTATGGGTATATCCTCCAGATGTTTGCCCTAAGTGGCGAGCAACTGGAGAGGCCTATGTCCAGCAGTGGACTGCAATAGGCTGATGATGAAGAAATAAGAAATAAGAAACTTTTATTACAAGGACATCACAACAACACATCGACAAAACATAATAGAAAATAAAATACACAAAAGAAAAAAAGAATAATAATAAAACAATCAAAAAGTACACAAAACCAAAGACCGGACATGGCGTTGTTGCGACGTCCAGAGTAAAAGGGCCTCACTCAGCATATAGCCGTGGCCCGCGCTGGAGCCACGGCGCTGATTTTCAGTAAGTCCTGCCGAGTGAGGCCCACGGACGATTGCGCTTGCTCCTATAAATAGACATACATATCTATCTCATACTATTATATATATATACTTACATCTCATTATCAGCCTATATACACATACATACATATATCCATACTATATACCTACTTAGTAATATAATTACTTACAATAAAGATTAAATAAATAATTAAATATAGTGGTATGATGTGAGTCACTCAGAAACACAACAGCGCGAAGGAGACAGAACGCGCGGGAAAGGTATCGCCATTATATATAAATATAATGTAAGTATTTTGACCCTGGAAACATCCCTATTGTTGTAACGTTTGCATGCTCTGAAGAGTGAATGTGTCTAGTTCTCAATTTTAATAACACCATAATAAATAAATAATAAATATCCCAGGACATGCCACGCTGGGCCACACATCGCCATCTAGCCCCAAACTAAGCCGAAGCTTGTACTATGGGTACTAGACAACTGATAAACTTACTTAGATACTTTTTTTTTTTTTTGTAAATAAATACATATTATACATAGAAAACACCCAGACCAATACAAACAGACATGTTCATGCACACAAATGTTTGTACTGTGCGGGGATCGAACCCACAACTCTTGGCTCAGAAGGCAGAGGGCACTACCAAATGAGCCATCGAGCTTGTCGATATGATGTGTCGTCGACATGATAATGGTGTTATGGTGTTATTAAAGTATGGTACCGCATTCTAGGAAATAAATTTATTCTTATTCTTCTGCAGACGCTCCCACCTATGTCAGCTGCTGAACCTGCGCGGGCGGCTGGAGCTGACGGCGGCGCAGCGCGGCGCACGCGACGACCCGCTACACGACCAGGACGCCGTGCTCGACTACAACGGTCAGGACTTTACTTATATACTGACTGACTCGGTGGCTCAATTGGGATGATGACTAAAAATAATTTAATGTCCATCAGATAGATTAATGAAAAATATTGGATACGTATTTTTTATTTTGCCTCTTGTTCAAAAACTTACGAAGATACATTGATTTTAAATGTCACATGACGTCACGTTAGAGTACAAAATATACTCTAACGTGACGTAGTTAGTCCCCACTCCGTAACTTTAATGCGCTATATCTAAGTATTTTCTTGTTATTTCGACAAAACATAAAATACGGGTCTTATTTTTTTTTATTATCTAAGAGACGGACTAATTATTTTCTTCATTTTCATACCTTGTCATCATCCGTATTGGTAGTGACCTCTACCTTCTGAGCCAAGGGTCGTGGGTTCGATTCCCGCAAAGTACAAACATTTGTGTGCATGAACATGTTTGTTTGTATTGGTCTGGGTGTTTTCAATGTATAATATGTATTTTTTACAAAAAAAAATGTATCTAAGTAAGTTTATCAGTTGTCTAGTACCTATAGTACAAGCTTCGGCTTAGTTTGGGGCTAGGTGGCGCTGTGTGGCCCAGCGTGGCATGTCTTGGGTTATTTATTTATTTATTATTTATTTATTCCAGATACATCATCAGACGAGGAGCTAGAACTGGAGCAGTACCAGTCGGAGAGCGGGCAGTCGTGGGGCGAGGAGGCGAGCGACGACGACAAGGCGGCTGCGCACAGCGACTCCGACGCGGACTGACCGCACAATATATTGATTATTATGAGTAACGAGTTTCATTCAGTGCTGAGACCCTTTGACCTACACTTTTTGAGAATTCTACAATATCGTGTCCAATCTACACTGTTGAACCTACACTATTGCGTCGAATCTATACTATTGCGTTGAATCTACACTATTGCGTCGAATCTACACTGTTGCGTTGAATCTACAATATTGTCTTGAATCTACACTGCAGCGTTGACTCCAGATTACAACGTTGTCTACACTATTGCGTCAAATCTATACTATTGCGTTGAATCTACACTATGGCGTTGAACCTACACTATTGTGTTGAATCTACACTGTTGCGTTGAACCTACACTATAGCGTTGAACCTACACTATAGCGTTAAATCTTCATTATAGCGTTAAATTTTCACTATTGCGTTTAATCTACACTACCGCGTTGAATCTACGCTATCGCGTTGCATCGACATTTTCGCGTTGAATCTACACTACTGGTTTGAATCAACACTATCACATTGAATCTACACTACTGCGTTGATACAACACTATCAGATTGTATCTACATTATTACTCTACTAGGTACTTCTACTCGTATGCATTGTTTTATTTATGTTCGAGCTGGGACTGGAAAATTAATCAATAAAAACGCAATTTAATAACTACCTTAACACACATTTATTCAAACCAAGTCAAAACATTATTAGAGTTATTTAAAGTTTTAATAATCCTTAAACAACAACAAAAAATATATTTCAATTTCTTGTGACGGCTACCTGTTGACATGACAATAAATTGCAATTAAAGTTTATTTATAATTGTCTTCTTTCCCTATTTTTAACCCAGGTTTTTAAAAGTCCCAAGTAGGTACGCAGATCATATTCAAATGCACAAAATGTCTCATAATCCGATGGGACTAGTGTTGCGGAACTGTCGATATTTATCATCTGAATAAGACTACCCTATCGATAATAGGTATCTGTTAAGTGGGCCTTTGATCGCGACCATGAATGAGAAAATCTCTGACCTGGGCCCGTAGGTACCACCAAAATCTAAAACGATCGTTCGTTGAACGGATCGCGTATTTTTGCTCCATAAATCCCTCTCATTTGTCCCTCCCGTGTTCGAATATAGGAATTACCGTTAGGGTAGACAGTCTGAACCAGGCAATAGGTAATCGCATGAAAAATATTATCGATATTTATTAACTATTGGGCACGGAGAATATACTCGATAGAGTCGATTGCATTGACACTTAGTAGTAGTAGGTAATTATTACTAGCTAAAACGATAGTTTAGTAAGTATGCTGCTTTTAAAAAAGCGACATAATATAACTTACCTAAAGTATCGTATGTAGATATCTTTAACCTTTCAACTGAAAATAAAATTATAATAATAAATACATAGATACGTTTTTACTTCAATAATGAGGTAGTTAGGTACCATTATCTTCGGAGCGAGAAAGTTTTGTTTGTCAAATATTCGATCCGAATCCGAATGTCAAAATTCTCGCTCAAAGTTTTTTGATTTTATTTCGCTTCGGGTATTTCAGATTACATACATTCACGTTACATTATTATTGGCGTTATATGTAAGGACTAGCTTTTGCCCGCGACTTCGTCCGCGTGTTTACATTTTTACATTCAAAAGTTTTTCCCAATAACTCCCGTTCCCGTGGGAATTTTGCAATATCGCGTTGCAAGGAAGCTTTACGTTCATTCAGTATCTATGTTCAATATCTATACACAGACTTAAATACATACAAATCATTTTATCTCTAAAATATTAGCGTAAATAGATATAGGTAATAGGTATAAGTAGATTAGATAGTTATCAATGGTTATTAGGGCCGTTGGTCATGACCATAGAGACCAAATCTCGATTTGTGAGGCTTTATTTTGTTTATTTTAGGGGTTTCTTTTAAAAGTAAGTACGGTCTCTCGAAAAGAAGGAGACTTATAATATTTGCTAAGCTAATACTTATTGTTCTTGCATGAACTTACACTAAAGTAGGTACTTACAAGAATCTTTTTCAGTTTCTCTACAAGAGACATGAGCTGAAAAAAAAAACATTATTTAATATTGTATGTCTACCTGGGCTAGGGAGGCCCTCGCATCTCATAGTAATGTTTGTGAAAAACAAAAAACGAAGGGGCTGGGGCTTTTAGTGGGTATTCCCTGTATATTATATATATGTATTTATTTCCTTTTATATTTGTGTTCTCATGTAAGTGATGTGAAAATGTATCTAGGAGAATAAATATCTTTAAACATAAACATTCCCTGCCTTCGCGCCATCTTGAGACAGGATGCCGTCCTCAATTTTCGAGGGTGGCGTGAGTCCCAAATACGTAGGTTCTAAGGTACTAAGTAGTTATAGGTAGGTAAATGTAGATACTTAGGTATTTAAATGAATTTCTTACAATTTGTAGGACGATATGGTTCAGGCCGGAATTATTCTGTATGACATAAAATAAAAGTAGGTATATTGGTAGTCTCACAAAGCCTAAAACAAAGCAAGAACAGAGAGAGAACAGCTTTTATGAGAGGTACGGCATAAAGCGCCCGTTCGGGGAACGGCCCTATAGAATACCATAGCCAAATGACCTCCGGGTCGTGTTTCTGCTTCATGACGAGTCCAAATAAATAGATATCCTACCGTGTCTCTATCCATGCTCGCGGCGTACTGAAAATTAAATGAATTAATAAGAAACAAAACATACGCAGTAACTCTAGTGACTAGTCAATGGTACGGAACCCTTCGTGGGTGAATCTGACTCGCACTATGCTTTCCTTACCTTTACCCCTTCCGGTTCATAGTCTTCATACTGAAAATAATAAGTAATTATTTTATTCGCAATGATACTTTCTTACAGTATGTTACATGTTTGTGGAGGCTTGGCCTCTACAAGCGCTCAAGTATCTGATACGTGCTACAAGCTTGCCGAGACTTGGCAAACGTCCACAAGCTTCAAGCCACTACAAGCGCTCGAGTGTCTGGTACGTTTAGGCTACAAGCTTGCTAAAACTTGGCAAACGTCCACAAGCTTCAAGCCATTACAAACGCTCGAGTATCTGGTACGTTTAGGCTATAAGCTTGCAGAGACTTGGCAAACGTCCACAAGCTTCAAGCCTTTACAAACGCAAGAGTTAACACTTTGACCGCCGAGAAATGAGACACAATAGAAAATATATTGTTATAGTCGTATATAAGCTGGTGTTCAAAAGGTTAAAAAGATTTCATAATAATGATTAATGAATGAATGATTAACGAACACACTTACAGAGCCAGATTCCTGAAATTAAATAAGGATTACTAAGGGGCATGCCACATTGTATCGATGGGATGGAATCTAAAGGATGAAGGGTGAACCATAATGTTTCGCGCCAAACCATCCTCTCCTGCCCGTGGTGCATCCTGCCGAATAACAAACGAGGCTCTGGCAACCGACTGGTGGCTGTGTAACCATCACGATTGAAGGCCTAGCTAAATACCACAGGCCGATGACGGGCAGCAGCGTCACCGGAGCCGTCCTTACATCTTTGCACCATTAGCAAGTAAGACCCCTAATAAATGTAGTTTTGAAGGTTTGAGTGTGTAGACCCCACGTAAAGAGCCGCTCGTAAGATGTGAGTAGGCCCCGCGTTGGGCGCCAGTTGTAATAGGTGTGAGGCCAGGTGAAGTTCGATCGGGCAGCGGTGGGTCACGCAGCAAGGAGTAGATGGTTGTGGAGCCGGAAACTATTAACTTAATCATCAAAGATCAAAGTTATCCGAAATAAAGATTTGATTTGATTTGATTTGATTTGATTAAATAACTGGATATAATGTTAGAATGAAAAACACGGCGATAATGTTAGAAGTACTGCTGTATTGTAAATAAGGTACTTGATACAAATAAGGCCTATGCTCAAATAAGGCCTATACTTCGAAAAAGTCGTTTAAGATTATATTTACGTCAAAAATAGTTCACACACACATATACGACAGCATTACGACTCGGCCAACAGTGGGCAAGAGCCCCGGTCGCGCTCACAACGACAGCAGTGGCCCGTTGTTTGTCAACGATGGGTGTTTTTATTGCGCGTTATTATTCTGCGAAGTTTAATGTATGTATGTTAGTAACAATTAATGTTTGCGGATCAAAGTATAACTCATCAAAATGGTAACTATTATTTTAAATTGTAATTTTTTGAATATGCGAATTATTTACTGCTTAAAATATTTATGAAGTATGATGTACTAAATAAAGCCTACATTTTTAATAGGCCTTATTTCAGACCCTAGGCCTTAATGGGAAACCTGCTGAATTTGGACTTTATTATGTTTATTTACAGATTGATCATCTCAGTATGTCTCCTCCAAGACTCCTCTAAGTATCTACTAGTACTTATTATCAGTAAGACTGGTTAATGTTCCTAAGGAAAATATGCTATTTAAGGCCTTATTTAGTTACCTTGCTTTATTAAGGCCTATCAAAATATTTTTACTTATTAATATTTTTTGGAAGACGTGCTAATTTTTGTTTGCATGGATAAGTTTTATTTTTATATTATTCTTCATTTCTTGTTGATATATGACTTCAAATCCGACTGGCAATGGAAGCAAAATATTTAGTAAAATAACTTATAAAGTTCTATAAAGATCTCATGGAAACGCTTGATAAAAGGCTAAGAAAAACATATTTTATATTAATACTCTAATAACAATATTCTAAATTTCAGTAGGTATATAGGCTTTATTACGTCACTATGTTTTTAAAAGGCCTAAGGCTAAGGTTCCAGAATTACCTCCTTTTAAGTGATTATTGATAAAAAAATTTAAACCAATTAATGATGCCTTTGCTTTTATTTTTCACCTTATTCAAATAACTACCTAATCATGAAAACAGTGGTTAAAATTAGGTAGGCCTTATTTGTATCACTTACCTTAGTCAGGGCAGTCTAAATTTTTGGAGAGCACCAATAAAAGCTCGCGATTGCTGCTTATCATGAAGTGCTAATAAGGTCTACGATGATAGTCAAGGCGCCCTTGTCATCATCATGTGTAAAACATTAATTAGTTAAAACTTACGTATTCCTCTTCGTCCTGAAACCAAATTAATAATAGATGTCCTAGGTATCTGTATTTTAGTTTATATTTGTGGTAACTTCCTTGATTCTTTTTACAATAGTAACTCCACTTCCATATTAGTAAGCGAAAGGGATGCCCAAGTCGCTGTGTATATTCACGCGGGCAAAGCCGCGTGTTGCAACTTGTTTGTAATAATTGACTAAACAAATGACTTACCACATAGCCGCCATATTCATCCTGAAATTAAATAAAAATTATGTTAAATTAAATTCTGAATTTTATTTAACTGGCAGAGATTAGAAAAGACTAGCGGAGCGGACGTAATCTGTGACTGTCATAGACGTATTTTCCTTGCGGACTGTCAAGTCAATTGAGATACTTGTAATTTTTATGTAGCTGTCAAAAACTTATTGCGATTATACCAGAAAACCCACGACTCAACACACATGCGTAAACGGCGTTTCTTATACCAATTCAAAAAGGGAAACGAGACATCACGTATTTTGCGAAACGTGTAGAGGTACTTAATTCTAAAAAAATAACTATTCTATTCTATTCTAATTCTATTCTATTCAATGAGAAATATCCGTTGATGGCGTTATGTAGACGTGGGGTCCAGCTATCATGTGATTGGTCAGTTGCTATGCAAATGTCAGTGCCATGTCAAAATGAACCAATCACGTAACAGTTGGATCTGCCCTTTATGTGGTGCCATCTGGTGGATTTAATTTTTCAAAAAACCCTCTTTGACTCTCTAAGTATGTATAATGTCACCGTGAAATTGTAAATACCGTTAGATTATAATCCATCTTGCGACATTGTAATCTGTCGAAAGATTGTGAACTGTAACATAATTCTTACATTTTAACTATCATTAACTATTTATTATTTTTCAGTAGATTTTGGTCGATCAAAGTGGAACTGTTGATAATTTAACGCGTGACATTTTAATTTATGAACTTCACATGGATCGACTACAATCTATGACCGAATAATAGTTAAAATGTAAGCATTATTTTACAGTTCACAATATTTCGACATATTACAATCTCGCGAGATAGATCATAATCTAACGGTATTTACAATTTTACGGTGACATAATATATAAATTATGAAAAAATTAAGGTATTAGTTATTAAACGTGGCATTGATGGTAGCCAACATCCCGATCAACGGTTCGTGGACCTTCGTAGATTTTTATCCTCGTTTTCAACCTTTATTTTTCACATCTCTTTACAATAATAATAATAATAGTGCCACATACGGAGTTCTCCGAAAACTGAAAATAAATTAAAATTATACGAGTCGGTGTAAATCCATGGGGTGTAAGGGAGCGGCCTATCATCTTTTCGCTCCAAGCCACCAGGGCCCTTATTAAAACACGGGAGGGACAAATGAGAGGGATTAAAAGGGGAAAAATACGCGATCCGTTCAACGAACGATCGATTTCGTTTTCTGTAGTAGGGCCCCTGCACGTGGTGCATCCTGCCGAATAACAAACAAGGTGCTGGCAAACGACTGGTGGCGGTATAACCATCGCGATTAAAGTCGTACTTAAATAAATATTACAGGCCGATGATGGGCAGCAGCGTTGCCGGAGCGAAGCTACGCCTGCGATCACCAACTCGCCTGCCTAGCATGGCGATTATGGGTAAGGCCTCCGGATTTTTGCCCAGCGGCGAAAAACTGGAGAGGCCTATGTCCAGCAGTGGACTGCGATGATGATGATATATAAGTAATCATGAATTTTAACTCGTTAATGAGGTGAATAAAAGATAATTGAAATATTTTCGTAAATTGTACGCCAGTTTAATGTTAGGTATATCGCCCATTTGATAACGACCTGTCAGAAACGCGTTCTATCAGCGGCCAGCCTATAGTTTTACGTTTATTTATCGCAAAAACATACACTACGGGTACTGGTAAGACATAATGGTAAAGACGTCTTTAGGTTCTGTGGAATGAGCGACGAATAGACAAAAATTGTGCCTAATAGCGTGCTTAATAGGCATTATTAATAACTTACAGGTATATGAATACCCTGAAAGCAAAATTATTTATTTATAATAATAATTATATTGAATTATCAACATAATATGATACAGCATTTAAACTAAAGTGAACATATAAAATAGGCTTAATTCGAACTGTTCTTATAATTAAATATATTTATAGCTTGCAATTGTAATAAAAAACTGGTGAAAAAAGAAAAAATTAACAACAGTGAAAAACAAAAATACAACTAGGGTACCTATGTATTTAAAACTTATGTAATAGAGAACAAAAAATATACTAAGTACTAAATATAATATCATGTAACATCACACACATTGCTCGAATCCCAAATTAAGTAGCTTAAGCACTTGTGTTATGGGTATTAGAACAACGAAGGTACCACAAATAAATACTTAAATAGGTACTAATTAAACACCCAGACACGGAACAAACACAAGTGTTCATCACACGAATGTTTGTCCCGGGTGGGAATCGAACCCACGACCCTTGGTTCAGAAGGCAGGGGTCAACATAGTTATTGTACCAAAACTTAAACGCCTTAAATATCGTGACTGGCTCGGTGGTTCAATTGGTAGTATTGGTGGACCTAATTGCTACTAAGGGTAGCACTGACATAACACAACATTTCTGGATATTATATAACTACCTATGTAAACAATAGAGTTTACTGGGTAGTCAATTAGATGGTCGTACGTCCATAGTCAATTATCTTATCTTATTACGTGAACTGTCATTAATGTCGCTTTTTAAGGCATTAAGGGGCCCTTAATACGGTACGATTTGTCTGTACCATCCTTCGCTTCAGATCGATAGAAACTACGAATCGATAGTGTAGGTAGGTATATATATGACTGGCTCGATAGCTCATTTGGTAGTGACCTCTGCCCTCTGAGCCAAGGGTCGTGGGTTCGATTCCCGCACAGTACAAACAATTGTGTTCATGAACATGTCTGTTTGTATTGGTCTGGGTGTTTTCTATGTATAATATGTATTTATTTACAAAAAAAAATGTATCTAAGTAAGTTTATCAGTTGTCTAGTACCCATAGTACAAGCTTCGGCTTAGTTTGGGGCTAGGTGGCGCTGTGTGGCCCAGCGTGGCATGTCTTGGGTTATTTATTTTTATTTATATCAAGATCGGTAACGATTTACTTCATCGAAGACGATATCGGAAATCGCAACAAAATTCCATGCAATTATGAATATCGTAACGATGATTGATATGATTCTCATATAATTGCCAGTCTTCTGGATGGAACCTTAATCCCTTTAAAATGCGAATACTGATTTCTCTTTATTAGCAATTTCTTAACCCTTTCCCAGGCTTTCTTTTTTTTTGTTTTGTAGCCGAATCATAGTTACCGCCACATAGGTAAGGAAAAGAAGTTCATTTTCCATTTTATTAGGCACTTATTGAATTATTAGAACACGTCGATCGATTGTTTAATACGACCAATCGTTTCGTGTATGAGCGTCATTTGCGATGCGATCTAAAGTTACGATTTCATCAGATCAATCGTACAGACGAATCGTACCGAATATGGGCCCCGTTAGGACGTGACATTAAATGCGCGATTTTTACATGGTTCAAGCCAATAAGGATAAACAAAAACTAAGCTAGGAAGGAAAATAAATTAAGGGAGGAAGTATGTTTGTGAGTATGTGTTTATGTTTGAATGTTGCGTCTATGTGTTTACCTTTAACTATTTAGGTACATAACTTACCGCACCGAAATTAATCTAAAATAAAGTATTTTTAAATTAATTGCGCCTCTTTACAAAGTTCATTAATATTAACAATATTAATAAATAAATAAATCACTTACTCCTCCACCTCCGCCTCCCCCTCCGTCACCTCCTCCCCCTCCATCGTCACCTCCTCCTACGTTCCCTCCACCACCTCCCCCTCCACCTCCCCCTCCCCCTCCATCCCCTTTACCCCCAATTTCAATATTAATTGACTGAAAAAAAATCAAAAATGTTTAAGTATAAAAATTTCAAAGGGATGTAAGGGAGTGGCCTATCAAATGTAACGTCTTTATAATCTTTTCGTTCGCTCCAAGCCAACCTCACCTGGCCGTGATGCATTATGCCGAATAGCGATCGAGGCGCTGGCAACCGGCTGGCGGCGGTATAACCATCACGATTGGAGGCGTAGCTGAACACCCCAGGCCCAAAATGGTTGCCCAAAGTGGCGAAAGTCTGGTCTGGGTGTTTTCTATGTATAATATGTATTTATTTACAAAAAAAAATGTATCTTAGTAAGTTTATCAGTTATTGTCTAGTACCCATAGTACAAGCTTCGGCTTAGTTTGGGGCTAGGTGGCGCTGTGTGGCCCAGTGTGGCATGTCTTGGGTTATTTATTTATTTAGTCTGGAGAGGCCTACGTATAGCTGTGGACTGTCATATGCTGTGACATGGGAAAAGTGTATTTTAAGTATCTCCCAAGAAGTTTCCCTTAAAAAAAAATTGCCAGATTATCGTATGTCCGAGGGTTCTCGAATTTTGCACCTGGCAACGTTCATTTATATTTTTAAATAATAGGTAAGTAATAGCATAACTAAATTACTTACTCCTCCTAAATTAAGGTCCTGAAAATACATAGATAATATAAATACATAGGTACTCTTTAATGCACAAAACATAGAGATTACAGAAAAACACATTACGAACAAAACAAAGTAGGTAGGTACATTTTAGGCGGTTTTATCGCTAGTAGCGATCTCTTCCAGACCACCTTCAGCAGAGGAAACCAGTTTCAATAAAGAGTTCACAAAATCACTCGGGTGTCTATCTGACGGCACAGCGCTACTGAGCTGAAGAGGGGTTGAGACGAATCCCGACCCTCCTCAGATGAGCGCTCGTAGCCGACCAGTCAGGTTTATTGGGTATTCTCCGTTTTAAAAGTGAGTCTCACATTAACCCAGGTGTCCCGTATCTGTGTATGCGTAAAGGCATTCCTGACAAAAATAAAAAAGGTCAATATCCAGCTTTTGGACACCTGCAGGCTGATGATGATGATTATGACATACAAACAATTCGATGCAAGATATTTATTAAGAAAACCAACTAACCTACAAGGATATTTTGACACGCGGCCGAAATTGGAACTAAAAGCTGTCATCTTAGAAAACATCGAATTGACATAATATATTTTTGACATTTTTGTGTCACAGTAACGCCCTCGTGTCAATAACGCCTACGTGTCAAAACGTACCTGTCGGTCTATGATATCAACTTACTGTATTAATTTGCCGCTAAAATATAATATTAAACAAAAAACAATACAAATATTTTAATAATAGGAAAGTATAAAATCATCACTAAGGTATATAAATGAAAACCTTGGATTTATATCAAAAAGGTTTCGTTCGTAAGCATGCTTGGTAATATGAAAAGTTATCTTTTTTAAAATTGAAAATATTTCCCACGATTTTACCGAATGAAACCTTTTTCGATACATTGTAGGTATTCCAATTTACAAGCTGTTGATGTTAATGCCATGTTTTTCCCATTCAAAGATAACATTTTTAATTAAAATAAATCCTAAAAATATTAGTCAATTGACTCCGTGACGTCATTGTATATTAAAGCCATACAAAATCTTAGAAGCTATAATTTCACAGCTACTTAGAAGTATCTCAAATGACTTGACAGTCAACTATATCTAACTACTTCGTTTTTGAAACATTAGAAATTTGTGTAAACAAAAAACCAGAGTTACTGAAACTTTTTTTACAAAAGTACAACAAATTACAATAAAACATTGGTTTGTCACACAAATCAAACATGAAACTTTAAAATATTTCATTTCATTTTACAAAATGACCCATTTTAAATAATGAAATTGTCTTCTTTCTAACGCTAAAAAAAACGAAGTAAACCAGATACGAGTAATATACAAAGTAGGTATAATTAGTGTAAAGCATCATTGCGATTTGTTTTCATGTAACATATTGCTACTTACCTGCTGTAAATAACAAAAAACATAACATAATAAGACATTTGAATGGCATTATCCTACTTACATCAATGTTAATCCTACTTACATTACTATTAATTAATATCTACTATAGCAGCCATACTCTAAGTGTGTTCCGCGGAACCCTAGGGTTCCGCGATACCCCTGTCGGGGTTCCGCAAGAAGTTAGAAAAAAATCAAAACATCTCTGTCTAGTCGACAGTTGTGAGTCGCGGCGTATCACGATTCACTATTATTATACTTGTTATGTAAGTAAGTAATAAGTAACTGTTACATCTAATTATGCTTATTAATAAATAAAAAATACACTTAAAAACCATTGTTTTATTGTAGGGTTCCATCAAGTATTTTGCTATCCAAAAGGGTTCCGTCACCAAAAAAGATTGAGAACCGCTGTACTATAGCATAGCTTGGTGATGGAGATGCAAGGGAGGGGTTGTTATCTTTTCGCTCCATGCCACCCTCGTCTGCCCGTAGTGCATCCTGCCGAATAACAAACGAGGTTGTGGCAACCAACTGGTGGCGGTATAACCATCACGAGTGAAGGTAGCTAAGTAAATACGACAGGTTGATGACGGGCAGCAGCGTCACCGGAGAGAGGAGCTACGCCTTGCGATCTCTAACCGCAAGCAAAACCTCCAGATAATACAAAGAAACGAATAATTCGAGCGGCAAATGTCCGTCTACCACTGAATGCGATAGGCATAATGATAATGATGTTATTAGCATTCTTTAATGAATGCAATATTGTTATTTAAGGTACAGCGCAGACGGCGTCTGCGTCTGAGACATTTAAAAAGAGTATCTAGGTCCCAGCTCTGCGCACAGAATGATCGAAGATGACGTGCGTTGAGTTTTTGTGAAATATCCGCGACATATTTTTGGGCGTTGTATGCGATACTGCATATTATTATTATAAAATTGCATCACAGACTAAAAAGTGCATCATGGATAGTCTGTCGTCTGCGCTGCCCTTAAGGTGGCTAGTGCGCCCCCCTTATAAAATATGTGCGTTCACTACCTCTTTAAGAAGAATCTTTAAGGTACACTTACCTTCTTTGGACGTCTCTAAAACATTATATTATTAAATTTATTTATTTAGAATTTATTAAACAATAGGAAAATCGACGCGTCTTACCATAGAATAATATTAGTGATTTATTCACGCAACAGAATTATTAGACTCTTCGCACCATCATTAGTAACACTTACTGGCCTCTGAGGTCTCTGTAATATTAGATTTTTAATATTACGTTAGTTTTCGAAACATATATTTTCGTAATAACGCCTCATGGCAAATTTGCTTCGTGTGGCAATGTCACCGACGCTGCCAACACGTCCTACAAGCCAGCGAGGACTTTTGGCACGTGACATATAAAATGTCACTTTAGACGTCCCTTTTTGACATTTTCGTTTCACAGTAACGCCCTCATGTCAAAACTACGGCCAAAACTTCGACAAAACAGATTTTAAGGGATCCCACATCAAAGGAAGAAGGAAATGCAACAATGGCAATGAGTTCCACGTTTTTAACGACACGCAACAAAAATAGGTATTGCCGAACTTTTTTTATAGTCCTTTAATTAATTAGTTGTAATATAAAGAAAAATGTAGGCAGGTACTTACTCTCGTAGGCGGTCTCTGAAAAAAAAATATAAAAAATGTATATAACTAAGTACCTTTGTTATTCTTCTTTTAAGTCGCAGAAAATCCACAATCGATTTCCGGTCGGGTCATTTTTTTACGAAATGAAACTTTCCAATTTCATTAGTCCAATTAGTTAGCTAGATCGATATATATAGTATATAGTATAAGCATAGGTAATATAATAGGTAGTATAGAATTAAGTAAAACTTACTGTGGTCATTCTCTAAAATATTAATAACATATTTTATTATTGTTGCACAACAATTTGTTATTTTGAGACGCGGAAAATTTACTTTCCATATCCGGTCGGGTCAATTTATGAAATGTTACATAACTAAATATGAGGTATTAAGCATTGTTAATAGGCAGTTTAAGTATATAATTAGATAACACTTACAGTGGTCATTCTCTAAAATATTAATTAGATATTAAAAATAAAGGTATGTCACCGTAAATATACAAGGCAATAATACAAGGCATCAAAAGTTAGGAGTGGGAGTCATTGACGTCACTCGCTCCCGTAAAAATGCCTCACCGAGTGACGTCACGCGTAATTTCAACGGGCTATAACTTTGTAATTTTAGCCTAATTTACAAATTAAAAAATACGTCTCTTTTATTTTTGAATAACGGACTAATTACAATTTTTAGCCATAATAGCCTATTAGTGCACCGTAACTGCTTACAATTTTTTTTCTATATAAATAATCTTTCTTTAATATTCAAGTTTCAAAAAGACAAATTAGTAATTACGAGCACTTTGACAGCTGTCATTTTAATAATGTTACGTTTTATGACGAGTAGTACTCGTATACCAAAGACCTAAGCATAGTTAATCTTAACTAATCTTAACTAATATTATAAAGCTGAAGAGTTTGTTTGTTTGAACGCGCTAATATCAAGAACTACTTGTCCGAATTGAAAAATTATTTTTGTGTTGAATAGACCATTTATCGAGGAAGGCTTTAGGCTATATAACATCACGCTGCAACTATTAGTAGCGAAGAAATAATGGAAAATGTAAAAAAAGGGGAAAAAATAACTATTCCACGCGGACGAAGTCGCGAGCACAGCTAGTAGGCAGTATAAGTATAGAATTATGTGACACTTACTGTAGTAGCTCTCTAAAATATTAATTAGATATTAAAAATGTATGAAATTCTGCTTTGAGGCGCAGTAAATCTAAAAAAGCATTCGATTTCCAGTCGGGTCAATTTACGAAATGAAAATATTTTCTAATTAGTTTTGGCATACGTCCAGCAGTGGACTGAAATAAGCTGACGATGAAGTATAGAACTAGGTAACACTTACTGTGGTCGGTCTCTAAAATATTATTTATAAAAACATATAGGTAATTAACTAAGTAAAGACTACGAAATTCTGCTGAATAGCGCGGACCACTGTCGATTTACACGAAATGAACTTCCCTTATCAGTCAGCTACATATTATGGTATAGCTGAAAATACAGGAAGATGATGTAGGTAAGGGATGTAAGCGGCCCATCATCTTTTCGCTTCAAGCCACCCTCACTGCTTGTGGGGCATCCTGTCGAATAATAAAAGAGGCTATGATGCTAGGTTTACACGCGTGCTACGCAGCCCAGCAAGCAGCCTGGCAAGCAGCTCGGCGAGCAGCCCTGCCCTACACACTGCGCACGCACGTGCACATTCAAACAGACGAACAGCCCGTTCACATGCTTGTGCTTGTGTTCGTGCCCGTTGAATGTCGTGTTGAACGCGAGCGTGTAAACGCGACATGACAACCGACTGTTGGCGGTATAACCATCACGACTGAAGGCGTAGCTAAATACCACAGGCCGATGACGGGCAGCAGCGTCACCGGAGCGAGAAGCTACGCCATGCGATCGCCAAACCGCCTGCCCAGCGTGGCAGTTATGGGGAAAGCCTCCAGTATATGGGTCTGTCCAGCACTGGACTGCGATAGGCTGACCATGAGGAGTGAACTGTCTGATAAAGATAATAATCGAATAGACAAGGGGCCCTACTACAGAAAACGAAAACGATCGTTCGTTGAACGGATCGCGTATTTTTGCCCCATAAATCCCTCTCATTTGTCCCTCCCGTGTTCGAATATACGAACTAAAATTCGTCAACGTCGATTTTCAACAATTTAATTGATATATTAGAACACGAGAGGGACAAATGAGAGAGATTTATGGGGCAAAAATACGCGATCCATTCAACGAACGATCGTTTTCGTTTTCTGTAGTAGGGCCTAAGTTTTTATTCGTATGGTGAAATACTTGTTAGGTGTATGTAGGTACACTTATAATAAAATTGGTATTAGTAAATAAGGGCTGATGATAATGATGATGATTATTAAATAAGTGACACTTACTGTTGGTGTTTTCTAAAATATTTGATTACATTTGTAAGGCCCACACTTAATATTAGCTATGTAACAAAAAAAGCATTCGTAACCGTCCAGTAACGTTTGTACACGCTAATTTTAGAAACTCATTTGTCACATTTTGTTTTACAGACAATTTTTTTTTAATTATACTTTTTCTATTACTGTCCTTCTACATTTGTTTTTTTTTGTAAAAATATTCAATGTAGCACACTTTTTTACTGTTTTAATATGTACTTATTGATAGATATGTTACTTACTTTCTTAGGAGGTGGCTAGAAAAAAAAATTGGAGCTTTATTCACCTCTTCATTGCACTTTAAATGAATCCAAATAAACTACTTTCTTTGTCAAAAGTGTGCTGTATAAATGTCCAAAAGTAGAAGGTTTCAATCGCGAAACGTACGTTAGAATATTTGATTGGTTTTGATACGACAAAGGAAAAATTTTCATGTCAAGTGTTTAAAAATTACCTACCTTCTAATTAATGGGTAATTTTTAGAGTGGGCGTATATCTGCGTGATTGCTGATTGTCACAACAGGGGCCCTACTACAGAAAACGAAAACGATCGTTCGTTGAACGGATCGCGTATATTTGCCCCATAAATCCCTCTCATTTGTACCTCCCGTGTTCAAATATATCAATTAAATTGTTGAAAATCGACGTTGACGAATTTTAGTTTGTATATTCGAACTCGGGAGGGACAAATGAGAGGGATTTATGGAGCAAAAATACGCGATCCGTTCAACGAACGATCGTTTTCGTTTTTTGTAGTAGGGCCCCTGGTCTGAAGAAAAAGGTTCCCTCCCTATCCCTGATTCTTAGTTTAAAAATAGTAAAAAAGCGATGTACAGTAAAGTATTGTATCTAAATCCAATCGATTTTCTATTGTGACACGATCTAGGCATATTCCTTGCGGGACAACAACCATAAAATTATGAATAAGTTTAATATTGGGGCTGATTAATAACTTACTTTCTTCCATCGCTATAATATGAAAACAATACATAAAAAATGCAGTTATAGTTGATCGTTCATTTGACGGTTACTTAGAGTCAATCGTTGGAATATCGCAATTCTGGGATTTGTTGTCCAACTAAATAAAATAAATCTCTATCCGGGTACATAATTATGAACAAATGAACAACGATCTTTTGCGGACGTTGAAGTCTGTTTGTTTTCATGGTATTTTTTATACCACTAAGGTATAATCAAGCCTAGCTAGTAATGTTGATTCGTCCATCGAACGATTATTTATTGGACTGGCTCGATAGCTCATTTGATAGTCACCTCTGCCTTCGGAACCAAGAGCCGTGGTTCGACTCCCACACAGTACACATTTGTGTGAATGAACATGTCTGTGTTGATCTGGGGGTTTTCTATGTATAATATGTACATTTATTTACAAAAAAGTAAGTTTATCAGTTGTCTAGTACCCATAGTAAGCTTCGGCTTAGTTTCGGCCCGCCCAATGGTAGACCGTATGCCATGATATCGTATGAAATATTATTGATCAAAATAATATTGTCTAACTTAATCACTTACAAGCCTTTTCTGAAAATTAATTAAAAATTAAGCAATTAAGTACAAATATTGATTCATGTGTACATATACTTAAAGCTATCTGTGAATTGTTTTCGGAACTAATTTATTTGCAAGTTTATCAATTTTTTTTGTTGAAAATAGAGATTAATCATCTGATTCTTAACGCCTTGTTTTAAGAAAATATTCATGATGGAAATGAGTTCGAATTTTTTTAAATATTTCTCTTTGTCAGGCATGTATGTTGTTCAAAAACAAAAGGTTTTTAAATAAAAAAATAAAAATAAAAAATAAAAATTGTTTATTGCATAATTTCTTACAGTACATCAATAATCTAAGGCCGGGACCTGCCTAGTAAGCATTATACAATACTTGTGTCAGGAGGTCCCGCTCCTCCGTACCAATAACATACATTTTGTAACATAAAGAAAAATATGCATACGTGAGTGCGCATGCGTGAGTTTGCATGCGTGAATGTACATGCGTGGGTGTGTACGCGCGCGCGTGTGCGTGCGTGTGTCTGTCTGCGTGTGTGTGTCTGTGTGCGTGTGTGTCACTGCATGTCTGTGTGTGTGTGCGTGTGTGTGTCTGTATGCGTGTGTGTGTGTAGTTATGTTAGGTATATGAAATTAGTTTAACCTACCTAAAATGTATGCTTTGTATTGTACAGTATAATATCCTAGCCCTACGATTAGCAATAATTTTGTGATTGATTTCTTGAATCACTAGTTACCTAATTATGATGCGTACCTACCTAGTCCCTCTAAGCAACTCCTCTGTCTCAATGTATCCCAGTGAGATCAGACCTTTTGTCAAAATTTCTTTACATTTGTAATACGAATGAGTGTATATGTTGTATTTCTTGTTGAAGCTATTATACAAATAAGCAGATTGAGTACGGAATTGACGTTGAGCAAAAGAAGTTTTGTTGAAAGGTACAGGAGCCACATTGTGTTGTCTTCTTCCAGTCAATAAGTTAGGTTTGAAGGGCAAAATCTTATGTAATTTGAGAATTGAGTTGGCAATGTATAACCTTCTGACTGACAAAATATCACTTAGACGATAAAGCTCATCAGTAGGAAATCTAAATGGCTTGTAAAACATTACTTTAAGAAGGCATCTCTGAGCCCTTTCCACTTCAAGCATCTTACTTTTAGTGGCACCGCCCCAAATAGGTAAGCAATACCCTATAATAGATTGCGCCAACGTAAGATATATACGACACAACAGTTTGTGAGAGGTTATGTGTCTCAAAATTTTAAAAACCCAGACCAGCTTTCGTATTCGTTTGTTTATGTGCTCAATCTGCAGGTGCCAGGACAGCCGTTGATCCAGCTCAACACCAAGATATTTCGTTGAATTTACGCGACTGATTTCCCCACATGCGCAGTTGGCTGTGTTAGAAAAATCGCAGATGTGTAGCTTAAGTTTAAGGTCCGAGTCTGGTTGAGTTCTCCTATTAATAGAGAAACACAGGTAGTTAGTTTTTGAAATGTTAAGGGTGAGGAGTGAAGACTCCAGCCACACTGCAACTTTGTGAAGTCCTCTCTCAGCTAATTTGAATACAGAGTTCCAAGAAGGGCCACTAAACAGTATAGCTGTGTCATCAGCGTATGAAAAAATTTTACCTCCCTCCACTTCAAGATTAGTTAGATCGTTTAAATATATTAAAAATAATGTTGGGCCCAGTACACTGCCCTGCGGGACTCCGTACTCAACCTCAGCCTCGGAACTTGTATAATTCCCGATTTTCACGCACTGAGACCGATCCTGTAGATAGTCAGTAAAAAGATTTAAGGACGTTCCACGAATACCAATTTTTTCCATTTTTTCCACAAGGATAGGCACAGACACAGTATCAAATGCCTTTTTTAAATCTATGAATACTGCTAAGGCTTTTTTCCCGTTGTCCAGATGTTCAGTGACTAATGAAGAGAATGCCAAAATAGCGTCTTCGGTGGACTTACCCTGCCTGAAGCCAAATTGTGATTTAGATAGTATATTGTGTTTCTCAAGGTATTTAATTAAACGCACATTTATCAATTTCTCAACAAGTTTAGTTTAAATGTAGGTATGTACACCGATAATGAAGTATTTTTATATTATACTATACATTAATTACTTACAAATCGTGGTACGATCTAAAAATAGATTAGAAATCAATATTGCAGCTCTGTAGGGATACCTAATAGGAATAGCATAGATTTAAAGGTGCATATAATTTCACATAGGCAACTAAAAATGGTGGTATGGGAATCGGTTTGATGGAAGGGATTTATCGGAAATATACGCTACCCGTTCAAAGAACAGTCGTTTTCGATTAATAAAGTAGGGGGTGCCCTGGTGCTTGTCCAAAATGGCGAACTTCTGAAGCGGCCTAGGTATGTCCAGGGGCCCTACTACAGAAAACGATCGTTCTTTGAACGGAGCGCGTATTTTTGCCTCATAAATCCTTTTCATTTGTCCCTCCCGTGTTCTAATATATCAATTAAATTGCTGAAAATCGACATTGACTAATTTTAGTTCGTATATTCGAACACAGGAGGGACAAATGAAAGGGATTTATGGGGCAAAAATACGCGATCCGTTCAACGAACGATCGTTTTCGTTTTCTGTAGGTAGTAGGGCCCCTGGTGCTTGTCCAAAGTGGCGAACTTCTGAAGCGGCCTAGGTATGTCCAGCAGTGGACTGCGAGACTGCGACAATGCTTACCTCATTCAGCGAACCCTTGAGAGTAAGAAAAGATGTTTAATTGTTGTGTTGCTGTGTATATATACTACGGTTCCGTACTCAAAGGGTAAGAACGGAACCCCATTACTAAAACTTCGCTGTCTGTCTGTCCGTCCATCCGTCTGTCTGTCACCACGCTGTATTTCTGTTGCTAGGTATTGTACAAACGATTTAACAAACAAACAATAACAAACGCGATTTTATTTGCCCCATTTGGCTCGATATCAATAATGTGAACAGGGGCCCTACTACAAAAAACGAAAACGATCGTTCGTTGAACGGATCGCGTATTTTTGCCCCATAATTCCCTCTCATTTGTCCCTCCCGTGGTCGAATATTCGAACTAAAATTCGTCTATTTGAACACGGGAGGGACAAATGAGAGGGATTTATAGGCCAAAATACGCGATCCGTTCAACGAACGATCGTTTTCGTTTTCTGTAGTAGGGCCCCAGCAACTTACCCCTCGAACTCCGGAAAACCTATTCACCGGCAGAAACACGACCTGAAGGTCATTTAGCTGCGGTATTCTATAGGGTACTTCCCCGGACGGGCGCCGGCGGCGGCTCGATTCGAGCGAAGATTCGCTATGCCCTACCTCTCTTCTCTTAAGGTTTTATATAATACTAGCTTTTGCCCGCGACTTCGTCCGCGTGGCGTGTTTTTTCATACAAAAGTTTTTTCCCGCTAACTCCCGTTCCCGTGGGAATTTCTCAAAATACAGCCATAACTAAACTTTATATTTACTAAGGTACCTGCATGCCAAATTTCAAGCGTCTAACTTAAGCGGTTTAGATTTTTCATACAAAAGGATTTTCCCGCTAATTCCCGTTCCCGTGGGAATTTCGGGAATTCCTTTCTTAGTGCACCCCTACGGTACCTAAGCTACGTCCCTTCCAAATTTCAAGTGCCTACGTTTAGCCGTTTGGGCTGTGCGTTGATATGTCAGTCAGTCAGTTTCTCCTTTTATATATATAAATAAATAGAAGATTCGTTAGACTTTAGAATATACAGACATTTTCATATTTTAATAATATATCAATAAAAATAAAATACGTACAGCAACTGCTTCTAACATCTAAAAAACGATCATAAACACAATTATATAAAAATAATCATATTATATTTGTGTAGAGTAAATTTTTATACGGCAATAAAATAACTTTAGCAAAACATTGATATGTTTTTGATGACTCTGTTATACCTATCATGTATGATACAAAGCACGAAGATTTGCTTCGTGATACAAAGTAATATCTATTAACGTAAGATTATTACTTACTTCGCCCTGAAATTATATAAAACAAAAGGTTTATTTTCAAACAGACATTATTTTAACTCATCTTTTCATCATCGTAATCAGTCTGCAAACGTCCAAAGCTGGAAATTAGCATCCCCCAGACTCCAGACCAAAACTTTCAAAGATATAGCTCGGTAAAGTTACGTGTGACGTCACTACTCGTGGCATTTTTTCGCAAGGGGTGACGTCAAAGACTCCCACTCCTAAAATTGGGCCTCGTATCTTTTGTAGTTTTTTGCTTAAACGATAAAAGAAAAATACGTCTCCAATATTTTTTATAATCTAAAATACGAACTAAGTAAATAAAATGTACGTATTTTGAACCTGGAAATAACCCTATTTGAAATCCTTTGCTTACTGAGAATAGCAATACTTACTACACCGGCGTTTGATTTTGACCTCTGAAGAGCCTTGATGTGCTAAAATTAAAAAAAAATTATACATACAGACGAAATTAGAACCTCCTCCCTTTTCGAAGTCGGTTAATAAAAAATACAGCGTGTATGATACCCTTCTTTACAACCTAAGGAAACGGGTAATGGGCCAACTCTTATTATTTTATACCTACGATTTCAGTTTCACTTAATTAGTTTTGGTAGTTCTCAGTAGTAAGTAATTTGAGGATTGATAATTTTTTTTTAGCCAAATAGGCAAATGACATGTAATTTACTTGTAAATAAAAATAATACTTAACATTACAATACCTACTTATATATGAATGCGTTATGCGACCATTCATTGCATCTCCAATGTGTACTGATGATAAATAAGTCAATACTCACATCTAATTCAGTAGATGAAAATGTCAAATCTTCATGTTCGTCGGCCTGTGTTAAGAATGTTAAATGTTATTTATCAATGTAGACTACTATGTATGGCAATCGAACGACCAAAAATGATCGTTCGATGGACGGATCGCGTGTTTTAGAGCCGTAAAAAACGAACAACGATCACTTGCTGATCCGTCGATCTTCATGAAATTAGTTCATAGGTATACCTATACGAACACGGGAGGAACAAAAGAGGGTAGGTATATAAATGGTACAAAAAGCGCGATCCGTCCATCGAACGATCGTCTTCAATAAAATTGTTATTTTTTTTTTTTTTTTATAGTGGCTCGACATAATGGCTTCCCTACGCCTGATGGAAAGCGAAAGAGAAGCCCAAGTCGCTGTGACAACGGGCAAGTAACTGGTCAGTTACTTGTCAGTTGCCACCGCCATGCCGGCCCAACCCTAACCCCCCACTAGCTCCGGAAACCCTACTCACCGGCAGAAACACGACCCAGAGGTCATTTGACTGCGGTATTCTATAGGGTGGAGGTCCTTCCCCGGACGGGCGGCTCAATTCGAGCGAAGATTCGCTATGCCCTACCTCTCTTATACCTGTTATACCTACTTATAACTTACGAAAGGTAGGGCATAGCGAATCTTCGCTCGAATTTGGCTACCTATCCGGGGAAGGACCTCCACCCTATTGAATACCGTAGCCACATGACCTCCGGGTCGTGTTTCTGCCAGTGAGTAGAGTCTCCGGAGCTTTTTTATTTTAATAAGTAGTAGCTCGACAGACCCGGAGGTCATTGTGCTGCGGTATTCTCTAAGGTGGATGTCCTTCCCCGGACGGGCGGCTGAGCTCGAGCAAAGATTCGCTATACCCTACCTCTCTTTTCTATTTTTATACTACTAGGGTTGACAATTATATTTCTTGGGGAACAAGGAGCCCGGCAAAGAGTTCCTCAGTTTGGCCGTATGCACTATGAAAGTGGAGGCGAAACACGTAGTGCGAGTCATTAGGACTTGTATCATATACCTAATATGGTACATATTCGCCGTATCTATGCTTGTCCTATGATAAAAAGACAGGAGAAATCAAGTACCAAAGTACCTATCAGTATGAAAAATCTTTTAGTGAATAAATACATATTACTTACCAAAACATTTAATGACAGCAAAACGATTGTTAACCAGAAGATAACCATTGTCCGCTTGGTAACAAAGATGTTCATGATGTAACATGAATAACAGATATTTCATTGTCTAATCAGAATATTTATCGGTTTCCTATCAAAAATTGATTCATTCGTAGGCCTATGATGAGGTTGATAATTAATTTGTTCCCCTTTCTATTCAGGCGTGAATTTATTATTTTAGGCTTTTTTACGTTTGTTCGCAAAGAGCTCGGTGGCGCCGCGGTCTTGTACGCTTAACAACGATCGCAACGTTGTGCAACCATTGGCGCGGTCAATCCGATGATGGGTGACCAAAATTTGCTCCGATTTCCTCCGTGCTTCGGAAAGCACGTTAAGCTGTTGGTCCCGGGTGCTATCTTTACCAACTCAGATAGCAGTCGTCACATCATATCAGAGATTATGATAACTCTGACGCCCAACTGGGAATGGGTATAGCTTACCCTAAGTATTGCGAAGGTCTGATGGTAGTCGCTCTGTGTAAAAGCTTAGCCCTTGCCAAATCTCTCAGTTTGGGAAGCCGACCCTGAGACAATCGGGAAAAAGGCTAGGATGATGATGACGTTTGTTCGCAAAGAGTCATACGGAATCCCTGAGCACTACAAAAAAAAAACGATCGATTGATCGCTGTGACAACGGGCAAGTAACTAGTCAGTTACCTGTCAGTTGCCACCGCCATGCCGGCTCGGAAACCCTACTTTCCGGCAGAAACACGACCCGGAGGTCATTTGGCTGCGGTATTCTTTATGGGAGGTCCTTCCGCAGACGGGCGGCTCAATGCCCTACCTCTCTTATCAGCATTGCTATCTCTTATCAGCTATTCTCGGCAGCCGAGGGGCTAACCCCCCACAAGCTCCGGAAACCCTACTCACCGGCAGAAACACGACCCAGAGGTCATTTGACTGCGGTATTCTATAGGGTGGAGGTCCTTCCCCGGACGGGCGGCTCAATTCGAGCGAAGATTCGCTATGCCCTACCTCTCTTAGATAGAAGATAGATAAACATAAGGCGAGACTAGACAGTTGTAATGAGTGCCGCATCCCCTCTCATCCCCTGTAAATAACATCCTTAGTTATTAGCTTTGTGATTTACATTCAAATCAGTCGCCTCATCCCCTTGATTGAAAGCCAGGCCCACTCTGCAAGACGATGTCGAGGTGTCGCTTCTTTCTGTGAGACCACTATCCCAATAATAGCCAAAATAAGACTACCTCTAGGGTTGGGCCGGCATGGCGGTGGCAACTGACAAGTAACTGACCAGTTACTTGCCCGTTGTCACAGCGACTTGGGCTTCTCTTTCGCTTTCCATCAGGCGTAGGGAAGCCATTATGTCGAGCCACTATAAAAAAAATCTAAATATTTAAAAGGAGAAACTGACAGACATATCAACGCACAGCCTAAACGGCTAAACGTAGGCACTTGGAATTTAGAAGGGACGTGGCTTAGGTACCGTAGAGGTGCACTAAGAAAGGAATTCCCGAAATTCCCACGGGATCGGGAATTAGCGGGAAAATCTTTTTGGATGAAACTCTATTCCACGCGGACGAAGTCGCGGGCACAGCTAGTACACTATAAATTAAGGAACCCTTACACAGTGGTCTCTACCACGTTTCTCGTTCAACAAAGAATCCAATAAGAAACTTCTTTGATTTCGAACTTTTGGTACAGAAAATAAAAAGAAAACTTTTGTTGTATTTCTGTCAGTATTCATGACAGATGTGTAGATAAATAAATTTATTTAATTTTATACGTTATTTAGTTAGTTTATTGTACTTTATAATGGGGTTTTTTGATTTCCTACCGGAATTTGATAAGTGTTGTTTCTGTATACCATTGAAAATTGGATGTTTCCTCGTCGGTATCCTAGCAATAGTGAGTATTCATCATCATAAATTAAGGAAAGATCAGAGTACAAGCAGCCGCGTATACCTGGGTACAAAATAAAACCTACTGCGGTCACCGACCCGCCTGCCAAGCGTGGTGACTATCGCGATTCCCCCCAAATTACATTTGTCATTTGGTTGAGGCCTATGTCCAGCTGTGAACGTTTGCAGGCTGTTAATTTATTCATTTATTTACTAGCTGGGCCGGCGGCGTAGCACGCGCGGATATCGGGTTTCAAAAGCAACGGATTTCCATAAAATAGTTCTTCCTAAATTTTAAGTTAACCTCTAGCAATACATTGGTGAAACCCGCATTCAATTTCATGCAGTAGTTTTCGAGTGATGCGCATCAAACATAAGGGTAAAAATTACTTTGTGTCTATAACGAACATACAGACAGATAAAAATTTTATACTGATTGCATTTTTGGCATTAGTATCGATCACAATCATCCCCTGATAGTTATTTTGAAAATATATTCAATGTACAGAATTGACCTCTCTACAGATTTATTATAAGTATAGATAGAACATAGATAGATATAGATAGCAGTCGTTAGATCATATCAGAGATGATGATAACTCTGACGCCTAAACTGGGAATGGGTATAGCTTACCCTAAGTGTTGCGGAGGTCTGATGGCAGTCGCTCTGTGTAAAAGCTTAGCCCTCGCCAAATCTCTCAGTTTGGGAAGCCGACCCTGAGACAATCAGGAAAAAGGCTAGGATGATGATGATAGATAGATATAGATAATGTGCCCAAGCCATGCTAATCTGCTACTCCTTAACTTTTCTGTTACTATGTAGGTATGTAGTGACTAGCTGTGCTCGCGACTTCGTCCGCGTGGAATAGTTATTTTTCCCCGTTTTTTTTTTTCATTTACCATTATTTCTTCGCTCCTAATAGTTGCAGCGTGATGTTATATAGCCTAAAGCCTTCCTCGATAAATGGTCTATTCAACACAAAAATAATTTTTCAATTCGGACCAGT
The DNA here is from genome assembly GCA_031163375.1 of Conogethes punctiferalis. Lineage (NCBI taxonomy): Eukaryota > Metazoa > Arthropoda > Insecta > Lepidoptera > Crambidae > Conogethes > Conogethes punctiferalis. The sequence continues at coordinate 8,054,835 of CM062103.1, forward strand.
AGTTCCTGAGAATAGCGCGTTCAAACAAACAAACTCTTCAGCTTTATAATATTAGTTAAGATGATGTTCTATTAATTTTCAGTTCTTCAACAGCAACGCCGTAGGTCACGGCTACGCCCACCAATGCGACATGGAGGTGTTCCAGTACATCTTCGCAGGCGCAGATCTAATCTTGCTCATTGCTATTATAATATTGTTGATCGGACTTTGCGTAGTAAGTATCGGTTGTGACTGCACACTGCTACTTTTTTTTAAATAAAAAGAGCGTTCAGGATGGCCTCACTCCACCTGATGGTAAGCGGTCGTGAGGTCCAAATGTTAGGTCGACAGGCATAATAAGGCATCCAGCGTAACATGTCTTGGGTTACCTGTTTATTATTTAACGCTGTACCAGCGGCGTCGCACACGTGGATATCGGGTCGGATGTCGGGTTTCAAAAATAACGGATTTTTTTTTCAAGCCCAAGTCGCTGTGACAATTGGCAAGTAACAGGTTAGTTACCTGTCAGTTGCCACTGCTATGCCGGCCCAACCCTAACAACACAAGCTCCGGAGACCCTACTCACCAGCAGAAACACGACCCGGAGGTCATTTGGCTGCGGTATTCTATATATTTCCATAAAATGGTCCCTAAATTTTAAGTTAGACCTAGCAATACACTGGTGAAAACTGCATTCAATTTCAAGCAGTATTTGTCGTGTGATGCGCGATCAAATATACAGATCCCGTTTTCCCAACACTTCCCATCACTGCTCTGCTCCTATTGATTGTAGCGTGATGAAAAGTGTACTACTTATAACCTGCCCAGGAGTATGAAGAATAATTGTACCAAGTTTCGTTAAAATCTGTCATTGGTGAAACCCGCATTCTATTCCATGCAGTAGTTTTCGAGTGATGGCCATTAAACATAAGGGTAAAAATTACTGTGTGTCTATAACGAACATACAGACAGACAGACAAAAAATTTTACTGATTGCATTTTTGGCATCAGTATCGATCACTAAATCCCTCCCTCCCCCTGATAGTTATTTTGAAAATACTTATATTAATGTACAGAATTGACCTCTCTAAGTCTCTACTGAATTTATTTTACTTATAATAAATCAGTAGAGGTCAATTCTGGAGAAGATTTATTTTATTTTATTTATTCATTTGTGTGTCTGTTGCAGGAGTCCGGCGTATGCGCAGAAATATTCATGTGGGTGTACTTCCTAGCGGGGGTGGTAGGGGTGGGAATATTGATCGTGGCGGGGATAATTGCGATTGGCAAGTGCCGGTTCCCGTACTATGAACTGCCGGCCATCTGTATTATATTCCTCAGTAAGTACCTAGGGGATGTATGGGGGCGGCCAATTATCTTTTCGCTCCAAGCCAACCTCACCTGCCCGTTGTGCATCCTGCCGAATAACAAACGAGGCTCTGGCAAGCGACTGGTGGCGGTATAACCATCACAATTGAAGGCGTAGCTAAATACCGCAGACCGATGACGGGCAGCAGCGTCACCGGAACGAGAAGCTATGCCCTGCGATCGCCAACACGCCTGCCCAGCGTGGCGATTATGGGTATATCCTCCAGATGTTTGCCCTAAGTGGCGAATAACTGGAGAGGCCTATGTCCAGCAGTGGACTGCAATAGGCTGATGATGTTGATGAATTATTGTTTATGTTAAAATTAAAGTAAGAATCTAGACTAGGCCTATCTATACCTAAGTATATTCAAACTGTCTGTATATTTTCAGTTTCACTCTATTTCATCGCAGTTGTAAACAGTCACAAGAAACACGAAGGAATGTAACCACGGTAAGTATAGGTACCTACCTAAGTATAGGTAAGAAACCAAACCCTAAACTCGAGTTGAATTGCGGGTGTCCATGGGCGGTGTCGACTGCTTACCATCAGGCATCACATTAAATGCTAGTCTGCCACCTCTTGCATAAAAAAAGTTGTCTTAGTGCCTACCCATAGTATAAGCTTCGGCTTAGTTTGGGGCTAGATGGCGATGTGTGGCCCAGCGTGGCATGTCTTGGGTTATTTATTTATTTATTTATCTGCTTACAGAAATAATGGCCCAGTAGTAACAATGCTAGTGGACACGTAGGATCCAACCAACCCAGGTTTGGATCCATAAGATGGATCCAACGTAGACTGCGTTACCAAGTTGCAAATGAATTGTACAATCAAAATGTATTGTTTAAGCCATCAATAAACTTTTCTTATTTGGAACTTTGTTTTTTTATATACTTAGTAGCTGGACATATTGGCTTTCCTACGCCTGATGGAAAGATAAGAGAAGCCCAGTCGCTGTGACAACGAGCAAGTAACTGGTCAGTTACCTGTCAGTTGCCACCGCCATGCCGGCCCAACCCTCCACCCTACGATCTCTCAAACCCTAGGTACTCAGCGGCAGAAACACGACCCGGAGGTCATTTGGCTGCGGTATTCTATTTGACGACCAGTTTGGTTTACTGTTAGTGAACGCTGCCTTTGACACAATGCATGTGGTCGGTTCGATCCCCGCACAGTACAAACATTTGTGTTCATGAACATGTCTGTTTGTATTGGTCTGGGTGTTCACCATGTATCATATTTCTTCCAAAAGACTAGGTATCTAAGTACGTTTATCAGGTGTATAGTACCCGTAGTACAAGCTTCGGCTTAGTTTGAAACTAGATGGCGCTGTATGGCCCAGGGTGTCACCTTTTATTTAATTCCAAAATGCGGTGATTGTACAGTTATCCTACAGACAGAATAGGATTATTTCCAGGGTCAAACTACTTACATTATATTTAGTCCGTATTTTAGATTATAAAAGAAATATTGGACACGTATTTTTTCTCTTTACGATTAAACAAAAAATAACAAAGATACAAGGCATCAAAATTTAGGAGTGGGAGTCATTGACGTCACCCCTTGCGAATAAATGCCACGAGAAGTGACGTCAGACGCAACTTTAGCGGGCTAAGTTTAATATCTTTGTAATTTTTGGTCTAATTTCGAAATGAAAATTTCGTGTTTATTATATTGAAATAAGTAATCTAAAAGACGGACTAATTACATTTTTAACGGCAACAAGCCTACTTATTGCCTTTAATTTACGAATTTTCAGCATATCCTTCTATCTCCATGCCAACAAATGCGTGAAATTGGAATCAAGAGGAACAGATTGATTACGAAACTCATAAAACAAATTAATGAATTGATACACAATTGAAACCTAAGCTATTGCCAACGTCGAAATATCTGTAATTCATAAACATCTCAGTAATACGCACGAGAATGTATTTTTTCTGGTTTTTAATCGTTGTACCAACCCTACTAAATGTTTCAGTGAGTTTTATATATTTTCATTTATTTATTTAGGAAATCAACCGATGTCTTTATTGCACAATAAAAACCAGTTATTCCCAGTTGTCCCCTCTAGCCTTGTCCCCCGGGGTGACAGCTGGGAATTGACATCCCGGTTGTCACCGAGGTGACTAGAGGGGACAAATGGGACGTCTGCTTCCCAGTTGTCCCATTGCTCTAAAGCAATGTATGTGATGTTGTCTGATATCAGGAAACGGGCAGCAGTGTTTACCTGGATACTGAGGCCCTACTACAGAAAACGAAAACGATCGTTCGTTGAACGGATCGCGTACTTTGGTACCATAAATCCCGCCCATTTGTCCCTCCCGTGTTCGAATATACGAACTAAAATTCGTCAAAGTCGATTTTAATTAATATAATTCATATTTAAGAACACGGGAGGGACAAATGGGAGTTTTATTTTCCAAAAATACGCGATCCGTTCAACGAACGATCGTTTTCGTTTTTGGGAGTAGGGCCCCTGCTGTCACCAACCCGCCTGCCCAACGTGGCGATTATGAGTAAGCCTCCAGGTGTTTGCAAAAAGCGGCGACCTGTGGCGACGTCCAGCAGTGGACTGCGATGTGCTGATGATGATGATACTATATCCATCTTACGTTTCCTTGACGCAGGCTGAAGAAAATGACGAAACGAAGTTCACGTCGAGTGAAATGGAAGTGAGTATCAATTAGGAAACCAACATACGAAGACTGGCTCGATGGCTCATTTGGTAGTGACCTCTGCCTTCTGAGCCAAGGGTCGCGGGTTCGATCTCCGCACAGTACAAACATCTGTGTCCATGAACATGTCTGTTTGTATTGGTCTGGGTGTTTACCATGTATAATATGTATTTATTTACAAAAAAAAGTATCTAAGTAAGTTTATCAGTTGTCTAGCAGCCATAGCACAAGCTTCGGCTTAGTTTGGGGCTAGATGGCGATGTGTGGTCCAGCGTGGCACGCCTTGGGTTATTTATTTATGTATATGAATGAAAATTTATCTGCGTAACGTATTCTATGTGCACACGTAACTTTCGAAGGACTGCCCCAAATTGGACGATTCTTGGTTAATGTATTCCTTATTGTAAGGTCAAGGTTTGTGTAATATAAGAATTATAGAAAATAATTTACTTAAAAACCTAGGAATACCATATACGCCGGGTCAGATAGTTTCCTACAAAAGATGATGTATCAGGGACCATTGAATCTACGTAGAAACGCATGCGCCGGCACAGAGTTCTACTTTTTAATAGTACCCTTAATTAATGCTGGCAACCGACTGTTGGGTATAACCATCACGAATGAAGGCGTAGCTAAATACTACAGGACGGGCAGCAGCGTCACCGGAGCGAGGAGCTACGCCCTGCGATACCCAACTCGCCTGACTAGCGTGGCGAACATGGGCAAAACCTCCAAATGTTTGCCCAAAGTGGCGAACGACTGGAGAGGCCTATGTCCAGCAGTGGTCTGCGATAGGCTAATGATGGATGATGATAAACGCTTTATTATTTAATTTATATACGTACGACTTGGGAACCTTCAAAAAGCGAGCCTACAGTTCTCAAGGGCCTGCAATACTCCTGTGACTCCCCTGGTGATACGGTGTCTATGGGCTGAATTGATCACTTACCATCAGGTGACCTTCAAGCCCGTTTGCCTCATCAGTCAAAAAAGGAGATAGTACCTTAAATAAAAATTAATAAACTACTTACTTATACTACTTAGTACAGGGGCCCTACTACCAAAACCGAAAACGATCGTTCGTTGAACGGATCGCTTACTTTTGCACCTTAAATCCTGCCCATTTGTCCCTCCCGTGTACGAATGTACGAACTAAAATTCACCAACATTGATTTTCAACAATTTAATTGATATATAGAACACGGGAGGGACAAATGAGAGGGATTTATGGGGCAAAAATACGCGATCCGTTCAACGAACGAACGTTTTCGTTTTTTGTAGTACGGCCCCTGAAATGTTTTTTCAATTTTAGTTCCTAAAGTATATTGAGAATGCAGAGGATGATATATACCCGAGAGCTGGAATTTTTGTAAGTATACTGTTTGATGTGAATTGGATATGACTTAGGGACCTCCTGACCTTCAGAGCCGTTTGTTCCCTGTATCATAAAAAAAATTATATTGCTAGCTGATTCGTTTGCGTGGTTTTTACTATAATAGCATAGATATCTATGAAAAAGATGCCCATTTGATTTTTGTATTTATAAATCAGCAGAAAGCCTATCAGACTACAAGTTTTATTATGACGTCATTTCTATATTATGTTATAGTGTGATTGGTCCCTTATAGTTCCATATAAGATGTTTAAGATCTTTGAATTTTAATGCCTCTACAGAAAAGTCTCAACGGATGGAACAATTTTTGCTAAGGAGTCAAAGAAGACAAAACTAACAAAGAAATATTCAAATGTACTAATGTTTTGATGTTACTTTTTACTTGTCAGGGTCTGGTGAGTAATAATTACATATTACATATATATTATAATAAAATAGTAGGTACACTTCAATAGGAGTATACTCGGTATCGAGTACGTCTACTTTGCCCCACCAAGGCGCAAATCTGTGGGGCAAAGTAGATCGCTTAAAAATTGTGTGTGTAATCTGCTCCACTACTACGATTTAGTGGGGCACCGTAGTCGTAGGTATTGACAATACGAACCACCCCTACCATGAAAATCGAAAACGATAGTTCGTTAAACGAACCGCATACTTTTGCACAATAAATCCCTCCCATATGTCCCTCCCGTGTTCGAATATATATAAATTAAATTAATGAAAATCGACTTTGAAAAATTTTAGTTCATATATTCGAACACGGGAGGGACAAATGAGAGAGATTTATGGTGCCACAGTACGCGATAGTACCCAGAGTCCCCTCTGATATAAAGAAAATTAATAAACAACAATTATTAACTTAAATTAAAACATTTCGTTAATATTTTCTAGATTTATAATGCAGTTGTCGTAAGTGTTTTATATACATACTTAACTTGTTCTCATTGGAAAAAAATGGAAATTCATTTGTATAATTTTAGGCATTTACATAAACCGACTGGAGCCGGTATAACTACAACGATTGAAGGCGTAGCTAAATACCACCGATGACGGGCAGCAGCGTCACCGGAGGAGACAAGGGAGCTACGCACGGAGATACCCAACCATTAGTAATGACTATTAATTTTCGTTTTGACATTAAAATGCTATTTACTATATCTTTTTTTTTAGAAAACAGTGAAAACGGTGAGTTCCTTTTTTTTTAATAGTAGCTCGACATAATGGCTGCTCTACACCTGAAGGGAAGCGAAAGAGATGCTCAAGTCGCTGTGACAACGGGCAAGTAACTGAGGCCCTACTACAAAAAACGAAAACGATCGTTCGCTGAACGGATCGCGTATTTTTGCCCCATTAATCCCTCTCATTTGTCCCTCCCGTTTTCTAATATATCAATTAAATTGTTGAAAATCGACGTTGACGAATTTTAATTCGTATATTCGAACATGGGAGGGACAAATGAGAGGGATTTATGGGGCAAAAATACGCGATCCATTCAACGAACGATCGTTTTCGTTTTTTGTAGTAGGGCCCCTGGAGAGGCATATTATGTCCTGCAGTGGACTGCAAAAGGCTGATGATGATGAACTAATTCGGCTCTCCTAGCTCATATAAGGTCGCAGCTCCACAAGTAGAGTCGTTCCAATGCTACTTTCTATTTTTATCTCCTAAACCTTGACCTCTACCACCAAAATCAAAAACGCGTAATTTTGCAAAGTAATCTCTCCCATTTGTACCTCCCGTGTTCTAATATATGAATGAAATTAATTAAAACCGACTTTGACCAATTTTAGTTCGTATATTCGTTCACGGGAGGGACAAATGGGAGGGATATATGGTGCAAAAGTACGCGATCCATTCAACGAACGATCGTTTTCGATTTTGGTGGTAGGGGCCCTTTTTCTGACTCTTACGATATCTACGGAATGAAATACGGAGAGTAAGTAGAAGAGTAGATTAGTACATGTCACTAATTAAGTGTGTTCTATTTTTGTAGATTACCGTGAGTATTCAAAATTAACAATTCATCATTTGCCTGCCCTGTTCCCATCATCTGGGGTCGGCGCAATATGTTTTATTCTTTCATTCATCCCCTATCGTACGTCCCGTTCACTCCTTTCTTAGTCACATAATCATTCAGTCAGTCCATCCATCTTTTCTTCGCGGCGGCCTCGCCCTCTCCACCCGTTCACTTCATCTTCATTACGACCTTAGTCACGTGTCTCTCATTTCTTCTCATTACATGCCCGTACCAAGACAGACGGTTCCCTTTCAACTTCTCTGTCACTATTGCCACTTTCATACTTCCTCTATGTGTACAACAACAACATTCTCATCTCTGCGACATGCGTTCTTCTTTCATCCGTCATCTAAGGCCAGCACTCCGATCCATTCAATATGACTGATGTATTTCACAATATGGTGACAATGGGAAAGGTTGTGCGACCATGGGCGCGGTCAATCCGATAATGGGTAACCAAAATTTGACACCGATTTCCTCCGTGCTTCGGAATTCACGTTAAGCTGTTGGTCCCGAGTGCTATCTTTACCAACTCAGATAGCAGTCGTCGCATCATATCAGAGATGATGATAACTCCTAACTGGGAATGGGTATAGCTTACCCTTAGTGTTGCAGAGGTCTGATGGCAGTCACTCTGTGTAAAAAGCTTAGCTCTCGCCAAATCTCTCAGTTTGGGAAGCCGGGACAATCCGGAAAAAGGCTAGGATGATGATGGTGACAATGGGGCTAGAAAGTACACCCTTTCGAACAAAAAGATATTTTTCCAAAATGGATTTTCGAATTGGACAATACTCGGAGATAAATTGTGGTAACGAATATACAACGAAAAAAGCAGTCGAATTCAGAATCTCCTTCTTTTGAAGTTGATTAAAAACCAAGTGATCCGTCCGTCGAACGATCGCTGTTTTCTTCGTTCGATTATCATATCAGGTAGATATTTGACGTTAGCTTTCAAAAGGTACTAACATTTTTAATGGTTTTCAGAATGTATTTAAGGGAAAAGCGGTAATTATTCTACATCTATCTAATCTATTTGTTCACGCTTATTGATGTGCATATTCTGATACTTTAAAAGTAATAATGTAACGGAGCGGGGACGGGATACAAACGACATAATTATCATAGTTTCGCTCCAAGCCACCCTCACCTGCCCGTGGTGCATCCTGCCAAATAACAAAGGCCTCGTTTGGGTCCGTAGAGCCGATGATGGCCAGCAGGGTCACCGGAGCGAGAAGCTACGCCCTGTGATCGCCAACCCGCCTGCCCAGTGTGGCGATTATGGGCGAAGCGTCCAGATGTTTGCCCAAATTGGCGAACATCTAGAGATGCCACGTTTAGGAGTGGACTGCGATAGGCTGATGATGATGTCGATGAGAGAATTCTAGTCATAAATACTTTAACAAGTATTCTATTTGCCAGATCAAACGATGTAGCCAATTTAGTAATCCATATTCTTAATGCTATCGTTTTAATCTTTTTTTAGGGAAAAAAGGCAAAGGTAAATAACCCAATATTAATTGTTTGTGTTTGTTCCATGTCTAGGTGCTTATAATATGTATTTGTGGTACCTTTGTTGTTTTGATACCCATAACACATGTGCTTAAGCTAGGTTGGTACTAACTTTTTGATCGGAGCAATGTATGTGATGTTGTCTGATATTTATTAATTAACCGGATGATAGGCATTTCTGCCTATAACCCTATTGATATATATCTAAAATATTTAACTAGCTGTGCTCGCGACTTCGTCCGCGTGGAACTGTAGTTTTTTCCCCGTTTTTTTTACATTTTCCATTATTTCTTCGCTCCTAATAGTTGCAGCGTGATGTTATATAGCCTAAAGCCTTCTTCGATAAATGGTCTATTCAACACAAAAATAATTTTTCAATTCGGACCAGTAGTTCCTTAGATTAGCGCGTTCAAACAAACAAACTCTTCAGCTTTATAATATTAGTTAAGATTTAAAGGTGACTGACTGACATAGTGATCTATAGTTCATTCGCGTTAAGAAAATAGTGACTGACAGGTCACTTGCAGGCCACTAGCCAATTAAAACGCTAGAAATTATAATTCTAGCGTTTTGATTGGCTAGTGGCCTGTACTGAACTATAAGTATCAACGCACAGCCCAAACCACTGGACAGATCGGGCTGAAATTTGGCATGCAGGTAGATGTTATGACGTAGGCTATGACGTAGGCATCCGCTAAGAAAGGATTTTGATCAACTCTACCCCCAAGGGGGTAAAAGCACAGCTAATTAAGTATAAATATAGTTCGAATGGTTGGATGTTTGTTATGTAATTTTCCACGCAAAATGGTGAATGGATCTTAATAAAACCTTATATATGTAATTATATAAAACGTATATATATACTTTACATAAAACGTAATACCTATAATTACATTTTATTTCTTTCAGGATATTATTCAAGTAAGTGATAATCACTATATAGTATAAAACAAAGTCGCTTTTGTTTCCCGTCAGTCCCTATGAGTGCTTATATATTTAAAACAACGCAACGGATTTTGATACATAGTATATGTATATGCATATTGTTGCGTATAGCACCCATGCAAAGCCGGGGCGAGTCACTAGTACTAATTATTTTTCAATATACATGGTGTACCTACATGTAGAGTGTATTAAAAAAATCGAATATTTTCTTTTTAAAGCTCGTCATAATAAATAAATAACCCAAGACCTTATTAGCAATCAAGAAAATTGTAATCTAACAGTATTCGTGATTATAATATTGTAGATATTCATTTAATAATTCATACATGTTTGTTGTTTTTTAGAAATTGCCGGACGTATTACCCGTAAGTAAAATCATTTGTAATTAGATTTGTTTGAAAGCAAGAAAAAACGTTACGTAAACGTTAACGTACTTAGAGTCGTTGTTTTTTTCTTAAATATAGCTTTGGCTTAAAGATTCAACGTTTCAGAGGCCCTACTACAGAAAACGAAAACGATCGTTCGTTGAACGGATCGCGTATTTTTGCCCCATAAATCTCTCTCATTCGTCCCTCCCGTGTTCTAATATATCAATTAAATTGTTGAAAATCGACGTTGACGATTTTTAGTTCGTATACTCGAACACGGGAGGGACAAATGAGAAGGATTTATGGGGCAAAAATACGCGATCCGTTCAACGAACGATCGTTTTCGTTTTCTGTAGTAGGGCCCCTGAGTCCAAACTTATATTAGGTATATTAAAAAGGACAGATTTAATAAATCATGACTATCCTGTTTTTTTATAGATTATCGTAAGTATTGTTCTCTAGCGTTGTTTACATTTAATAATATATTTTTTCTATAATTTATTAAAAGTACAATAATTATATTATATTTTCAATTTGATCAAAGGAACCGGATGTAAGTAAACGTTTCTTTTTATAAAAAGAGCGTTCAGGATGACCTCACTCCACCTGATGGTAAGCGGTCGTGAGGTCCAAATGTTAGGTCGACAGGCCATAATAGGACTGACCCACCGCGCCTGTCGCCCTCACCCTGAAGGCCCACTGAGATGCCGTTTCACGGCCCGCCTAAAGAACCCAGGATTGTAAAAGGAAGGAAACACCATGAGCTTGAGGGGCATTCCATTGACTTAATAGCATGAGGCAGGAATGAGGAGAAGAGCAGGAAATTAAATTAATAAAAATCGACTTTAATTTTAGTTCGTACTAAAATTAGTACTGATAGCTATATTATCACGGAAGGGACAAATTGGAGGGTTTTATGGTGCAATATTATACACTATCCATCGAACGATCGTTATCGATTGTTTTAAAATAAAGATATTTGGTAAAAAGATTTTTAATCATTTTAGGTAGAAGAAGAAGAAGAAGTAAGTATTAACCTACTAATTAAATTTCATGATTCTCTTTGAAAGTCCATTGAGGACTACTCTTTGGACTTTCAAAGAGATTGCAACGTAAAATTAGGCTCTGTATTTTTTCTGTTCTCTAACTCGTAAAAAGTGAAGATTTGTTATTTACCATACATAACCGTAAAGATAAACTAAAGACCTAAACAACAGTGAAGTGTGAAGCTAGAAATCATCGACTTTCGTGAGTAAACAACAAAAACAAAATTACATTTTTTCAAGAAACCGTTGACCACAAACAGCTGTGATTCAAAACTCATTAGTGTCATCACCAACAAGTGCACGCTAATCTCACGGTTACGCTCACCGCGGTAAATCCATTGTTGCGTGCATTCTGCCGCTCGCCGCTCCTCGGCCAGCCGTGCGTCACTCCGCCCGCCGGCCAAACACTACACGCGTAGACGCGACAGATTCGCGTCGCGATATTATGCCTAACTGACGAAACTAGTTGAGAGAACATTTGACATCGCAAAAATATTATTTGACACAATTTATTTTATTTTGGACTATTGAACTAAATATAAAACTTATTATTACTACATATTTATCGTAACTGAAAAACAAAAATGTTTAAAAAACAAGACGAGAAACACAACGAACTACTACTTACATGCTATTTCTGCCAGACGACATATAATATAAATGACACAAATGTATCAGAAAAAAGATATTTTTTAATGGAAAAAGTACACAAAGAAACCTGGAAATGTCACAAGTGTTATGAGTCTCGAAGAGAAAATAAAGACATGTGGTCAATTAATGCAGTAGCGATTAATTTTGATACTCCCTCTAACAACGTTACAACTCGAAGGCAACGTTCAAACTCACTCAACTCTGCAATGGATATTTCACACTTAATGTCAACTGATGGTAGCATAACCAATTCGACGTTCTTAAATAGCTCAATGAAAAGCTTACCGGCAACGGAAAATATTTCTGAGATTACTGAACTTAGGAATGAAATTAAAAAGCTTAAAGAGGATTTAGAAATAGCGCATGCAGAAGTTAATAAATTGATTCTTGAAAACAATGAAATAAAAAGAAAGCTGGAGAGAAATAGTAAAACGGTTAAAGCGCTGAAACAAATAAATTGCCCTACGAATAAAAATAGTGTTAACACTCCGACTTCATCCACACGAAAAAAAAGAAATAATCCGACTCCACAGAAAACCCATAAAATACATTCCTGTGCAGAAACAGATGTACTACATTCCGAAAAACAACATGCTGCAGACGATATGATCTCAATAGATCGAGTTCAAGGAATCGAATCCAAAAATGATTATGAAGACATTGCCAGCCCAATCCCAAATACTAATCAGAGATGTGTTCAAGAATCAAGCTTCAATCTAACAGAAATGCCTATAGAAACAAACGACATAACTATTGAAAATAATAGAGTAAAAAAGATTATCGTAATTGGTGATCAACAGGGCCGTAATGTTCAGCATATCCTAAGCAAATTAACGGGATCTAAATATAGTATAACATGTTATTGGAAACCAGGAGCGAGATTGCAAGACATACTTACAACGTGTTCTAGTGAAATAGACCTATTAGATAAGGAAGATTTTGTCATTTTATCAGCGGGAATTAATGATGTAAACCCAGTGGAGTTTCAGTTTCAAATGAAACTGTGGCTGAGAACAACATCCAAAACCAATGTATTGGTATCTGAAATACCTTACAATAATTGTCTCAATTTAGAAAAATTAAATTATGAGTTAAGGTTCCTGTGTAGCGGTGTCGAGCATGCCACTTTCGTTAATATGAACTATAAATTTTCACCGTATTATACCTTTTCTGCTATGCACTTGTGTCGCTCATTACTAAAGGAAATTTTACACATAGAGTATAAAATAAAATATAATAAGTACGAAAAGTCGCAGGCCATGGCTTGCAACACGGAAACATTACATTGTGTTGACGTTAGTACTCAAACCGAGAATCCTTCGAAAGAAATTCCACAATGTATCTCTAAGACTCGGTTGCGGGATATTAGTTTTGACGAAATTGATGCCACTTTAAAATCTCCTTTAAAGCAAAGTACTATACCGCAGTATTTTCCCAAACTAAAGACACTTTTTCGTAGATATTGAAACTGAACACACTTTTAGAATACTTCATCAAAACATTGCTAGTATATTATCGAAACAAGAAATATTAGAGCTAACATTACAAGATCTTTTTAAAAAGAATAATGAACCTGATTTAATCTGTTTATCGGAGACATTTTTGCAAACGGGTTGTGAAAAATATTTAAAGATTTATAATTATGAATTAGCTACTGCATTTTGTAGAGATAAACGAAGGGGAGGGACGTGTATCCTGGCTAAAAGAAACATAGTGCATAGGGAAATTAATAAATTAAAAACATATGCAACACAAAAAACATTTGAGGCATGCGGCATAGAACTACCTCAACATAAATTATTAGTACTATGTATATATAGAACACCTGCGTCGGATCCAAATGTTTTTTTAAGTAAATTAGACAACTTATTACATGACCTATCATTGAAATATACTCGGAATACTAGCATTGTTTTAGCTGGCGATTTCAACATTAATATACTAAAAGCAAATAAAATTACCAACTTTTTAAGTGACTTGTGTGGTAACTATAACTTGAACATTCACATTAAAGCTCCGACTCGGAAGGAATCGTGTTTGGACCAGATTCTAAGTAATATTAAAGACGCTGAAGCTACTATATTGCCTCTTTATCTCTCCGACCATGACACAGCTCAATTACTAAGTTTTAAAGTCAACCAAAAAAACTGTAATCCGAAATCATACAGCCTTCCGAGAAGGGATTATTGTTTTGAATATATAATTAAATTCAAACAATGCTTAAGAAGCATTAAATGGTCGGAAATATACTCGTCTTCTGATATAAATTTTGCTTTTGGCGAATTTCATAAATTGTTCTGCATGTTTTACGACCTATGTTTTCCAATAGTAAAAATTAAAATTAATAGCATAAACAATAATAACCAAAACTGGATCACCAAAGGTCTTAAAGTTAGCTGTAAAATAAAAAGATCATTACGTTATGGGTATTATAAAAATAAAACTATAAATAACAAAAAGAAATATTTAAGATATTCTGCTATATTAAAAAAATGTATTGAACATGCAAAAAGGAATTGTAATATAAAATTTATTAATAAAAGTAGAAACAAATGTCGTGCAGCATGGACTATAATAAAAAGTGAGATCTCTAGTAGCAAAATTGACAATAACATTCCAGAATTGACAGTAAATAATATAAACTTGACTAAACCTGTTGACATAGCTTCGGCCTTCAATGACCACTTTATTGATTTGACTAATTCTAAAACTTTGACATTAAATGATAAAAAAGTAAATGCTGTAATACCTAACTCAATGTTCCTTCGTCCTATGACAGAGTGCGAGGTTAAAAAGGAAATTTGTTGTCTTAAAGATACCGCATCGGTAGGCTTTGATGGTGTGTGTACAAAAATAATAAAGGCTTGCTGCGACGAAATAGTCCCCATATTGACATACTTAATAAATTTGTCTTTTTCTTCGGGTACATTTCCTGAGTTATTAAAAAAATCGGTAGTCAAACCTTTATTTAAGAAAGGCAAGAGAAATGACGTTAATAATTATCGCCCCATAACACTCATTCCTGTTTTCTCTAAGGTATTCGAAAAGTGTATGCATAAGAGAATAATCGATTACTGTGATAAATTTAATATCATAAAGAATGAACAATTTGGTTTCCAAAAGGACAAATCGACCACATTGGCAATTTATACCCTTGTGAATAATATACTGGTCAGTTTAAATAACGGATGCTTAACAACAGGGCTCTTTTTCGACCTATCAAAAGCCTTTGACTTTGTTGACCATAACATACTGCTGCACAAGCTAGAGTCAATTGGTATAAGAGGGCCTACTCACCAGTGGCTGTCATCCTATTTGAAAAATAGGAAGCAATGTGTTGTCGTGCATAATTTAACGAAATATAAAGTAGAACCCAGTTCATCATGTTTTAAATATAATACATGTGGTGTTCCTCAGGGAAGTGTTTTAGGCCCCCTCTTATTTTTACTATATATAAATGACATTACAGAAACTATTAATCACAAATGTGTATTATTTGCAGATGACATATCAGTAGTAGTGACAACAGATAAAAATAATCCTAATTCAATAAATGACCATGAAATAGAAATTAATAATACTGTAAATGATATAATTAAATGGCTTACTGCAAACAATTTAAAATTAAATTTAAATAAATCAAACTTCATACAATTTAACAAATGTAAACAAAGAAAATTCAATTTTACTCTAAATATTGACAAAATAAATGAAATCACACATACAAAATTTTTAGGTGTAATAATAGACCAAAACCTTGACTGGAAATTACACATCGAGAAATTATGTAGTAGAATCAACAGCTTTGTTTATGCACTTAATAAGGTGAAGAAAATAACAAATATACAGACAGCCTTAACAACTTATCACGCTTACATTGCTTCAATACTGCGTTATGGGCTTATCGCTTGGGGAAATAGTACTGACCATAAAAGAGCATTCATAGCGCAAAAAAAGTGTATCAGAGCTATGAGTGGCATCCCGCCAGGCGAGTCTTGTAGACCTTTGTTCATAAGTCTCAACCTACTCCCATTGCCTGCTCTTTACATTTTTGAAATTTGCTGTTTTGTACGTAAATATAATTATTTATTCACAAAAGCCAAAGATATAAATAGCAGACTTAAAAGAGATCCTGACAGACTTGTATCTAAAGACATCCCTAAGTCTGACAAATTTAAACGCAACTGTCCAAACATGTGTATCAGAATTTTCAATCAAATTCCAAATGACATCAAATATTTGAGATTTAATTTATTTAAGACAAAATTGTATAAATGGCTAATGGATAAAAAATTATATGACCTAAAAGAATTATTTGACCGTAAATTTTGATGACAAGATTTTAATTAAAATAACTTTGACTGTAACTACTAAGTGTCTATTACTTATTTAATTTTGTATACAATGAAATATTTTAGTACTACGTATTTTGAATTCCAATGTGTCCTAGTATAATTATTGCATTATATATCAAATCT
The DNA here is from genome assembly GCA_031163375.1 of Conogethes punctiferalis. Taxonomy (NCBI): domain Eukaryota; kingdom Metazoa; phylum Arthropoda; class Insecta; order Lepidoptera; family Crambidae; genus Conogethes; species Conogethes punctiferalis. The sequence continues at coordinate 8,071,265 of CM062103.1, forward strand.
TAATTGCCTAAATTAAATTTAGACCCAACATTTGCATGCAATTTTATATTCGCAAGACATGAGCACGTATTATGTATTTTTTAGACCAATGTACCTATACCATGTTTTATGCAAATAAAGAATTTATTATTATTATTATTTATGTATCCATTTTTTTGGACTCGATGCTATGTAAAACATCGGTAATATTAAACATCCACGGGTCGGAACCAAGTGAATGTCATCATATTGTTATAATTATAAATTATTAAATCTGGTATCCTGATCTACCTGCAAAAATTTTCTTGTTAACCTGCAAGTATTTAAGATACAGGCTTTCTGTAGCTGGATGTAAGTTTCATCTCTGAGGTCAATAGCTCTTAAAGAAGGTAATAACTGAATTGGTATAACACCTGTGGTAGAGAGGACTATAGGGACTATTGTAACTTTCCTGAGTTGCCACATTCGCTTTATTTCATCTTTTAGTTCTGTATATTTTGTCAGTTTCTCAACTATTGTCTTATTAAGGTTGTGCGTATTAGGGATAGCTATATCAATTAAGTGTGCGGTTTTGTTACTTTTGTCAACTAATGTGATGTCTGGCCTATTAAAGTGTACTGTTTTATCTGTTAGTATTGCCCTATCATAATATAATTTGTGTGTCGTGGTTTCAAGAATACTTTCTGGTTTATACTTGTAGTACGGTGTATATGTATCTGTTTGGGAAAGTAGTTGGTATTTGTGAGCAAGCTGCTGGTGGATTATATTGGCAACTTGGTCATGGCGATATTTATAGTCTGTTTGGGCTATAGTTTTACAAGCTCCTGTGATGTGCTGTATCGTTTCCGACGCACTGTTGCAGCGACGGCACACATCTGTGACAGGAATCTTCATTATGTGTTTTTGATAGTTGCGTGTTTCTATCACTTGGTCTTGGATGGCCTGAATGAAACCCTCCGTCTCAGGAAACAGCTCACCTCGTCTCAGCCACTCATTCGACGCTTTGCTGTCGATGTTAGATTGGCAGAGATCAAAGTAGTGCCTACCATGGAGGGACTTTCTCGACCATTCCAAGATTTGGCTCTGTCTGTTTATTTGAGATTGATTGTTTTGGTGGGTTTTATCTGCAAGATTTAAAGGTGTGAGTTTCTGATCATTATTAACTATTGAGAGATGTATTGCTGATGAATGTGACTTTTCATGGAAATATTTCCTTAGATTGGTTATTTGGTTAGCATGTAAGTTACCAATATGTATGAGGCCTCTGCCTCCATCTGCTCGTGGAAGGGTCATTCGCTGAATACACGAACGTGGGTGGTGTTTCCTATGTTTCGTCATACTCGTATGGATTAGTCGTTGAAGTGCCTTAAGTTCCGTTTTCGTCCACCTAATTATACCAAATGAGTATGTTAGGACTGGGATAGCATACGTGTTGATTGCTTTAATAGTATTTTTGGCATTAAGCTGTGAGTTTAGTATGGTGTTAAGTCTGTGTTTGAATTTTTTGGTAAGTGTAGTTTTAGTGCTTTTATGGTCAATTAGTTTAGCCTGGTTATAACCTAAGTATTTGTATACCTCTGTTTCATCTAATGGGGTGATAACTTCTCCGCTTTCCATATAATAATAGTTTTGACAATTTTTACCTGATTTTATTGAGTTTATCCTGCATTTATCGATTCCAAATTCCATCCCTATGTCCTTTGAAAACTGTTCTGTAATATTTGTTAGTTCCTCTAAATCGCTTTCATTAGTAGCATACAGCTTTATGTCGTCCATATATAATAAATGACTCAATGTCACCTCATTGTTGGTTTGTACAGAGTTTGTTATTTCAGTCTGTTCATTTTTAAGGCTGTATCCTTTATTCGTTGTATTTAATTTATTAGATAAAGGATTTAGAGCAAGGCAAAACCAAAGTGGGCTTAGCGCATCACCTTGGAATATACCTCGCTTGATTTTTATAGGATCTGAGTCTACAGTTCCAGAGGCTGTATTTAATCTTAATCGGGTTGTCCATTTCTTAATTATGTTTTGTAAAAATGTACATATGCTAGGGTGTACTTTATAAATTTTGAGAATCTGCAATAACCAACTATGAGGAACTGAGTCATATGCCTTCTTGTAATCAATATACATGGAGAATAGATCACCTTTCATTTTTTGTACTTGATTGAGTATTACGGAATCTATTGTCAACTGTTCTTTACAGCCCTGGCTTGCTCTCCTACACCCTTTTTGTTGTTCGGTTAGTATTTTATTGCTGTCTATATGTTTGTAGATTATATCTGTTAAGCAGGATGTCATTATCTTATACATGGTCTGTAAACAAGTGATCGGGCGGTATTTTGCAGGGTTGGTAGAGTCTTCGGGGTCTTTCTGTAACATGTAAGTCACTCCTGTAGTTAAATATTCTGGGATTTCGTTTGGGTTTTTTATAAAATTATTTATAAAATTGTGTAATGATGTATGTAAGAAAGTAAATTTTTTGATCCAATAATTGTGAATATGGTCTGTGCCCGGAGACTTCCAATTATGTTGTTTTTCAATTACACGTGTTAGAGTATCTATGGATATTGTATCAAAGTCCATCGGTTCTATACTGATAAATGTTTGTTCTTCTTTGTTAATCCAGTCTGCTTGTTGATTATGTTCCTTAGTATCCTCCCATATTTTAGACCAGAATTCCCGTAGGTGCTCTGGCGTAGGACCACTATTATTATTATTTACTGCAAAAGGTTTTGAAATACATCGGTAGAACTGTTTTTCGTTGCTTAAAAATTGGTTGTTTTGGGATTTGCGGAGTGTGCATGCCTTATATCGTTTTAATCTGCTGCTTAACACTGACAATTTTTGTTTAAGTGTGTCTAAAAAGTGTATTAGTTGTGTGTTAGACTCCTCGTGTACGGAATGAATTTTATACTGAGTCATTATTTTATTTACGTGAAAAGTTAGTTTCCGACTTCGATTCCCATTGGTAAAATGTGTCAACCGGCTTATTTTTACCCTGAGGTCCTCTATTTTACGTTCTAATCGTATCTGCCACTTTGGTCTGTGATCTTTTTTCCCTACTTGTGGATTGTCTGTGGGTGGGATGGTCAGTTTGGAACCGTTAATTTTAGCCGCAGTCCAGGCAGCACAATACAGTATAGTTTGGTATGTAAGGAAACTAACGTCCTCAGTCACATGTTGCGGTAAGATAACCTCATTTATGTAGTGGACTATGCGCGCTAGTTTCTTGGTAGATCTTTGTTTTGGGATGTAACTTCTCGAAGTAGGGTCTGTATTTGTGTAATAGTGTAGTGCGTCTTGAAATGTGTTATCTATGGCAGAGTTCCTTTCTAACTGTTGGGTTTCCCCAGAAGTTTCCGTACTTAATGGTTCATCTACGTTCATTGGAAATTGTAAGTTACAACTGTCATATGTATGTGCATCAGGGGGTGTGAGGTAAATGGGATCATTATCTGAATTCGTTTGTGTGTTTGTTGTTGGTGTACCTTCGGTTATGTGTTCAAGCATCTGTAGTTCATCTGCCACTTCTTGTCTTATGGCTTTTAACCTGTCATCCTTAATCATCTTATTTTTTATAATTAGTCTTCTTTGATCTGCTATTCTTTGTTCAGTTAGGTGTGAAAGATGTGGAAAATTGTTAATAAAATGTTGATGTATTTTTTGCCTATATGTTGTCAAATCTGTCTCTAACCTTGTTACCCTATAATATGATCGGATTATTGATTCATTATATGTACTGTTCCATCTTATACGTTGCTGTGACTGTGTGTGTGTTGGGTTTGATGTTGGGATTTGTTGAGTATTTTGTGGTTGATTCTCTGATTGAGTTATCTGCATGTTTAATTCTGTTTGTACCTCCATATAAATGTTGTCAATAATGTTTTGTGATAGCAGTTGGTTCCTAACGATTGCTCTTCTTTGGTCGCCTAGTCTTTGTCGAGTGACTTGCATATCAGGGAAAGTTTCGGTAAACTTGGTAAATAATTCATCCAAATAAACTTTTGTGTCCGTTTCTAGTTTCGTAGCTCTAAGGTACGTGCGTAGAATTAACTTGTTCATTTCTGGTGTCCATCTTCTACGCTTAGTTGATGGTTTCGCAGTGGGTACAGTAACAGTGGCAATTTCGCCCTCCTGTACAACATCTACGAAATCTTCTACAAATGATGAATTTGACGAAGTTTCAGACCTATAAACGAATGAACTGCTCGATGTATTGGAAGATTGGGGATCATAGTCATTAAGGTCTTCTGTCAAATTCGTGTTGTTTTCGGCTATCATAAATTTGTCGACGGGAGCCTGCCTGCTCAACTCCTCGTCGCCGTTGGTTCGCATGCTGGAACACCCAGCAACGGCTCCAGGTGTGCCCCGGCGACCCCCGGGCAGCGGCCGCAAATTATACTTCCGATTCAACATTCTCCATAAAGGGTTTTGCCATTGCCTTGTTGGTCACCCGCATAGTAATTTTGTTGCGGGTGTCCGCCCCCCACGTGGCTTTGGTGGTCAAGCTCGGACGAAAGGTTGGACTTTAGGGGGCTTATTATTATTATTATTATCATGTTAGTATTTTTGAACGTACTACGCACTTTTTTCAAACGCAATAATTGTATAAAATATCTACTTACTCATGTTTCGCAGGAAGACGAATTTGAAAATGTAAGTACCTTAATATATTCACATTGATATGATTTAAACCACTGAAAACAGAGTCAGAAATGCTTAATCACTACTCAACACGAACTTTTATGTGCCGGGGAAAATGCATTTGCGTATCCCCGCTATGCGGGGGAACGGCGGGAATGTGTTATTGTTCCCAAATAAACTTTTTTGAAACTTTAAAATTTGAATTATACGAATTTGAGCTAATTTTGGACAAAGGCAAGATTAATTTTTCATATTTTTACATTAACAGAGGCATCTTATTGTAAGTAGATATTATACTCCATACTTCTTTTTTAGCATTTGAAAGATAAAAAATTGGGTATTGATTTATATTTTAAAAATCATGACACAGGAAAATACAATCGCGAAACGTTTGTGCTGTAAAATTCCTCAGAAGTTGCAAATTTATATGTAACGGAACATTTATTATCATCGTCATCATCAGCCCGTGTCAGTCCACTGCTGGACATAGGCCTCTCCTAATGTTCGCCACATTTATTATACTCGTACCTAATACTTCGACACTTGGTCGGCTTGGCAACACAAATCCCACCTTTTTTGTAATTTGTAGTAATTAAAAATTATAACAAATTGCAATTAAAAAGGCTGTATATATACCCTTTTTCTCCTTTGGACAACCAATTAGCAACTGATATACTCATATTACAATAAGTAGGATAGCAATTTTAATAATAGGTTTGTTAATATCCATATTAATGAAAAATACACATTTTCAACAAATATTTTAAATAGAAATTTTAAGATAGGCCTGGGACAGAGTCATGTTGCCGTCGTACATTTAAAAGTTGATCGATCCATAACCATCACAATTGAAGCGTAGCTTCACCACAGGCCGATGACGGAGCGACGTGCTTGCAATCGCCAACGCGCCTGCCCAGTGCGGCGATTATGGGTAACTGGAGAGGCCTATGTCCAGCAGTGGGAGTCCATGTGGTGGATATTTTATTTAGATATTTTTAATGTAATATTGTATTATGTAATATTATAATACATGTGGTGAACAGTGCTGGTGTCAAATAATGTTATAACAGTATGAAACAACTCTGTAGCTACTAGAGAAATTTGTCACTGTTTGTTTACCTAAATAAATAAAATAAAAAAAAATTCTCATACTATTTAATTTTCAGTCACCGGTATCTGGCAAGCAATTTAATCATGTATCGGTAATTATATACACTTCTATTCTACAGAATTACGCCGCGGCCACACATTGGACTCAACTTTGCGTCCAATCACTGTCCAATGCCCAATACTAACGCGCTCAATGTCTTCATTGTGTCAAAGTACCGATACACACATTGGTGCATTGGGCGCAAAACGTTACGTTGGTGCAAATATCGTCAATGTATGGTCTATGTGTGTGGTGCTTTATGTGTGTGGTCGATCAAAAAGGGACCATCATTTTTGGGATTTTGGAAACTGATTTTTTTTAATTTTGATAAATACCAATAATATACTTACTTAGATACTTTTTTTTGTATGTAAATACATTCACCCAATACAATACTTTAAAACTAATACTTACTTTTCCATTCCATACAGGAGGCCTCGGCTCAGAACAATCACATCGTTTCTGCTGTAAGATTTGATTCACGTACACATAACCACACATTGAGTTACTGAAACCTGTCAAAATTCCTTGTTTGATGGATCCTGTGGATTGGGCATATAGTTCAAAATTGTTTGGGGAATGACAGGCGCTACCTACGTTGATACGTGGCCGTCTGTACCTACTTATAAGAAATAAATGTACTTTGAGCGAGGCATTTTTGAGTTCTCAAACTTTTAATACAGTTTTATTGTACTAAGTTTGTGTCTTGCACTCGTATTGCAAAAAAAAAACATAAAGAACTATCTATCTATAGGTAATGGCTTTAGGCTTCCTTCAGATTGACGGTTACTGACTACGAATATATTTAGTTTTACTTATCCGTTGCCACACGACTCATTCTCACTATGCTATTTACGAGTACTATGTATACAGGGTGTTTTTCTAAGGTGTCATGCCGGCACGAGCTGATAGACCTATTGCTTTAACCCCCATGTAGGTACGTTGTACGATTTTTGTAGTTCGAAAACTACAAAAATCGTACAACGTATTCCTCGAAAGGAATATTTTGTTTTGTTATGTATTAATTGACCAGACGGCTTTAAATAATTAAAACTGTTTTTTTTTTGGTTCACTTTTATATATCTAAAGAGACAATCAATCTCAGAATTGAGGTTAATTACAAGATTTACAAGACAAGATTAATTATGCAAAAATACTAGAACAGAAAGTGAAATCACTATCAACGGTTGAAAAAACTCTTTGATTACTACCTAATGTTTCATTCCAGCTCCACACTCTTGTGAGGAAACTGAGAAAAATCCTAGGCGAAGTAAGTTCAACGAACAAAAAAGTATTTTTTTTACAAAAAAGAAACAGGGGCCCTACAACAAAAAGATCGTTGTTCATTTGTTATGACACAAAACCACGAGATCCTGGGGCCCTACTACAAAAAACGAAAGCGATCGTTCGTTGAACGGATCGCATATTTTGGCCCCATAAATCCCTCTCATTTGTCCTTCCCGTGTTCGAATATACGAACTAAAATTCGTCAACGTCAATTTTCAACAATTTAATTGATATATTAGAACACGGGAGGGACAAATGAGAGGGATTTATGGGGCAAAAATACGTGATCCGTTCAACGAACGAACGTTTTCGTTTTCTGTAGTAGGGCCCCTGGGGTCGCTGCCGGCCTTTTAAAAATAGGAGTACGCCGCTACACAGTGAAATATAACTAATTTTATATTTTCAGGTAAGAGGCGCAAGGAAGTAAGCAAAATATTGTCATTTTCAAAATTTTTATACACACAGGTAGCTTTAATCATCATTGTGCCTCTGCAGTTATTCGCCACTTTTGTCAAATACCTGGAGGCTCTACATAAAAGTACTTATAATAGCCACACTGGGCAGGATTGGCGATCGCAGGGCGTAGCTTCTCGATCAGTCTACGAGTAATTTGCTCAATATATTGAAAACAAAAAACCTATTGTACATAATTTAGTTAGTATTAAAACCTTTTTTCTGTTTTTTTCATTTTTTATGATTATTTTTGTTGACAGGTACTGGAGACGTGGATGAAAAATATACCTATTGTTAAGTTGCAGGAAAACATTAACCCTGTAAAACTAATTTTATTGTTATATCTTGGTTTGAATAAATGTGTGTTAGAATAAGTGCAAGTAGTTTTAATAATAAAATAAAACAATCCTTATGAAATGGAATGGATGGACTTCTGACCTTGGCAGAATCTTCATAGAAGACCAGTTAGGTACCTACTTATGTACATAGAACAAAATTATAGTGCTTAAACAATTTCAATCTTTATTGTAAAGGTTCTGAGGCCCTACTACAGAAAACGAAAACAATCGTTCGTTGAACCGATCACGTATTTTTGCCCCTTTAATCCCTCTCATTTGTCCCTCCCGTGTTCTAATATATCTATTAAATGGTTGAAAATCGACGTTGACGAATTTTAGTTCGTATATTCGAACACGAGAGGGACAAATGAGAGGGATTTATGGGGCGAAAATACGCTATTCGTTCAACGAACGATCGTTTTCGTTTTCTGTAGTAGGGCCCCTGTTCTACGTTATCCCTCTGTTCAAATGTCCTCTACCTATGGTTTATCTGAAAGAATCTGGGAGGGACAAATGAGAGGGATTTATGGGGCAAAAATACGCGATCCGTTCAACGAACGATCGTTTTCGTTTTCTGTAGTAGGGCCCCAGGTCAACCGAATGGCTCGTTTGGTAGTGATCTCTGCCTTCCGAGTCAAGGGTTCGACCCCCGCGCAGTTTAAACATTTGTGTACATGATCATGTCTGTTTGTTTTGGTCAGGGTGTTCACTATGTATAATAATGTATTGATTTACAAAAAAAAAGTATCTAATAAGTTCATCGGTTGTCTAGTACCAACAGTAGGTACAAGCTTCGGCGTAGTTTGGGGCTAAATGGCCGAGTGTGGCATGTCATTGTTATTTATTTATTATTTATATTTATTTACTATGCAATCGTTATCATAATATTCGATGGTTTCTTTGGGGGTTATAGGCCTCTCCAAATGAAACAATCGAAAACGATAGTTTGATGGACAGATCGCGCGTTATTGTACCAAGTTAACCTATGCCAAAAAACCACGCGACCCATGCATCGAACAATCGTTTTTAATTGCCTCACATTTTTGTCTCTATAATGTTCGTAAACAAACTAAATTGACGGAGATCGATGTTGACGGATCAACAAGAATTCGTTATTATTTATGGCAAAAAACCACGCGATCCATGCATCGAACGATTCCATTGTCAAAAATCCAGGGCCCGTACCACCAAAATCGAAAACTATCGTTCGTTGAACGGATCGCGTATATTTGCCCCAGAAATCTCTCTCATTTGTCCCTCCCATGTTCAAATATATGAAACGATTATTAAACGTTTTAATGAAAATCGACTTTGACGAATTTCAGTGCCCACATGCCCAGTATTTTTAGTGCCCTGATGAATAGGCCAAACGTCCTCTTTCTTCTCTTCTATATATATATATAAAAGGAGAAACTGACTGACTGACATATCAACGCACAGCCCAAACGGCTAAACGTAGGCACTTGAAATTTGGAAGGGACGTAGCTTAGGTACCGTAGGGGTGCACTAAGAAAGGAATTCCCGAAATTCCCACGGGAACGGGAATTAGCGGGAAAATCCTTTTGTATGAAAAATCTAAACCGCTTAAGTTAGACGCTTGAAATTTGGCATGCAGGTACCTTAGTAAATATAAAGTTTAGTTATGGCTGTATTTTGAGAAATTCCCACGGGAACGGGAGTTAGCGGGAAAAAACTTTTGTATGTATAAATTTAAACACGCGGACGAAGTCGCGGGCAAAAGCTAGTAATATATATTACGGTGCTCGTATGGTCACCATATAACTAAGAATGCCGTACATATCCTACCTCCGCATACTTCGTATCTCCATGACAACAAACGCGTGCAAAATTAGAACAAAGAGGAACAGATCCATTATGAAACTCATCACACGATTAATCAATTGATTTAATTGAAAACTAGCGTTATAATCGACCACCAAAATATCTGTAATACGCAAACGTTTCCATAAGACGCACGACATGTTTTTCGTCTGGTTTTTAATCGTTTTTAGCGCACTAAATGTTACGGTGAGTTAATATCAGACAATATATTAAATATATTGCTCCGATAAAGTAAGCAATAGGGAATATGCATGAAAAATAGTTTCAGGTATTTACTAATTTATCGTAAAATAGATCAAAATCTACTACGAACAGTGAAAACAAAATCAAAATTGGTTGAAAAATGGGCGAGATACAGTCGTTGAAAGTGAATATATCCGTCTCTCTCTCGCGAAACAGATTTTTCTATGGAGTTAGTACGGCGCTCACGGTACGTGACGTCATCTACCGCGTCGGATCTCTCTGTCTAATCAATAACTTTAACGCTTTATAACTCGCTTAATAGAAAAGATAGTTTAAAAATTCTTCGATATTTATGTATCTGGAAGACAAAAGATCTCAATAAATCCATAAAAAAAAGTCATGCATATTCCCTATTGTGTTATAGGTATCAAAACAACGAAAGTACTACAAATATATTCCTACTGAAATAGAAATACCCAAACACGGAACAAGCACAAAATTTCACCGTAACGAATGTTTGTTCCGGGTGGGCATCAAACCCACAACCCTTGATGTAAGAGCAGGGGTCATTCACTTAATGAGCCAGTCATGGAAAAATAAATAGGTAAATAACCTAAGACTTTTCTTCCAAGTGATATACATACTTTGGCGTCGGAGCAATCACGGGAGCAATATATTATGTGATATTGTTTGATATTTATTTAACCCAGGTTGGAATGCCACCCTGGGCCACCCAACGTCATAAATATAATATATATAATATAATGTTTAAATAATATTACATTTATTTTACTGTTATATAAAACACAGGCACATGAAGAAGAAGAATTAAATGACGCGGAGTTTACATCAAATGAACATGAAGTGAGCATCAATTAGACTATTTTTAAAAGATCCGTTAAGACATTTAAGGCTGAAAGATCCCGTCTTTGTCACTGTAGATTTTTTTTTTGTAATGTAATCAGTCTTGACTTTACCCAAAGAATGGTGATTTTATTGTTCTAAGATATTTTTTCTCGAATTTTTTATATTTACATTATAAGTTGATGCTTATGATCAAGGAGCTAAGGAGAATTAGGTTGTAACTGAGAGTGTAAGTCCAATAAAGTATTTATAGAAAGAATGTAATTAATTAATTAGGTATACTCCTGTTTACAACTTAAATTAGTTATTTTTTTCATTTTAGTTCCTTGAGTCTCTTCAGAAATTAGACGGCGACAGAATTCCAAGAGCATTCTTTATTGTAAGTTTGTTTTGCCTAAAAATTGTAAATATTAATTTGTATTTAATAACGTAATTTATGTAGTTAGTAGTAAATAAAATTATAGCACATATGCTTTATTTCGCTGTATAAAAACAGCTTTATTATTTTGCCATTGGGCATTTGAAATTTACATAATAATAATTTAAATTTATTAATGGATTTACTTTTAAATTTAATTATGCATGTAAAATTGGATGTAATATTGTTATTACATCCAATTTTACAAGCAGTATATTTAATTAAACATTAAACTTATCAATTTCTATAAAAATCAGCTCATAGATAAGATCAGAAATACCTCCATTCGCTCGCAAACCGGAATCGCCGATGTAGGGTATAAAACAGCCAAGCTGAAGTGGGATTGGGCGGGCCATGTGTGCAGGATGAAGGAGGAGAGATGGGCCAGGATCGTCACACAATGGGTGCCAGAAGACGGTTGCCGCCGAAGAAGACGGCCCCGGAAAAGATGGTGTGACGATTTGGTCCATCAATCAGAGGATTGGCAGGCTCTAGCTTTAGATATAGAACTTTGGAAGGATTTAGGGGAGACCTTTGCCCAGCAGTGGGACAGCACAGGTTAAAAAAGAAAGAAAAGATAAATATCTGAAGTCACAAGTAATTAGATATGTGAAATACCATGTACCCATATACCACGTACCATAATAATGTAATCATTTATAGTTTTGCTCCATCTTTTAGCCATTTGTGAGTAGTGTTCACCTGTGTGAATGTTTTTTTATTTATTTACATATCTTGTGTTCTCCTCTATAGAGGATCATAAGTAAGCCCTGCAGAAACATTAAAAAAAAATAAAAATAAGCGGGAGCTGAACTCTCGCACGAAGGATTCTGAACTACTGATTTCAATGGTTTAACGAGAGATTTAAAATTTATATTAATTTAAATTAGGTATTCTTAGGTGCCCCTTATATGTGCCACTTGTATGTGCCACTTGTATATGCGTTTTGCTTTGTATTTTAATTTTATTAAACATTTTACAGGCTGCTGTAAGTTACAACCTACAATAATAAGTAATAACTATTTTACATATTATACATACCCACTGACTACTCAATACTGATACACCATATTATTTGTACAGATGGTTTGTATATTATTATTATTTATTTATTACATTTTGAAATTTCTTTCGTTAATATTAATCATTATTATATCTCCTGTACAATTGCAGTCAAAAGTACAAAAAACTAATAATTTTCAGGCAAAATCACTTTTGACCAACTCGTTCAGTCAAAAGTAGTTTTGACTGATTTTGCTAGTCAATAATACTTTTGACTGGTTATGAGTTTTGAATGTAGCATATACAAAGACATGATTATTAAAGAGTCAAACTAGTAAGTCACCAACCCGCCTACCAAGCGTGGCGTCTAATGCAAATTCCTACCACCATTGATACCTAAACATTATTGAAAACCCAAATGCCCAACCCCCTTTCTAATGCTAAAAAAACGAAATATAGAGAGAGTTGACGATATATTTTATTGTATTTTAAAATAAAAATTAAAATAATTCATATTTTTTAAAATGTGTGTTTTAGCTATGGAAGGCAGTTGTAGTAAGTGTTTTTATCTTATTTTCAATAATTTGTCTCCTTGGGTCTAAGTTTAGCAATAGACCTCCTGATATCTGCAACATAATAGATGAAAATTTAAGAGACTGGTAAATTTTCCTTTATTGACTTCTTTTTATAATTTAAATATTTTGCAAGTAAAATGCCATTGTATTTTCAAGGTCGCAGTGAAAACGGTAAGTGTACTTACCAATAGAATTGAATTCTAACCAACTAGTTACTACGAGTATGACAGTCGAACGATCGTTTTCGGTTATTAAAGTAGGTCCCCTTATCCGCAATCCGTCCATCGAACTATCGTTTTTGTTCGTTCGATTGTCATAGTAGAGCACCAGGGGTCCTACTACAGAAAACGAAAACGATCGTTCGTTGAGCAGATCGCGTATTTTTGCCCCATAAATCCCTCTCATTTGTCCCTCCCGTGTTCTAATATACGAACTAAAATTCGTCAACGTCGATTTTCAATAATTTAATTGATATATTAGAACACGGGAGGGACAAATGAGAGGGATTTATGGGGCACAAATACGCGATCCGTTCAACGAACGATCGTTTTCGTTTTCTGTAGTAGGGCCCCAGATACGGATTAAAACCCTTATTACACTACCCAGTATTCAGGGCACTGAATACCGGGTGGGCGGGGTTAGTGCGGCGGCGCTTATTACACTACTCTGAAAATCGATCCCTTAATCAGTTGATACGCGATAATCGCCCTAAATGTTATTACATTACGCGATAGGCAGAGCGGTTAGGTAGCTAGGCAGCCCGATCGCCATAAATTGGGACACTTAAACCCTAAATCTTATTATTCTACCACTCTTATTCAGAGTTAGGGTCCCTGAATACCAGGTAGTGTAATAACTGCTTAAGACACGCGGAAGCGTGTCAGCCAAGTACCAGTGAAGAGAACTGGACAGACCGCACCAAGTGTATTGTTACAAAGATTTAACTATATTTATATTTTTATCTAGATTACCGTGAGTATTCAATCAATATACCTACAAAATATTAATCGATGCTTGAAATGTACCCCGCTAATATTTAAGTTGCTTTGAATGAATTTTTGTTAATTTTTCACCTCAATACAACTGTAATAGATTTCATTCAACTTTACCATGATTAAATAGATTAAATGAACACACATAAAAAAACCCTCCTCGTTTTTTCGAAGTCGGTTTATGAAGAGGAAGAATTAAAAGTATGATACATACACATGCATAATATAGTAGGAATATAAAAGAAACAATCAAATACCTATTTGATTGTTTCTTACCTAATATTTCGTTTTTTTTTCCAGACTGTTGTAACTAAAGGCAGTATTGTAAGTATTGATTGGTGATTGATTTGATTTCTTAGTAGGTACGCTACTTTACATTACTGGGATGTAAGGGAGCGGCCTATCATAATTTCACTGCATGCCAACATCACCTGCCCGTGGTGCATCCTGTCGTTTAACAAAAAAGGCTTTGGCAACCGACTGGTAGTGATATAAATATTACAATTGAAGGCATAGCTTAAATACCACAGACAGATGACGGGCAGCTGCGTTACCTGAGCGAGAAGCTAGGCCCTGCGATTGCCAACCCTGGGGTGAGCAGGCAGCGTGGCGATGATGGGTATATCCTCCAGATGTTTGCCCTAAGTGGCGAACAACTGGAGAGGCCTATGTCCAGCAGTGGACTGCAATAGACTGATGATGAAATTTTCAATGAAGTATCTGCAATAGGATGATGACGCCGTTGAACGGATCGGTTACTTTTGCACCATCAATCCTCCCCATTTGTCCCTCCCGTTTTCGTTTGTTGTGTTGTGTCGTTGTGTTTCGTGTAGTAGGGCCCCTGGTTTGTTGCCACATGCGAGAAGTTGTCACTATGTTGTGGCCACTATATTGTAATGAGCCAGTGGCCCAATCAAATAATGCTATCCTTACTTACCTATCCTATTGTTTTAGGCCACAGTTGGAAAAGTAAGTGGTAAACATAAGAACACAATTAGTAATTATAATAGGTCGAGATCCATACGATCAAAAGCAATAACGTATTCCTAGAGTAATTAATAACTTTGTGTGGTTTTTTGTGTATAACACGTTTTTATATGTGTACCTATGTATATGGAATATATACTACTTGGTATATTTATGTACTTATTTTACGTTATAATATAAATAGTTAGATAGTATTGCACTGGGTTACCAATGTCTTTAGTGAATTTGGTTACCTCTACCTGAAGGGTGTCTGGACGGGAAGAGATCGCTGTAAGCAATAATACCGCCTAAATTGTCATTTGTGTTGTTTGTAATGTGTTTTCCTGTAATGTACCTATGTGATTTTGTGCAATAATTCACTATTCACACTTATTCACTAGACACATGTTAACAGTTCGGCGGCTGTCGAGCGACTGACTCAAGATATATTTTTTTTTCTAAATGACTACGCTGATGGCCAGGGCGGCCTTGTCATCATCACCGGACTGTTAGGGGAGCGGAAGGCTCTCACCCCTCATTGGAGGAGCGGAAGGCTCTCACCCCTGCTGACTCGAGATACGTCAAATATCGTGCTTTTATAGCAGACATTTGACAGGTGACGTTTTAATACCATAGCGCTGCCAGGTTTAAATTCAGTCTGATTATTGTCAGTGTGAGTTGTATTGTAAGAATTGAAAATGATATGGGCATCTAATTACTTTTTTTTTATAAAAAAGCGTTCAGGATGACCTCACTCCACCTGTTGGATTTTTAATTTTTTCTTCTTTACTTATATGTTAAAATACCTACTTAGTATGGATCACAAAATCAAAAACATATTTAATTGTTTGTTTTCAGCACCTTCTTTCTGTAAGTAATGGTTTAAAAAAGTATGTAGGTACTTAAAAACAAATCTTGTTTGTCCCGGGTGGGGATCAAACACACTACCCTAAATTCCAACCAATAGGGATGTTCCTAGGGTCAAAATAATTACATTTTATTTAGTCCGTATTTTAGATTTGAAAAATATATGTGCTACCTGGTATTCACAAACATAAATACATAGCTAAATTTTTAATTGTTTTCAGAATATTATTAGTGTAAGTAATATATTATTAGGATAAATAAATGTCGATGACGTTTTTGTTTTAAGTTCTGTGTCATAATGGATCCTTTGGACCCAGACCGCATAGGACCGGTCCATCTATATGTGTCTCCTCGCACGTTTCTCAATTGATTCCAACGCCTCAAGCCGAGCTGGTACTTAGCCGATCCATCCCAAAGATGCGAACAGTATTCCATGCATGACTGAACTTATGCTTGGTACAGTGTGAGCAACTGTTCCGGCTTGAAATAAGTACTGACGCGTCTTCGGGAGGATACCAAGCTTTTTAGCAGCCAACTGAGCCTTAGACTCAATATAGGAGCCGAAATTGAGCGTGGCGGAAACTGAGACACCAAGAAGTTCCAGGTGGTCGGCAATCGTTACGGTTACATCCCGAAAAGTAGGAGCCTTTTCACCTCTTTTTTGCGGAGAAAAGAGACGCCTTCATCAGTATACAGCAGCGGTTCTCAATCTTTTTTGGTGACGGAACCCTTTTGGATAGCAAAATACTTGATGGAACCCTACAATAAAACAATGGTTTTTAAGTGTATTTTTTATTAATAAGCATAATTAGATGTAACAGTTACTTATTACTTACTTACATAACAAGTATAATAATAGTGAATCGTGATACGCCGCGTCACAACGGTCAACTAGAGAGAGGTGTTTTGATTTTTTTTCTAACTTCTTGCGGAACCCCGACAGGGGTATCGCGGAACCCTAGGGTTCCGCGGAACACACTTAGAGTATGGCTGGTATACAGAAACAGGAGGAAAGATCCTTGGTCTCGAATGTTTCGTGCTTTACAAAATCTGCTCAGCCCTGCTGTGTGATCTTGCGAGGCCTGGGGACTTAACATCAAAATCGAAAACGATCGTTCGTTGAACGGATCGCGTACTTTTGCACCATAAATAAACGAACTAAAATTCGTCCAAAGTCGATTTTAATTAATTTAATTCATATATTCGAACACGGGAGGGACAAATGGGAGGGATTTATGGTGCAAAAGTACGCGATCCGTTCAACGAACGATCGTTTTCGATTTTGGTGGTACGGGACATGCATCTTCAGCATACGCTTACCTAACCTGAACAATGAGTTCTCCCTTTTCATATCAAGCAATCTAACGGTGGTAATTTCATACGTTTTTTTAGGTGATACCAGATGTATTACCAGTAAGTAGGCTCTTTGTTATTATTTATGATGTATTTCATGTTTTCGGCTGACAATAATCTTTTAGCAAATGGGAGACATTGATACGCGGGCGGCAGTATATATAATTATGTCGTATTTCCGGTCTGTAGGTAGTCTTGAGGTTGTTCAAATGGGAATAAGAAATGTGACTCTTTTTTATGCGAGAGGCGGCAGACGAGCAAGTGTGATGCCTGATAAATAACCCTGTATAATAAAAATAAAATTAGCATGATTTAGCAAAATAAAACCGACTTCAATATGATGAAAATGGGACCAACTAAGAAGAGACCCAAACGAAAATTCTCACAATTCTCGGAGATAATGACATTACTGAACTTGCATAGATATGTCACCGGAAAATAACAATACTCCTAGATTGATTGATGGTCAGTTACCTGTCAGTTGCCACCGCCATGCCGGCCCAACCCCACGAGCTCCGGAAACCCTACTCACCGGCAGAAACACGACCCGGAGGTCATTTGGCTGCGGTAGGTATTCTATAGGGTGGAGATCCTTCCCCGGACGGGCGGCTCAATTCGAGCGATGATTCGCTATGCCCTATGTAGGTTCGCTATTCCTAAAACGAGTTCTAGTCTATAAAAGATTTATGAGATAACTATTTGGATTTTCTTATAGATTGTCGTGAGTATTATTGAATAATTCACTATTATCAATCAAAACCTGAATACAGATCCGTTTAACCACGATTTGTCTTTTCCTAAGTCGGGGTCCTGAAACTCAGATCAAGATCAAATTGACGAAAGTTGGAGAAGCATATCGCACCCATATTTTACTATTTATTAAACTGTGCCCATAGATGAAAAGGTCACTAACTTAAAATATACCCAAAATGAGTTAATGTCACGCAGTCCACAGCTGGACTGGACATCATCATCATTTGCGCCGACCCCAGATAATGGGATCAGGGCGTTCCCATTATCTGGGGTCGGCGCAATATTATGTTTTTTTCTTCCATTCATCCCTATCAGCCGTCATCGTCCCATTCACTCCTTTCTCAGCCATATCATCATTCACACAGTCCATCCATCTTTTCTTCGGGCGGCCTCGCCCTCTCCACCCATTTCCCATTCATCTTCATCACGGTCTTGGTCACATGTCTCTCATCTCTCCTCATTACGTGCCCATACCAAGACAGACGGTCCCTTTCAACTTCTCCGTCTCTGGTGCCACTTTCAGTTGGACTGGACATAATATGTGTAATTGTGTACCTACCTATAGGTACAAAGGTACATACCTATAGATAGGAAGATATATCTGCGAGAGGCTGAAGACATAGTAAACGAGTAGTACCTATTTACTACCCGTTTACAGATTCAGACACAGTGGGATGTAAGAGAGCGACCTATCACCTTTTCGCTCCAAGCCATCCTCACCTGCTCGTGGTGCATCCTGCCGAACAATAAACGAGGCTCTGGCAAACCGACTGGTGGCGGTATAACCATCACGATAGAAGGCGTAGCTAAATACCACAGGTCGATGACGGGCAGCAGCGTCACCAGAACAAGAAGCTACGCCCTGCGATTTCCAACCCGCCTGCCCAGCGTGGCGATTATGGGTATATCCTCCAGAGGTTTGCCATAGGAGGCCTATGTCCAGCAGTGGACTGCAATAGGCTGATGATTGCAGATTCTACTATACCTGTAGTTTATAGATTGTTATCTAAAGTTGTTCACGATAATAATACTACGTTTAAATTTTATAGAAGGGGTCAAAAGCCGAGATCGTAAGTAAATAAATATAAGTAGGTATTATTATCATTTTAGTAAGAACAAGGTTTAAAAAGTAAGAATAAGATGAGTCTATACCTTAAAAAATAAGTAAGTAAATAAAGAAAGAGTAATATAGAAAGAATATCAAGACACGCGAGAGCGTGTCAGCCAAGTTCAAGCGAAGAGAACTGCCATTTATATCTCGTAAACTACTGCACGTATTTGAATGGAACCCTTTTGTTTTATAACTAATATTACTTGAACATAATGATGCAGAAACACAATAGACCAGCTAAACTACGAAAGATATGAAAATGGCGCCTAAAACAATGGATCCACAAGACGAGATTTTTCGTTGGGTGTCCGAAGATCTGTAATATCAGATGTGGTGAAAGAAAATTCCTCTCCTTTTTTTTTTTTTTTTCTAAATGACTACGATGATGGCCAGGGCGGCCTTGTCATCATCACCGGACTGTTGGGGGAGCGGAAGGCTCTCACCCCTAAATTCCTCTCCTTGTCAGATCCTCTGCTCTACCAAATGAGAGACCGAGCCAATCCAACCGGGTTAAATATATTTCTTTGTTTTCAGCAAGAAGTTGATTCTCAAGAGGTAAATGTTTTGTAGATTTTTATTTGTGCTAAGTAAATACGCAACACGGTTTGAAGGTGTTAATAAAATGCATTAACAGATTATCACTATGTACCTACATAGTCTAAAACAAAGTCGCGTTTGTTTTCTGTCTGTCACTATGCTTATATCTTTAAAACTGCGCAACAGATTTTGGTGCACTTTTTTTAAAATAGATAGAGTGTTTCAAGAGGAAAGCTTATATTGTATATATAATATTATTCGTACCTAGTATTGCACCCGTACGAAGCCGGAACGGATCGCTAGTCTACTATAAACTGTTTTTTTTTTCCGTTCCGTTTCAAAACATTCCCTCGTTTTGGTAAAAATTTAATTTTCGTAATCATGTTTCATAGGAAGAAGAAGAAGAAGAATTTGAAAACGTAAGTATAGCATAGTATAGTACAAATGTAAGTATAGTACAGCCAAAAACAGTTAATTATAGTTATACACTGTAGAACCTTGCCACAATAAGGACCAAAGGAACTAATCGAGCGGCGATTTATCTGGGGGCACGGTAGTGCCCCGGCCAAGTCGAGCAAAAATGTACCCTTTTCCGAAACCACACCGTATTTATACTTTCACAGAGGTTCCAGTTCGTAAGTAAAGATTTGTCGTACCTACTTATTTTTAACGTGATAATTTGTATTTGTTTGTTATTCTTTCACGTGAAAAGTTACTTAGTAATTGGGTAGAACTTCACTCAACAATAACCGATTCGCTCTCGTCTTGAAAACCTGAAGATTACATCTATCAGGGAACACAGACTCTAGCAAAGAGTTCCAAAGGTAAGTAGGCCATTATTTAATTACCCAGATATGTGTGTTAATCTAATGTATGACGCATTTTACTGTAAAGTTTCATTCTAATTAAGAGTTCCCGTAAACAAAGCATTTGGGGACTCCATTTCCTTATACAAATTACTTGTATTCAGGGTATATTGCACCTTACATGCAACACTATAGCATGCGTTGTAAATCTCTCGCATCCCGTATGCGAGCGCAAACTAATGAAAACGGTTTATCCCATGCGGGCTATGTACTTAGCATGCGTTTCATAAATCTCCCGCATTCCGCATGCGGGCGCCAACGACCAATAGAAATGCGCCTTTAGACTTGAAGTACCTCATATTCTGTGGATTTCTTAATATTATTAAATTTTCAGGAAAAGATGCCGAGCCGTTATGAAAAGGTAAATATTTATTTGTTATAAATAAGTAGGTAATTATAACACGAGTTTCTGAGTGAGTCGTCTGTGTGGTTTCTGGATTAAGAAAAGGACCCCAACTTATCTCGTATGGGTATCGTAGAAGATGACCAAGAAAATATCGTGAAACGGGTAGCAGTGTTTAGCTGGGTACAAATAAACTGCGGTCAGCAACGCGCCTGCTAAGAGTGGCGAGGCGACTAAGGCAAATCCCCCAAATGACAATTACTTATCATTGGGAGAGGCATGATTGTCGTGTCCGGCAATGGACGTTTCATGACGTTTGAAGGCTGATGATGATGATAGAAGTAGGTAAGTATAACTTGCAAACATGTAGCAATTTTAACGCCAAATTAAAGCTTGATAACCAGGATGATCACTCAAAATTATGTTGAGATACATTCACATAAATCCGACTTATGAAGTAACAATTTTTAGGTGGTTCATTATTGGACACCTCACCCTACAGACCGACAAGGATATCTTGGCACACTGATATTGACATAAGGGCGTTCGCGCTAAAGAAAAATGTCAAAAATTGACGTCAAAAATGACAATGGTTGTCTGGAAGAGATCGCTTAAAACGATAAGACCACCTAACTTGTACTTCAATATACTTTGTATTCAGTTATAAGTTAAATGTTCGGTGTGCAATAAAGTATATCTATCTATTTTCTATGGATAACTTTGCTATATAGATATACTAGCAGTGCTCGCGACTTCGTCCGCGTGGAATAGTTATTTTTTCCCCGTTTTTTTTTACATTTTCCATTATTTCTTCGCTCCTAATAGTTACAACGTGATGTTATATAGCCTATAGCCTTCCTCGATAAATGGTCTATTCAACACAAAAAGAATTTTTCAATTCGGACCAGTAGTTCCTGAGATTAGCGCGTTCAAACAAACAAACAAACTCTTCAGCTTTATAATATTAGTTAAGATATAATCTTTTTAAGTATTTTACTTAATTACAAATTGTTTTTTTTTCATTCCTCACATTCAGGAGGACTCCTATTCTGGCAATGCTGTCATTACTGCTGTAAGTAATTCATGTACACACGGCCACACATCAAGTGACACAAAGACGTCAAATAGCTTGATATTCAATAGATCTTTAAATAAATAACCCAACACATGCCATGCTGGGCCACACAGCGCCATCTAGCCCCAAACTAAGCCGAAGCTTGTACTATGGGTACTAGACAACTGATAAAATTACTTATAAACATTTTTTTTTTGGATACTTAACGGAAAATTGTATGAGAAAATTTTAAAGATGGGGGTAGATTGATGATAGCTGTATCTATCATCACTATCGAGTATAAAAACGATAAGTGAGTCTTTAAAAATACGCATAAAATATTTTTTAAAGATTAGAGTGATTCAAGAAAAGGTTTATAATGGAAAATACATACTTAAGTAGTAGTAGAGAACCGTTGGGCTAAGCAAAATCAAATTTGTAGATAATGTTCTACAAAGTTAATGACGTTTTATTTTCAGCTCCAATCCCTCGCGAGGAAATTGAAAAAAATCGTAGGCGCAGTAAGTGTTAATAATAGGCTATTATGGCTAAGAATTAGACTAAAAATTATAAAGTTAGAGCCCGTTGAACTTTTTCCCAGTTAGGCAGCCATCTGGAGGATATACCCATAATCGCCACGCTGGGCAGGCGGGTTGGCGATCGCAGGGCGTAGCTTCTTGCTCCGGTGACGCTGCTGCCCGTCGTCGGCCTGTGGTATTTAGCTACGCCTTCAATCGTGATGGTTATACCGCCACCAGTCGGTTACCAGAGCCTCGTTTGTTGTTCGGCAGGATGCACCACGGGCCAGTGTGTTTGGCTTGGAACGAAAAGATGACATACCGCTGCCTTACATCCTGAGTAGTATCAAGCATAATAATAATTGATATACATAATCATAATTATTTTAACTACACCCACATTTTAAATGGTTGTCTGCTCATTGCACAACGATTCTCCTTCAATTCCTACTATCCATTTAAATACAGCATTAAAATTATCCAATTTTCTTCTTTCGAAGAAGAAGTCTTTGAAATGATATTATGTTTAAATTTTGGTGCAGTTAAATGCATCACAAGATGCACCATAAAAGGTCATCAAATTATTTTTTATTTCAGGTAAGGCGACCATGAGTAAGTGATATACCTTCGCTATTTTAAAAATAAAGAATACCTACTATCCTTAGACGCCATAACAACTTGCAGACCAATACGATCTTGATCGATAAAAAACCTTCTGGGACTTTATTTCCTTAGTGATGGGCAACATACTTAAGTACCTAGGTACTTATTATTGATCTTGTGTTTAACTTAATGGTTATCAAACCCATTAATTAAATCACTGATCCTAGAATTTAAATGAGGTTTATTAAAAATGTATAAATAGACATTTATTGCGCAGTAATTTAAAGGTCATTTCCATTAACCGTTAGCCCCGCATGCGGGGTGCGAGAGATTTATAACGCATGCCGTAGAGCCCGCATGTGAGTTTGAAAGTGCCTTTACAATTAATTTATCTAAGTCATTTTAGGTAGGTTAGGTATATTAGTTAAGAGTACGTACGGATAGCCAATAACCAAGCAAAGTTCAATACTACTGGTTTCCAGGCAATCTGACTTTTTATAACTGTAAATTATTTCGGTACCTAAATATTCAGTCTTTGCTTTTATCATAATGTTGTAAAAATAAATTAAGACAATTTTTTGTAACCTCTTTTATATTAATTTATTTTTAACTCACTTTGACTCTATCTGCTTTTTGTTGGCAGGTATTCGATACGAGAATAAAAAATTATATTGTTAACATACACCCTGTAAAATAATTCTTATAATATTGTTATCTTGGTTTAATAAATGTGTGCTACAATAAATTATAGCTGTTTTACATATACACACTCGACGGAGTTAAAAGCAAAATAACAAGAAAGATTAATCTCAAAAAAAGCGAGTCATTATCACGGTAATTCTACAAATTAATCGATTTTTTATGGTAAAATAAATTGGCTATGTGTTGATTAGATATTTGATGCGCCTGTAACATAGCAGTACCTAGGCTTCGTGTACACGTAGAACAATGAAAGAGTATTTAATCAGTTTAATTTTAATGTTTTTCATTGTGAGCGTAACTTGTCTGATGATCTTTAACGTAAGCATCTAACATTTAATTTAGAAAAATTACTTGTGAAATTAAAAGAGTGGGAATTTATCTCTACAGCCAGCGCGGTGTTCACCTAAAGGCTTGGAAAAGAGATGCCCTACTAGGTACGACAATAGAACGAGCAAAAAACAACCGTTCGATGGAAGGATCGAGTGATTTTGTGCCATAAAAACGAACAACGATTGAAACATTTGAGAACAAAATATATTACTTATACATAGTAAATCCTACAAACCAATACAAATGTTCATGCACATAAATGGTTGTACCGTGCGGGACTCGAACCCACGACCCATGGCTCAGAAATTCATAGCGAGAGGTCACTACCAAATGAGCCATCGGGCCGGTCATTCATTAAGGTAAGTGTCCCTATCACGGAGGTAGTCAAAATCGGTTCCTATTACGGTGGTATTTCTATTTTCGAGTTTTATTCCTATTTTATTCAGTATAAGTGCACCAAAATGTATACTATTTATTCCAAATCTATTCCTTCATCAGTTGACCGAATTTTGCAAGTATAGCACATATACAACACAACAAAATCAATCAATTAGTGTAACGACATCGATGTGAGAGAGGTTTTCATACAAACGCGCAACATCAAATGAAAGTACACCAATATTTATAAACTAAGTTTTTCGTATTAATAACCCGTTCAAGTTCGTTTGTGTATTATTTTTTTGCATTTTCCTACTATTACAGCAGCTATTTAAATAGCTTAATTCATATTTGAAACTCATTTTTACCCAAAAAAATAAGAAACAAAATACCACCGTAAAAGGATACAAATTTTATAGGTTGATCCTAATACGGTGGTATACCTCCGAATTAGGAAATATACTGGACATGTTTAATTGTTTATAACTTTTAATTTATTAACTTATTGAATTAGTTCCAAGTTTTATTGAAATAATCATTAATCTCTTAAATTAAGGACCATATTCTGCGGTATGCTATCTTTCTTAGAAATCTAGTTAAATATGAAAATTGTTGAGCATAAAATGTTGGTTTCTTAGAAGCGGTAAAATAAAAAGCTGTATTTTAATTGATCACAAATCGTTTATTTTGTATAACTGTTGACTAAAATTTAACACACTGAGCCAAAAAA
Organism: Conogethes punctiferalis; assembly: GCA_031163375.1. NCBI lineage: Eukaryota > Metazoa > Arthropoda > Insecta > Lepidoptera > Crambidae > Conogethes > Conogethes punctiferalis. The sequence goes on from CM062103.1 coordinate 8,096,109, forward strand.
CTGTTATCGTTTGATTATGCATTTACACTCTTTTGTTTATCGAAATTTTGATGGGTCAGAATTAGGAACATTATAACACGAGTAGTGTTCCTATTACGGTGGTAGTTATTTTCAGGTAACTCCGTATTAGGTTATATGGGTTCCTATTATGGCGCTATTCATAAAATATAAAATTACAAGTTTTAGGGTTCAGTAAATAAATAAAAAGTTTTCTATAATGTTTTATGGATTCTTATTTAATAAAACCAAAAGCGATAAAATCTTAACAATGTATGTAAATAATGTTATTTAAAGAGAAGAATGCCCATCATAGTATGGAGAATAGTACAGTTGTGTTAAACGTTGCATCAAAACCAAAGTTGTATTAGGTATCTAGAAAAAATATTATTACTTTTGACCTTTGAACCGGGGTATAAAACCTATTTTCCAAAAATGTAACATTTATACTTACTACGAGTAGTTTATTGTATATAGTAATAATAATTCGTTTCAACGAGATCTTTTTTAATACGTCACGGTTAGAATTTAGAGGGTGCTAGGTTCTGGAGAATAAGGAAAATTCAAGTGATTCATACATCCCTGCTATATTTGCAAATTTTATCAAAAAAGAATCAATGTTATCAAATCAATGAATGAAAACCTTACAATTTACTTTCATCACCATCATCAGCCTATTGCTGTCCACTGCTGGACATAGGGATCTCCAGTTGTTCGCCATCTAAAGCAAACTTCTGGAGGACATACCCATAATCGCCACGCTGGGCAGGCGGGTTGGCGATCGCAGGGCGTAGCTTCTTGCTCCGGTGACGCTGCTGCCCGTCATCGGCCTGTGGTTTTTAGCTACGCCTTCTATCGTGATGGTTTAACCGCCACCAGTCGGTTTGCCAGAGCCTCGTTTGTTGTTCGGCAGAATGCAACAGGGGCAGGTGAGGATGGCTTGGAATGATAAGGTGATAGGTACATCCCTTACATACAATTTACTTTACTAACACATATTTTATATTATTTAATGTACGTAACATTATTTGTTTCTGACCCTCCGAATTAGGAACCGTTTACCGCCGTAATAGGCACTGACCGAAATTATACCTCCGAATTAGGAACAATCGACTCGGCTATTTAAATAATTTTTAAAAAAAAAACTAACATCAAAAGAAACACAAAATCAATAGAAATACAAAATATAATAACCACTTTTGACGATGAAGTGGTTTTGAACATTTAGAAATACTTACAAATGCTTATTTTTGTCTCCTAGTTTCGAATGTTGCGAAATACCTCCGTAATAGGAGCGTTTACCTTAATATAATATTTTATTATTTCAAAACATTCTTATTTTGCAGTCTCATTTTGCAACCAACTTCCGACCGAACCGAGTCGATATTATTTGTTTCAAACGTAATTTTTTTTCAATATTGTTATGGTCCCCGTAAGATGTTGTTCACTTGGTCACAGACAGAAGGTCCCTTAACTAAGGACTGTTTTCTTTTTTTTATTGGCTCGACATAATGGCTTCCCTACGCCTGATGGAAAGCGAAAGAGAAACCCAAGTCGCTGTGACAACGGGCAAGTAACTGGTCAGTTACCTGTCAGTTGCCACCGCCATGCCGGCCCAACCCTAGCCCCCCACGAGCTCCGGAAACCCTACTCACCGGCAGAAACACGACCCAGAGGTCATTTGACTGCGGTATTCTATAGGGTGGAGGTCCTTCCCCGGACGGGCGGCTCAATTCGAGCGAAGATTCGCTATGCCCTACCTCTCTTAGAGAATGAAGTCGGTTCATAAATAAATAACCGACTTGGTACTACATGGATCTCATAACTTTTTACGGTAGAACAACTGAGTTGCCAGTGGTTTTTGGACAAGTATTGTTTTTTTATGTGATTGATTCTTTCTGGGAACCAAGAACCATAGTAACATAACGTGCAAAATGAAACATAGTCCAATTACTCAAAGGATCAAATCGGAAGCCGTCGAGCCGTCTGTCTGCTGGCCAGGATAAGCAGCGACAAGAAATGCTTCGGCTGGGAGCTAGGCGTTCCACAGCAGTTAGACACGAATCCATCGTTCACTATGGTAAGTGCATTCGGACATAAAGGAGGTTGGCTCATAGCAAAAGTAAAAGAACGTTAGTGTTGAATGGAACAAGCGACGCGACTTAAACACTGCCATACTTACTTCGTCGTGGGATGTAAGGGAGCGGCCTATCACCTTTTCGCTCCAAGCTAACCTCACCTGCCCGCGGTGCATCCTTCCGAATAACAAACGAGGCGCTGGCTACCGACTGGTGGCGGTATAACCAAAACCATCACAATTGAAGGCATAGCTAAATAATACTATAGACACGTATTTTTCCTTTCTCCATTCAAATAAATAATAGCAAAGATACAAGGCATCAAAAGTTAGGAGAGCTATAACTATGTAATTTTTGGTCTTATTTACAAATAAAAAAATACGTGTCTTTTATTTTTGAATGAGCTAAATGACGGACTAATTACAATTTTTAGCCATAATAGCCTATGGACTTTTGCAGGCATCAGCTTTTTATAATCTGATAATGATGATTTTCAGGTTACATACAGAAGGCATTTACACAACGGCGAAGAAGAAGACTATTACCCGATTTATGACACCATTTAAGTAAATTAAATTTATTCAAATACAACTGCGTTAATCATTCTTTCAACTTATGAATCGCGATTTCTATTGGTCCCACGGCAGTTTACAAATACTTTGTAGAAAGGTCTTACTATGAAATCAGAGGCCCTACTACAGAAAACGAAAATGATCGTTCGTTGAACGGATCGCGTATTTTTGCCCCATAAATCCCTCTCATTTGTCCCTCCCGTGTTCTAATACATCAATTAAATTGTTGAAAATCGACGTTGACGAATTTTAGTGCGTATATTCGAACACGGGAGGGTAGGCTTGCCAACTTTTTTTACAAGAAATAAAGTATATTGAGGCCTAAGAAAACAAATTAAACAGTATTTTAGAAAAATGAACAGTATTTTATTTATTTAATTATATTAATTTTATTTACGGGGGATGTAAGGGAGCGACCTATCAACTTTTCGCTCCAAGTAAGCCCTACCTGCCCGTGGTGCGTCCTGCCGAATAGCGAACGAGGCGACCGAAGGCGGTATAACCACCACAATTGAAGGCGTAGCTAAGTACCACAGACCGATGACGGGCAGCAGCGTCACCGGAGCGAGAGGCTACGCCCTGCGATCGCCAACCCGCCTGCCCAGCGTGGCGATTATGGGCAACTCCTCCAAATGGTCTCACATAAGCCACGGCCCCCAGTTCGCGGCGGCCCCGCTATCCCTGGTCACGGTGGTGACCACGGTACGGGCGGGGCGGGGGGTGCCAAGAATCACCGGGCTACGGCAGGCCACCACACCAAACTTACCCTGGCATCGTACAACGGACGCACACTAAGGCTCGCATCTGGCGCAGTTAGAGGTGGAAAATTAGGTGGCACATACTAGGGTTATCCGAAGAGAGGGGGAGGCTACCGTAACCCTAGAGTCAGGCCACCTTATGTACTTCCGCGAGGGAAACCAAAAAATCCCAAGGTGGCGTCGGTTTCTGGTCAATAAGTCACTCTCCGACAACGTGGTGGAAATGTCCAGTGTGTCGAACAGGGTAGCGTACCTTATTATCAAGCTCACCGAGAGGTATAGCCTCAAGGTGGTGCAAGTGTACGCACCGACCTCACTGAGAACAAGTGCGTTCTGGTCCAGAACGCGATCCGTTCAACGAACGATCGTTTTCGTTTTCTGTAGTAGGGCCCCTGAACTTTATCCTAAGTTATCACATACTGTTTTGCAAACTGCAGGTTCGTTAAGTATTTTCGCCATTAGATTTTTTATTTCATGTGACAGGTCCCCGACAGTGGTACACAGTTCCCGCACAGCGGACAAAACCTGCCGCTTCTCTGCTTGTCTGATGAATATGAGCCTTGAATCTGAGTGACGAAGTCTGTCTTTCGTTAGAGCATCTGTAATTAACAACATACATGTTATTCGTCATATTCTCCTGAAAGAACTTTGCCACTACGACCGGGGAAGGACCTCCACCCTTTTTTTTTTTTTTTTTTTTTTGTTTCACCGGGTAAAAATGCAAATTTACGCATACCTGCTGCTCGGGGAAGCATCAGGTTATGTGGGACTCACTCCGCCTCTAGATGGAAGCGCGACGGAGAATACCCACTAAAAAATCCCCGGTCGTCACCGCCAATGCGCCTTGGGAGATGATGACGTGGGACAGGCAGAGCCACAACCACCACGCCACCATCAGTGTCGTCTGCTAGGCAGATCCGGCCGGCTCCCCCACTTGGGGCAGCCTAGGGATTCGGCCTGAAAAGGCCGTCTCCCTCTTCCAAGGACGGGATCCGTGCAAGGCAAGGGAGATGTCCCCACACCAACCCTCGCTGGACCCCGTCGGGCGTGCAGTCGCCACCGCACGGTGGATTTTTATTGTGGTTTTCTCCACTTGGGCCAACCAGTAAAGGCAAGCCCCCTGGCCCCCGCCGAAACAGAGGTAACAGGTGGTTTGGTCTGTGGTTTGCTCCACTCGGGCCAACCGGTTAAGGTAGACCCCCTGGCCCCCGCCGAGAACGGCAGGGGTAACAGGTTGCGCGGTCGGTTGGTCAACGACCCGTCCGACGGTCACGAGAACCGAGCCGCCGGACCCGCCGCGCCGCGGCTGAAATGCGCCGCCCACCAGGTCGCGTCCGGGAAGAAACGGCCAATGGCCAACACCCACTGTCGCGTCCGAGTACTCCACGGCCACAAGGGCCCCCCAGAGCGCACAAGTGCGCAGCCAGGACAGCGTCCGCAGCCCGACAGACGACGTCAACCGGCTCCTCCAAATGGGTCCGGCGGCAATGGTCGCAGAAGTCAGGGACACTCCTCTTCCTCTGCGACCATCGCCGACAAACCACGGCCGCCATGCGGCTCAACAGGTGCCATGCACCAACGCATTCGTTTATTATGCGACTATCACCTACGCCACCAATGTGGCCCAACCATGCTGCGCGCCCACGTCGCGCAGCTGCGGACTATGTCCGCCCCGAGGCGAGACGAGCAAGCTCGTCTCCCTCGATGAGAATTAGCCGTCGGGTGGCAATCTCCTAAGAGATTACCACCCGCCGTTGCCCAGGGTGCGCCAGGACCCACTACTACCAATCCCCCGAAGGAGATTAGTAGCAGTTTGCCACTCGAGGAGGCTTCTCTTTGTTGCACCCAAGGACCTCCACCCTATAAAATACCGCTTAGGTAGGGCATAACGAATCTTCGCTCGATTTGAGCTGCCCGTCCGGGGAAGGACCTCCACCCTATAAAATACCGCAGCCAAATGAACTTCGGGTCGTGTTTCTGCTGGTGAGTAGGGTGTCCGGAGCTCGTGGGGGGTTAGGGTTGGGCCGGCATGGCAGTGGCAACTGACAGATAACTGACCAGTTACTTGCCAGTTGTCACAGCGACTTGGGCCTCTCTTTCGCTTTCCATCAGGCGTAGGGAAGCCATTATGTCGAGCCACTATAAAAATAAATAAAAAAAATCCTGCGCACAGATGAAACGTCCTACAAACGTCCACTGCTGGAAATAGGCCCCCCAATGACAAATTTTAATGTCACTTGGGGGATTCCCCTAAAGTCATCACGCTTGGTAGGCGGGTTGATGGGTTTTATTTGTTCCCAGGTAAACTCTGCTGCCTGTTTTATAATGACTAGGGCCTAGTAATTTTCTACTTCCCAGGTAGAGGTTCCCCAAGATACAGGGGTGTCCCTAGTTTGGGGTCCTTAGCTTCATCTATCTTAACACCTTAGCATAACTCTTGTTGTAAACTGAATATTATGTACCGAATGTTTTTTTTTGAGAATAAATTATTATCATTATTATTACTTTTTTAAGAGAGGTAGGGCATAGCGACTCCGTGGAAGGACCTCCACCCTATAGAATACAGCAGCCAAATGACCTATGGACCTCTGGGTCGTGTTTCTGCCGGTGAGTAGGGTTTCCGGAGCTCGTGGGGGGCTAGGGCTGGGCCGGCATAGCGGTGGCAACTGACAGGTAACTGACCAGTTACTTGCACGGGCAAGTAACTGGTCAGTTACCTGTCAAGTCAATTCGCTATGACAACGGTGTCATAGCGACTTGGGCTACTCTTTCGCTTACCAACAGGCGTAGAGAAGCCAGTATGTCGAGATACTATAAAAAAAACTACACGTACGGGATTAGATGGCTCCTATTTTAAATCCGGAAACCATCAGAGTCAATGTCCTAATGAATCCCCATTATTGAACAAACAAACGGAAAATCATAAGGAATAGGTATGTACATATCTCATCATCATCATCATCAGCCTATTACAGTCCACTGCTGGACATAGGCCTCTCCAGTTGTTCGCCACTTAGAGCAAACATCTGGAGGATATAACCATAATCGCCACGCTGGGCAGGCGGGTTGGCGATCGCAGGGCGTAGCTTCTTGCTCCGGTGACGCTGCTGCCCGTCACCGGTCTTTAGTATTTAGCTATGCCTTCAATTATGATGGTTATACCGCCACCAGTCGGTTGCCAGCGCCTCGTTTGTTATTCGGCAGGATGCACCACGGGCAGGTGAGGTTGGCTTGGAGCGAAAAGATGATAGGCGGCTCCCTTACATCCCTACACATCTAATCGACAGTTAAGTAAATAAGAATAAAACTTACTTTCATCGGCATTCCTCGACATGTTCCTGTTGGATATCTCCTGGCTTGTAAAGCAGGAACAGGAGGTTACCTTCGCTGGAGTGTACGGGACTTCGTACGAGGTCCCGGTCGTCACCATCGGGGCGCGATAGGGAGTCCACCCCCTCCAAGAATATGTACATAACGGATCAGCTGCCGACAGTTGAGGCTGAGAGGTTAATCGCTGCATACAACTTGATGGGATTCTCAACGCAGGATTCTGATGGTAAAGTGGAATATTTGAGGAGTCTATTGGGTGAGCCTGGTTGTAGGGATACGGCGATCTGGGATACGAGGTTACAGACGGAGGTATCCCTTTAGACGAACAGAAATGGGAATCGCATGGCATATTGCTTCTCTTTTCGTTTAGCGGACAATGTATGTTCTCGCATTTGCTTGACTGGTTCGCGGGACACAACTGGTGGTTGCAGAGTATGTGAGGCTCCTTCGTAACTTCTTTGGGCTGCCCTTGATTGTCGCATTTAGGGCAAGGACAGACTATAGTGATGAGACCTGCTTTTATATCCTTTATTTTGCCTGGGGAGAAGTTCAGGCAGGTGTAATGCGCCCATTTTTGGCATGCTCCGCTACACTGCACTCCGTTTTTCTTCTTCACTGACTGCAGGCAGACAATGCAGGGGTTTTTCACTCTCTTGGCGCATATTCTGTCTACCAATGGCATTGTGTGAGGTTTTTGTATTGCTAGTACGATTATGTTCCGTCCATGGTGACAATATTATTCAGTAAAGTCTGCAATTAGCATTTCGTTACATGTTTACCGTATTGAAGGATTATCTGAAATGTGAAAATGACATTTGGCATCATAACATGTCTGTGGAAAATGTCTATGATCTTCCGAGTTCATTCTTATCTCGTGCTAAGTAATAAAAAATTAAGACATGATTAATCTTTAGCTTAAAGCATGTACCAATTAACGTGAATTAATTTGCTTTGATTAATAAGCTTCTTCGTTCATTTACGTCCACAGGGTTATTCAAAATCGTCTCGGAAAGGAAAATACGGATATTTCACTATCTATCTTGGAAATTGTGGCTATATCATCGGAAACTTTACGATCTCTGAGGCTGGAGGAAATCTGACATTCGGAACGAATACTTGAGAACAAAACTTCGTTTCCGAGGGATTGTGAATAATCTGTCAACAAAATGTCTTGGTTTAGCAACTTGTTGATAATTTGCTTCTCTGTGGCCTGTTTGGCCCAAAATGGACGATCGGTAAGACCCACGTAAGACCCATGTTAGGCTATAATATCGCCACCACTGAACCGTAAGTCACGAGTTTATGTCGAAGATGTCCCTTTCAGAATTTCGGACTTATTTTCTACTAGCTTTTGCCTGCGGTTTTCTTCTCTTGAATATGTAACGCAGCTTTAAAACACGCAGTATCTACTTCTAGTTACGTCTAATTTCACTTAATTTGGTTCAGCAGATAAAACATGATATTAATAAGCGTGTCTCTTGTTATTTACTTAGTCAACTGGTAGAAAGAATACAGCTGATGCAGACATACAAATAATAAAACCAGAGGTGAGTAATGTGTTATATTTAGACAAAATGGATGACAAAAGGATTACGGAAAGACTTGTCCCTAGGAAAAGGGGAAGTAAGTAGGTACTTCCGCTGAGCTGGGTGATCGTGCTCGGGGACCGCGGTCCGATGGACTTGGTTTACCGTATACTAGCGGCCCGCCCCGGCTTCGAACTGGTGCAGTACGATTTGCATATATTATACACATAAACCTTCCTCGTTAATCCCTCTATAAATAAATCAATAAATAGGTAAATCTCTATCTATGCAAAAACCGCATCAAATTTAAGCATATGAAAACAAAAGCGACTTTGTTATACACTATGTAGTGATAGGTTTAACGAGTCGTGGTGAAAACTTCGCTTGCGCGCTGTAGGATTTTATATTGTAGCGATTTAAAGAGTTGTTGCTACATGACATGACGCTTCTGTATGAATTCTAAATTCACATTTATTGTTATTGACCAGTCTCCGATAGAAGTAATTAAGTACCCAATCGTTTTATAAGATCGCGATGGTTGAAATTCAATCGCACAAATGAGGGAGCGCACGTGGTGCCGGGTTCGATTTCCATTCGGTTCAATTAAAACGATAGTCAACTTAAAGGGTAGTTTTAAATTAACTTTACAATAAAGAGTGAGGTGAGAGGTGCAATAAAGAGTACCTATCTATATATTGGTCTGTTCGGAGAGATACCGAATAAAATGTATTTTTACTCTAATTAACTCTTTTGCAGAAAATGATGGAAGGTTTCTTTCCTGAACTATTCAGCCAAAATACAAAAGTAAGTCCATACTGTTTATACATTAGAGCCGTTACGCACTGTCGACTAGTCGCTGGCGACTCAGTCTCTGAGCGACCAAAACAGAGAAAGGCGACAGTGCGCAACCCCTATTTAAACCATAGTAAGTCACAGTCGACACTAGTCGACAGTGCGTAAAGGCTCTTAGATATTGTGGCTTGGCTAGGTAGGTAATTCAAAATATTATTAAAAGTTAATTATTTACACCTAAGCCCTTCAAATCCGTATCTACAGTAGAGGCCGCTCGCAATACCTATCGGTATTGCGTTTCTGACAAAACGTGATCAAATGGCCGAAATAACTTTTACCTGGCGTGCGATTCACAACAAAATTTAACCTATATCTTATTTACCATACCAGTGATAAAATTAAAAATTTAATAACTATGCCAACTTCCAATAAGGGGATTAAGGGAGCTACCCGTCATCTTTTTGCTCCAAGCCACCCTCACTTGCCCGTGGTGCATCCTGGTGAATAGCAGACGAGGCTCTGGCAGCCGACTCGTGGTGGTATAGCCATCACGCTTGAAGGCGCAGCTAAATACCACAAGTTGATGATGATGGACATCAGCGTCATCGGCGCGAGAAGCTATGCCCTGCGATCGCCAACCCGCCTGCCCAACACCGTGGCAATTATGGGTAAAGCTTATTTGCCCAAAGTGGCGAACAACTAGAGAGGCCTATGTCCAGCAGTGGACTGCAATAGGCTGGTGATGTGATGATGATGATGTATTCCTTTCCTTTTTCAGATAACTGGGCCAGTGAAGAAAGTGCTGTGTTTAGATATGACAGAAAAACAAAAATTCTGTGTCGGCATTGAAATTAATCCTTGAGTAATGGTTTTCCCAGTGCTCTATGCCAGAAGAATTTTATCACAAAACATAAATAAATATTTTATCCAAGAAACAATCTGTATTTGTAAACCCATTATTTTCACATGTCAAACGTTACTTTATTGTAGGTACAGACTACCACGCATCAATCAAGTATACACATAAGTTTTTTTTTTGTATGTGGAATCCTAGCACGCGTATAGAATCAAACATCCAAATACGGATACGTTATAATGACAGATAAATTTATACAACACAAAAAAAAACGAGAAGGCATATTACTTCCTCCCCCAGGATTTCAGATAAGTAGATGGAAATGTATTAATTAAATGAATTAACGCTATAAATAGGTATTATTAAGTTATAATAAACGAATTAATGTTACATTAACAAAATAGCATGCCATTTACAGGTTAATTGTAGCAGGACTGTTTGTTTATTCAACAAACATCTTTGTATTTTGTACGTGATTTGGTTATTTTGAAATAATGTCAAAATTTGAAGTCAAAGGTGTCATTTTGTATGAGTTCTTTTTGACAGTGACAAAACATATTGTTGGTCCTAGTTCCATGCGTAGCCGTGTCATAGAAAATTTAACAATGAACTGTAATCGTATGATAACTCAACTCCTCTGCATTTCTTCAGCTCTATCTCGTTGATGAAGAGACACACGCTGTCTGCCGGTTTTCTTTCGGTTGGCGGTCTCGTCCCTGGATCATTCAACTAAAATGATTAAACAATTAGCAAAATGTAATTATTTTGACCCTGGAAACATCCCTATTCACAAACGTTACCATGCGTCGCACAGGCACTCGAAAAGACCACGTATTCATAGACAACACTTGAGTGCCGGTCGCCATAGTAAAAGCCTTACTTCGCATAGTGTTGTTACCTTTCATAGATAATAAGTATTGCTTGTAAATTAAGGTGTACCTAAGTCTTCCACTTGAATAGAATAGAATAGAATATTTATTTGCTATGAAAACCAGACAATGCGATGACGGCATCTCCGAACACCCAGAAACGAGAAATAATCTTTTCCTAATCATCCCACTGGGAGTCGAACCCGCGTTCCGATCGTCCGCGCTTCTGGCTTGCTTCACCGAGGCTGTCACATTAATCTGCAGTTCTTAATGTTCTTATACATAAAATATAAATAAACAGTAGGTACGCACTAGTTAAAAATACCATAAAAACCACTAATACATTATTATTTTAAAACTAATTAAGTAGGTATTATATTAGACCCGAGTGGAAATACGTACATCTCCTGTGTATATTTTATATCTACGTCCGCTGCGACTTGTGCTCTGCAAAGTACAAACATTAGGTATGTACAATGTACATATTCTATTCTCCTCGCACCCGAAACATATCGATTCACGATCACGTTATGTACCGATTAATTTTCAGTGAATGTCTTACCAAAAGGCCTATCACACATTTTCGCGCTAAGCCATCCTCCCCTGCCCGTGGTGCATCCTGCCGAACAACAAACGAGGCTCTGGCAAAACGACTGATGGCGGTAAAACCAACACGATAGAAGGCGTAGCTAGGTACCACAGGTCGATGACGGGCAGCAGCGTCACCGGAGCAAGAAGCTACGCTCTGCGATCGCCAACCCGCCTGCCCAGCGTGGCGATTATGGGTATATCTTCCAGAAGTTTGCCCTAGGTGGCGAACAACTGGAGAGGCCTATGTCCAGCAGTGGACTGCAATAGGCTGATGATGATGATGAATGTCGTTTAAAAAGGATATTTTGGCGACATTGACAAAAATGAACGTCGAAAGTGACGTTTTAAACGGGATCCGACATTATTTCCGATTTGGGCCAAGTGCACAAAATATTCAACGGTCTGTACCCATGGTCTGTCTCAAAGACGTTTAAGATAAGCGTTTATGTTTAATGTCCTTGGTCTGTCTGTACCATGGAAGTATTAATTTTCTGTTTGTAAAAACATTAAAATAATAACGATACGCACTGCACTCATTAATATCAGGGTTATTGTAGCGAATCGTAAAAATATCATTACTATTTCTGTTCACATTAACGGCTTATCTATCTTAGAAACTAACTGCTACCTGCTACCAAAGATAGGCAACAGGCAACACGTACCAAATTGATTACACATTGATTGAATACTGTTGATTAATGGTTGAATCAATTACGAGTATATTCACCATGCATGTACCTAGTAGGTATATAAATAAATATCAGACAACATCACATACATAATCCCAAAGTAAGTTGCGTAGGCACTTGTGTTATGGGTATCAGAACAACGAAGGTACCACAAATAAATACTTTAATACAAATATAAACACCCAGACACGGAACAAACACAAGTGTTCATCACACGAATGTTTGTCCCGGGTGGGAATCGAACCCACGACCCTTGGTTCAGAAGGCAGGGGTCACTACCAATTGAGCCACCGAGCCAGTCACTCATATGTACAGACACTCGAAAGACGAACACAGAAATCTATATACTTATAATAAATCTGTAGAGAGGTCAATTCTGTACATTAAATATATTTTCAAAATAACTATCAGGGGATAATTATTTATTTATTTATTTATTTATTCAATCTTTATTGCACAAATGAAATATAGTGTACAAAAGGCGGACTTAATGCCGCATAGGCATTCTCTACCTAATCTAATTAGTGATCGATACTGATGCCAAAAATGCAATCAGTAAAATTTTTGTCTGTCTGTCTGTCTGTATGTTCGTTATAGAAACAAAAACTACTCAACGGATTTTAACGAAACTTGGTACAATTATTTTTCATACTCCTGGGCAGGTTATAGGGTACTTTTCATCACGCTACTATTAATAGGAGCAGAGCAGTGAAGGGAAATGTTAGGAAAACGGGAGAAATTTTTTGAACGCGCATCTCTCAAAAACTACTGCATGAAATTGAATACGATTTTCACTAATGTATTACTAGAGGTCTAACTTAAAACTTAGGTATAGGTATAAGTATTTTATGGAAGTCCGTTATTTTTGAAACCCGATATCCAAGCGTGCAACGCCGCTGGCACAGCTAGTTAATAAATAAAAGTGAATCATTATGACCAACGTGCATTATGGTCTGTTACACGGAATATTAAACACCCTTGTGTATATTATTCCGTGATACCAGCGCGGATTTGAAGCGCATCGAAGAGAATCTATCTAAAACAGAACATAACAAATTCGTGTCCTTCAAGCTGGAATCCTCATCTCTGAAACCTGCATGAAAACGAATTTTGACTATGCCAAAAAATAGTCATGAAATAGTCATAAATAGTCGCCAAGTAAAAAAAATAGTCGCATTATAGTTTCGGAGTTATAGCTATAGGTTAGTGAGGATTCTGGCTTGACGTTCAAGCTGTAATCCTCACCTCTGATGCAAGCAAACGGCAAAGTCTATCGAATTGGTTTATGTTCCAAAAAATAGTCATGAAATAGTCGCAACGGCATACCAAATTTCAGAATAAGTCGTTAAGAGATTCCAGAGATATAAGGGTAGGTTGGTGAGGATTCTAGCTTGAACATTTGAAAACTTCAAATATCTCCGAAACGGCTACGATTTTCGATTTGAGTTTTTGCCAAAAAATAGTCGTGAAATAGTCGTCTCCAACGGAAATAAATTTGAGCTGATTTAATTAGAAAATAAAAAGTTATAATTTTCCCTACAATTTTGGAGGTACAGTTGTATACAAAATGTTTTACTTCATTTGATATTATTGTGAAATGTTCTGCTTAAAATATAATATTTCGTTCAATTAGGTATTTTCCATGGCAGCTGTTATGATTAAACAAAAAAAAAACAAACATTTTTATGTAGCTATTTTTATTTATTATAATATAAAGTCTGCATACCTACAAAACTTGTTTAAATCTGAAATCAGTACATATAATATACAATTACCGACCTGTTCCCACCCAGCAAAAAGAATAACTATGAGCTTTAATTATTGATCTTTACATATATTTCACATTTACCTTTAATGTTAATATCACAGCAATGCGTTTTTAAAATGGTTAGAGCTAGTTCCACAACACTTACTAGATGGCGTGACTGTCAAGCAAAATACTCAAGTCAATGAAATGTCCGCGACGATGATTGTGGGAAGACACTAATGGTGCTCCCACACTGCCGCGCCGTTAGAAAATGTTTAGCAACGTTAGCAGACATTTAATCACATGTCATTGTGTTAAAAATTATTTCATGTTAGAAAATGTTTCGTAACTGAGTAAACATTTTATAACAAGTTATCTTCTATCCATACTTATAATAAATATGTAGAGAAGTCAATTCTGTACATTAAATATATTTTCAAAATAACTATAAGGGAGTCATTAGTGATCGATATTGATGCCAAAAATGCAATCAGTAAAATTGTTGTCTGTCTGTCTGTATGTTCGTTATAGAAAATAAACTACTAGACGGATTTTAACGAAACTTGGTACGATTATTCTTCATATTCCTGGGCAGGTTATGGTATACTTTCATCACGCTACAATTAATAGGAGCAGAGCAATGGCGGGAAGTGTTGGGGAAACGGGAGAAATTTTTATCTGTATGTTTGATCGCGCCTCACGCGAAAACTACTGCTTGGAATTAAATGCGGTTTCACCAATGTATTGCTAGCAATCCAACAACCTCTAGAGGTCTAACTTAAAATCTGGGTACCATTTTGTGGAAGTCGGTTATTTTTGAAACCCCATATCCACGCGTGCGGACGCCGCTGGCACAGCTAGTAACAAAATAAAATAAGTGTTATATTTTGTTTGGCGCATCCAATAAGATCGCTTCTTCTTTTGTAAACAAAACTAAAAGCTATTCTAATGGGCAATTCTTCTTCCATTTTTGTATAGACACTCCCTCAGAACGCAAAACCAAGTAAGCAAATGCCAGATTTAAATGTTAGTAAACATTTTTCATCAGTGTACGGGCACTTATAACATGTGACACTTCCTAACAAAATGTAACAATTGACAACATCTGTTAGTAAATATTTTTTTTATTTAATCTTTATTGCACAATAGAAATAGTGCACAAAAGGCGGATCGAATGCCGTGTAGGCATTCTCTACCGGTCAACTATTGGGCTAAGCAGAAACAGATGTATGTAGGTCGAGTGTTGCAAAGTGGGATAGGATTAAACAGGGATTAAAATATTAAATAACTTAATAGATACATACATAATATAGAGTAAATAAAATAAAATATAAATGTATGCTAGAAAATGTTTACAAATATTATCTAACGGCAGTGCGGGGGCACCATAAAGGACGGAGACTATGAGGCCGAGCGCTCCCGAAGCTAGCATGGAAATGCCCGAACGGCATACCTATTATTCGGTTGCGAACTCCGCCCGACACCCAAACAATAGGCTCGGCCCGTACTTTCACTAATGCGTTATCTACTGACATGAATCTAGTGCGTGACTATTTTGTGTTTGTTTGTTGATATTAATGAATGATACATGTTATTGAAATTTGTATCTAAATTATTCGCATTATCATATTAATTACTTTTGAACACATACACTTTACATATTCCTATTATTGTAAATAAATATCAACCTATGAATAAAATTAAATAATGAAAGTGACGGACGCCACAACGCTATAGTGAAAAATCGTTAAAATTTGTGTAAGTATACCATCTATCCATCTACATTTTACATTAAATTTTTATTAATTACCTATTAATCGAACTGACCGAAAAACATGAAATGTGTGCGCGCGTAGGTATGAATGTGGAGTGTATATAACATACATATAGGTACATAACATACATATACAAGTGCATTTATTTACTTAAATCACTACATCAACAAAAGGAATGTGTAGGTATTATCAGTGTTTCCGCTTTGTGATATCAATGTAGGTAAGTATTCTTGAGCTATTACGTTAGTAATTTGTAATATAATTAATTTAATCAGTCGGTTGTTGCATTCGCAAAATTTTGAAAAAAATTGCTATTTGGTATATTAAAATCATGCAGTAATTTGTGATGTGTTCCTTGGTGAAGGATTTAAGGGCTCAAGATATCGTATGATTGAATTCATGAACTTTTACATAGACGGGGTGTCGTTTTGGAAGTTATTGTGAGTATGAATCGTAATTTTGTCTTAAATTACAGTTAACAACCCGCCCGTCTATTTAGTCCATTAACGGAGCATAGACACATTGCGCCCTGTGGTATGGGGTGGAGTATAACCTATCGATATATTCAACCGAGGTATCCCTTTTTGCAGCCCCAAGGAAGTCAATAACACCTGCCTTCGGGCAAACGTCGTGCATCGCGTGGTGCCGGGAGACCACACTGACCTCCCGAGCTGTGCCGCCCGCGTTGGGCAGCGCGCGGGGGCTTTATCTTACGGAAACGTTTACGTAGCGGTTACAATAAGACGAAATATTATAGTTCAAGCGAAATATTTTACAATAGTATAAAATGAAGTAAACATTTTGTACACGACTGTACCTCCATAGAAATGTAGGGAAAAATTAACACTTTTTAATTTCAAATTAAATCAGCTCAAATTTATTTCCGTTGGAGACGACTATTTCATGACTATTTTTTGGCAAAAACTCAAATCGAAAATCGTAGCCGTTTCGGAGATATTTGAAGTTTTCAAATGTTCAAGCTAGAATCCTCACCAACCTACCCTTATATCTCTGGAATCTCTTAACGACTAATTCTGAAATTTGGTATGCCGTTGCGACTATTTCATGACTATTTTTTGGAACATAAACCAATTCGATAGACTTTGCCGTTTGCTTGCATCAGAGGTGAGGATTACAGCTTGAACGTCAAGCCAGAATCCTCACTAACCTATAGCTATAACTCCGAAACTATAATGCGACTATTTTTTTTACTTGGCGACTATTTATGACTATTTCATGACTATTTTTTGGCATAGTCAAAATTCGTTTTCATGCAGGTTTCAGAGATGAGGATTCCAGCTTGAAGGACACACAAATTCAACCTTAACTCCACAGCATAACGCACACATTACTTCGGAGATTTTCCGTAGACGTATTTTTTGGAATTCGCCAATTATGAGGGTGCACCCTAATGCTAGGTTTACACGCGTGGCACGCAGCCTGGCAAGCAGCTCGGCGAGCAGCCCTGCCCTACACACTGCGCACGCACGTGCACATTCAAACAGACGAACAGCCCGTTCATATGCTTGTGCTTGTGTTCGTGCCCGTTGAATGTCGCATTGAACGCGAGCGTGTAAACGCGGCATTACAGCAGAGCGCAAGCCCATTTGTGATAAAATTATGATAGTGCACCTAATCTCCTATTAGTTTGTGTCTGTTGAATGTTTTAAGCGGAGTCGTGTATTGTTAGAAAACTCCCAAACTACTTAGAAACGAAAAAGTTAAATAAAACTCAAAGCTAAGTCACAGTCATTGTATAATTCTCTTAACAACTTAAAGCTAATAACATTCTTCCTTACGACCATTCGTATCACTTATGTCCAACTTAACCTTTAACTACCGACGTCAGTTTTTCGTCACACTAGTACCGACATAGGGCCTGAGAGGCCGCTAATATAACATTAAATATTGTGGTAAATGTGTGTCATTATTTTTCAAACTATGGTTTCTATTGTAAATTTGGTATTTTACGATATGATAAAAAGATAAAAATAATAATCAAATTTATTGAAGTTATTACTTTTATGCCTTAATTTCCATGCATTATGTTTGACTAAAAATGAATGCCAGACGAAAAAAAAATTATTTAAAATTATTTCACTTTTCAAGAACTAAAAAAGTTACCTTTTCTTAAATCTTAGGGTTGAAATAACTATAAAAATTATAAACTGCATTTGGAATGTTTCAAATAAAAAAAATATCCAAGTACCAAGTTACATAAAATTAGAGCATGATAATTTAAGCAAATTGTAAACAAACATGTTTTTTACATGATTACTAATTATGAGGATTTTCTATTTAGTTTAGGTAGACAACATGCACATATTTTTCTTGTTTTTTTCTTACAATTAAGCTTCCCATCAAAGTTTCATGATTCGAATCCAAAATATTTCTATGACATCGTAGTCTCTTGGATTGTTTGTAGCTAAACGGTGTTTACCACCCGACATTCCCGGTACATTTATATTTACCTTATCAATCAGGTTCCTGTAAAAAATCACTTTTTGTTGACCTTAGCGTAAACAAAAAAGTCACGTAACTACCGACGTTGGGCCTATGAGGCCTCGTTTGAGTTTTAAATCTAAATAGCTTACTGAAATCGTGTTTGCCGGCATTACTACCACACTCATCGGCGTTGACGCAACTAAATTCGCAGGTACTGAAGAGTACGGGGCTTTCCTGCTAGAGGAAGGGGTTAATCTAACAAAATCTCTAGCCGCCTCGGCCTCACAGGCCCCACGTCGGTAGTTAAAGGTTAAAAATATCGCATTTTGCTCACGCGAAAAATACACAAAATATCTCTTTCTAGCTAACGAAAGTTAATTTCGAATTTGATTATTTATAAAACCTTCTTTTCTTTTATACTAAAGCCCACTTTTCGTATATCAGATAAGTTTTAGCGGACTTTAAATGTTGGAATGTTCTTTCATAAAGTTTACAAAATGCAGTAATTATTATCTGATAAAAACCTCAACTCAATACAATGCTTACTTAGGACAACTATTTGGTTATGAATCTCAATATTTGTACCTATTGGTATATACTGGTCTAACTAAAACATTTGAAAGCAAAGTACATTGGAACATTTTCATACTAAAAATTAACTTTCGTTATTGCGGTGGAAGAAAATTTTATGGTACAGCATAATTCGTTTCGCCTGATGGAAAGTTAAAAAGAAATAACTAGGGAATATGCATCAACAATGTTCTCGGATACATATAACTTTATAGAAAAATAGACGAAATACTATCATCTAAAGCAAATTCATTTATCCCATCCCTGTATGAGAGTATGTAATGTATGTGACAACAAAATTTCTATACCTAATCATTAAATCAATATTTAATAGAAAACATATTTAAAAAAAAATTTATGCATGTTAACTACATGCATAAACATTTTTATTGATGATGAACATAGATAAAAAAAAAAAAATTATACATACAGACGAATTGAGAACCTCCTCCTTTTTGTCGGTTAAAAAATAAAAGATTTTATTGAATCCATAAAAAAGTCATGCAGATTCCCCACTCTCCAAAACATTTCCAATCAGTCTCCACAGCCATGCTGGCTTACAAGACGCTTCTACACATATAAATCTGCCCTATGACTTAGACGGAGGCCTGAAGACGCCCACGACCACCGCGTGGTCTCTCTCGTAGGGCTCCAAGGTGAGCTGTTCCTGGGGCTTCAGTTTGTCCGCTTGCAGCTTCTTCACTTCGGCTGCGAACACCGCCTCGGGTTGTGCCGTGGAATCTATGCAGGAAGCCTGGAAGGAGAACAGGGCTTAGTCTATGGGGTTTTGATAGGGTATGGGTAGTATTGTTGTATTATCCTCAGTGAGAGAGTTCAATTTCAACATAGAAATTTAGCTTTGTTTTTTCATCATAAGAAATATGCTTTTTTTTAAAGTAGCTCGACATAATGGCTTTCCTACGCCTGATGGAAAGCGAAAGAGAAGTCCAAGTCGCTGTGACAACGAGTTAGTAACTGGTCAGCTACCTGTCAGTTGCCACCACCATGCCGGCTCAATCCTAACCCCCCATGAGCTCCGGAAATCCTACTCATCGGCAGAAACATGACCCGGAGATCAGTTGACCGTGGTTTTCTATAGGGTCGAGGTCCTTCCCCGGATGGGGACCAACATTGGATCGGCAACCCATATCTTAACTAATATTATAAAGCTGAAGAGTTTGTTTGTTTGTTTGAACGCGCTAATCTCAGGAACTACTGGTCCGAATTGAAAAATTCTTTTTGTGTTGAATAGACCATTTATCGAGGAAGGCTTTAGGCTATATAACAACACGTTGCAACTATTAGGAGCGAAGAAATAATGTAAATGTAAAAAAAAAACGGGAAAAAAATAACTATTCCACGCGGACGAAGTCGCGAGCACAGCTAGTGCATTATATTTATTGCATTATTTAATGACATAAAATAAGTTTTGGTCTTTGTATAGCGGGATCTGTTTTTGACTGGCTCAGTGGCTCAATTGGTAGTGACCTCTGCCTTCTGAGCCAGGGGTCGTGGGTTCGATTCCCACACATTACAAACATTTGTGTGCGTGAACATGTCTGTTTGTATTGGTCTGGGTGTTTTCTATGTATAATTTATGTATTTATTTACAAAAAAAATGTATCTAAGTATGTATCAGTTGTCTAGTACCCATAGTACAAGCTTAGTTTGGGGCTAGATGGCGGTGTGTGGCCCAGCGTGGCGTGTCTTTATCTTGAGTTACCTTAGTACAGTACTAGTCGGAACAGTGTATCACCTTAATGGATATGACGAAGTGTCCCCCGTTCTTGAGGAAGTGCTGCGCGTTGAGGCTCACGATGCGCGCCTGGTCGGGCTGCGCCACGTCCGCGAAGATCGTGTCCACCATGCCCACCAGCATCCTGCGCACACACATACATACATACAGTCAGCGCGGCCGGGATACAGTGGTTGTACAACACAACACAGTAGCGGGGTCAGAGAGAGAGTTCAATTATCAACATGAAAGATTTAGATTTGATGTGTCATCATGTAAAGTATTGATTTCCAAAACCTAGGTTAGCTCAAAATGGGTGTTCACAAATCGTAGGCGTCATTGCGATGGTACGATGAATTAGTTTTAGAGATATCTCTACTAAACTTTTTAAATGGTCTAAGTGAAAACCAAAAAAATTATGTTTTAAATTAAATTGGCTATGAAGAAAATATTTAAATCCGTGGTGGAAATAAACTATTGTGACTAGCTCGTGCCGATAATAGAAGATATTCCTGTGCTGAATACAGTTGAACAGTTACATGCAACACTATATTTTCTATTGTTCTCATGTCGCGTCGTTGATCGCAGAGAGGATTAAAGAGTAGCCAATATTCCAACATTTATATTATAATTTTAAACAAGACAATATAACAGTAGTCAATTGACCATGACGTCACATGCCATAATTGCCATTTGAAATGTAAAGCTTCATACTAATTTAGGCAATTGGGATGATGACTAAAAAATAATTTAATGTCCATCAGATAGATTAATGAAAAATATTGGATACGTATTTTTTATTTTGCCTCTTGTTCAAAAACTTACGAAGATACATTGATTTTAAATGTCACATGACGTCACGTTAGAGTACAAAATATGTATACTCTAACGTGACGTAGTTAATTTTCCGTAACTTTAATGCGCTATATCTAAGTATTTTCTTGTTATTTTGACAAAACAAAAAATACGGGTTTTATATTTTTTTATTATCTAAGAGACGGACTAATTATTTTCTTCATTTTCATACCTTGTCATCATCCGTATTCCTATTAATCTCCCAAGTTATAGAAACGAGCATGTATTCCTACATCTATTTAAATTAAAACAATAAACTAAATCTAGAAAAACCCAATAAACACAACATACCTGTATTTCAACGGGTGTCTAGCGTCCTCAATGATAGGAATGATATTCGTCCTCTTCTTGGCGACATTGATGAGATCCCTTCCGGATCTGTGTGAGAACTCAACTGCGTAAACTAATCCTTCCTGCAACAAAAAGTTCCATGAGTATGTGTAAACTGTTACGATGAGACTGTAACTACGTTGGGAGGTATCAGTACAGTGGGTAGTGATAGGTATAGTCTTCACGAATAGGTCCGAGCATTTGTTCATCATTTTAATGTGTAGAAGATGTAGAATTATATATGCACATGCAAAATTAACAGGACTACAGTATTATTCTTCTAATTTATCTTTCAGTCTAAATAAAGTTATGAGAGACAAGAGAAATAGTCCATATCTGGGTACTCTCAGTACAAGAGACCACCTTACAATAAGTTCAAATAGTTATTGTGCAAAATTTAAGTGGAAAACTTATTTAACTTACTAACTTATTTAATTTACTAAATGTCTTTTTAGGTATACCTTAGTAAAAGAATTCTAACTATTGTCTCATAAAGATAAATTATTTATTTAAGGCCAAAAAAGCTTTTAAATGTCACTTCCCAAGTCTTATAAATTTTCTTCATAAAGGACTACCAATCTGCTTTTTAAAAAACAATGCTTAAATAACAACAATTCCATCAAAAACTGAACAAAACCACTTCTATAACAAAAGTCTTTAATATTTTCTTTATAAAGAATTAGATTAGAAACAATGATACTTGAAAGGTACCTAAAAGGAACCTCTTTACAGGTTTATTTGTGAATATGAAAAGCAAAATTTGTTCATTGACAAACGTCACAAAATTTATATGTAGCTTTCTGTTTTGTAGTTTTCTTTATTTTCATAACACACTGTAAATTGTAAATAATATAATAATGTATTATACTGTACAGTTAAAAACCATTTCGTTATTTACCTTCCGACCTACACCTACGCACGCCGCGCCGCCGCCTGCCATTGCCAAAGAACGATTCCATCAAAAATTAATGCAACTGTTTACTCACCGGACCCACTACATCCGAGACGTGACTGACAGTGGTGCCGCTGGCCGCACCCAGGTACAGCACCCTGGAGCCGGGGGGCATGTGTATCTCGTCCACCCCGCCCATAATAGCCGCAGCCAACTTCGATCTGAACGGGTTCCATACTCTGTATTCCACCTTGTCTCCGTCCGTCTGAAATGGTTACATATGATTGTGTGAAACGAACAAAGGTGATTTTGTTTGTAGTTTTGTGAATTGTCGATCAGAAGTGGGTATGTGGATATAGTCTTCACGAGTAGGTCAAGATTAGAGGGACCACAATCATCATTGAGATTTCCTTTCAATAGCTTTTTGAGAATATGTATTAAAATTATAGTCTTCCTTATCCTATGATCTTAATCATGCCATGAGTTAAGTTTACATAATTATACTGTGACACAAAAAGCCAATTAGAGATAACAATGAAACTTCTATTGTCCCAAAGGTTAGTATTAGGTATTGGCAAAGTTTAAATTCAAATCTAAACTAATATACTAAAGAGATTTGATTGTTTGTACTTTATAAAAGTTTAAATAAAATTATACCTTAATGATCATTAAAGTCAACCACCCCTTTCCAGTATAGTTTACAAATGTTTATAATACATATTTGCTATTGTAAACGGTTATTTAAAAAAAAATTACTAGCAAAAACAAAAACCTAGAACGAAAATAGTTCATAGATTAAAAGCTGCAAAGCAACTTCTTTCTCAACTCATTATTGCAAGAGGTATTGGAAAATATAAGTTCAAATTAATACAGTATTCTCTCATAATAGAAACCAGGATAACTAAGCTCTGTAAAATCTGGTAATAAATATAATAACCCAAGACATGCCACGCTGGGCCACACAGCGCCATCTAGCCCCAAACTAAGCCGAAGCTTGTACTATGGGGAAATTTTAGCTAGACAACTGATAAACTTATTTAGATATTTTTTTTATAACATTTATACACACCTCCACAGATATTCTCTTCTCTCCATATACTTCAGATCCAGGCACCAAATTCTTTGTAACTAGCGCATCCTCTTTGCCGCGAGCGATGAACACTCCTGCGTGTCTATGAACAGAACGTTGCAAGTAAAGATTGTGCGGACATTGTTATAGAGTAAGTCGTTTTGATTTTACGATCAGTAACATTATGGTAGCTTCAAGCGTTCGCTTTCAGAAGAACGAAAGTTGATTATTAGCATCATTTGAAATGTTTTGAGAGTCCCTCCATAAAAACTTAGGTTTTCCTGAGACATGTCACTTTATACTGTTAGAGGAGAATAATCAACAGCTGCGGCACAGCACTATTCGCCACGCTCAAGAGTCACCGCACTAACGTTGACAGTTGAAGTTTGACACTGACAGCTGTCATAGAGCGCCCGCCATTATTACTTTTTCTCTCTCTGGTTGAATGAGTGTTTGTAATCGGATTCTGTTAATAAATACTTTCAGATTATCAATTCTTGTGTTATCAATACATAGAAATATGTAATGATGAAGTAATAATATAATAGGGACAATTGATTTTTTACTAGATACTTTCATCAAGGCAGGCCTATTTTCTGGTCTATTTATCCTACTAATCCTACTTAATATTATAAACGCGAAAGTTTGTTTGGATAGATGGATGGATAGATGTTTGTTCCACTTTCACGCAAAAACTACTGAACGGATTTTAATGAAACTTTACAGGAATATAGTTTGTACATCAGATTAACACATAGGCTATCTTTTATAGGAATATTCACGCGGGCAGAGCCGCGAACAGCAGCTAATTTGAAATATTTTAGCTAGCAATTGAACCTCTTTACAGGAGGTCCACTGCAGGACACAGGCCTCCTTCAAAGACTTCCACAAAGGCCAGTTTGCACGCTGACACATATTTAGGCCGATCCTGTGACATTTATAAGTCGTCAGTCAGCCTCCCTGGAGTGGCGTCCCACACGTTTCATAACCAAGTAGGTACTTTCTAGTTATATATTTTTTTTATGCAAGAGGTGACAGACAAGCAAATGTGATGCTTGACGGTAAGCAGTCGACACCGCCCATGGAGAACCCCGCAACTCAAATAGAGTTCTAGGGTTGCTGCTGGCCCCACTTCAAACTCACAACTGTCAAACTTAGATCCTATTTGTAAACATACCTGTGTGGCTCAATGATGACTTGCTTGCCGCCCTTGAAGCCGCCGCCGCCACGCCCGCGCGGCGCTCCGCGGCCCCTGCCTGAGAGACGAACTCGTGTAAGCTCACATCAACATTTACACGACTTGTTAACGGGGAGAGAAGCATCAGAAGTGGGTATGTGGTATCATAGTCTTCACGAATAGGTCGAGATTAGAGGGACCATGTTGTCATCACGATAATAATGTAATGGTGGTTTTGTACTTTACAAGTGCATCCATACTGTAGACAGATAGATAATATTCTTTTTTATGCACCAAACAACTGACTTGAAACTAGGCACAAAGCTACATTCAAGTACAATTGGACGTAGTTATGCTACAACGTTCCAATCCACAAGGTGGCCAAAATCGAGTTTTCATGCTCAAGCTACGTATTTAGGACCGTTCTATCTACTGGTGAAGACACTGACACTCTAACCATAGTAATTACCGAAATAATTAAGCCGGCCAAACGATAAAACGTTCCAAAAGACCTAATCATATTCTTAAAAAGTGTCAATTCATTTGGATCGTATTTTTTAATTCGTTTTGGAAAAACAAAATGATCCAGGGAACTTGAAACGTTTAACAAAAATATATATTATGAAAATATCTATTTCTATAAAACGTTCCAAGTACTTTCTCATGTTGAAAAGAAATTATAATGATAAAAATAAACGATCCAAAACGTATTATACTAGTAGGATCATACATTTATCTAATCATGAAACGATCGATCACTTAACAATAACATTATTAATGTTCAAAAAGTGTTGTGTTGTCAATGTTATATTATGCTCATAGTGCTCTCAGGAAAAATTTACACTATCCTTTATTCAGTATTAGCTGAAATATAGCTATAAGTTTATATTTTGCTATTTATAAATAAATAAATATTAACTAAACCCATTTTTGAATACAATACTTAAAAATATACAATGTCTTCTGATGTCTGGAACGTTATCACTAAAATAATATGATCCAAAGAAGAAACTCTTCGCTATATACGGTCAAAAAGAAGGATTTGGTACTGAGGCGCCCCGGCCTACAGATGAGAACAATATTCCATATGAGTCCCTGACTCTTGTTCGGCTTAAAATTGAGCAGATTCTCGTTCCCCCATGATAGGACCGAGTCCAGAGTGGTCTCAGTTTCACCCACAAGGTTATTCCGGCTTTCTGTGATATTATCCCGAGAGGCTTGTACATTACCCATGTATAATGCGCCCCTGTGCTATCACCTGCATAATAATGTATGCTGCGAATATGCAACATGTCATTTATATGCAGAAGAAATAAGGTAGGGGACAGTACACAGCCTTGTGGTACACCAGCATTCACGGGCTTTGCCTCAGAGCAGGAACCGTCGACAACGACACTGATGCTCTGCTCCGCAAGAAAACTGGCAAGCCAACCACACAACCTCTCAGGAAGCCCATATGAAGAAAGTTTCGCTAAAAGCTCTTTGTGCCAAACACGATCAAACGCCTTTGATATATCCAACCTAACAGCCAAAGCCTAACCCTTGCTCTCAACCGCCTCCGCCCAGCGGTGTGTGAGGTATACGAGTAGGTCACCAGCCGATCGACCCTGACGAAAACCGTATTGGCCATCAGAGATCAGCTGGTGTTCCTCCAAGTATCCAAGGAGTTGGCGATTTATTATTGTCTCCATTAATTTAGAGAGCAATGAGGTAATGGCAATTGGTCTGTTGTGGGAAGGGTCCGATTGGTCTCCCTTTTTGGGAATCTGATGGACAAGCGCAGACTTCCAGGATTTAGGGACAATACCATTAGAATAGGAAAGCCGAAAAAGGTTAAAGGTGCTAACTCAGGGGCACAGATTTTTAGTACTATTGGTGGGATGCCGTCAAGCCCACTCAACTTATTGATGCCAAGGGAGAAAAGCAGTCTACGAACATTGTCCTGCAGAAAACGAATGTTGATGGATGGTAGGGGGTAATTCTCCCCGGTTATCAAGAATTCAGTTAGATGCAAATAGAAAGCCCAAGAGGTCTGCTTTCTCCTTTGCGGTATGGGCAAGCGTGTCATCAGCAGTACAAAGTGGTGGAAAAGACGACTTGCAGAAATTTCCCAACACGGCCTTGGCAAGAGACCAAAAAGCTCTAGTTCCAAAAGGAAGTCTAGTGAGTCTCCCACCATTTCTCTGGATATAGCTGGAATTTGCAGCAGCTATCATTCTTTTGTAAGACCTGGTGGCAATATTGTAGGTCTTAAAAAGACTGTAAAAGGAGAGGTTTCGATTATTAATAGATCTAATCTTATACAGCTGTTGCCTAAAGGAAAACCTATTGCTCCAGCTAAATTGGCTAATTTACGATCTTTTTATAAATCCATTCACATTTAAATAATAACAAATGTTGTTTTACTGTCTAATATTTATTTTAGATAAAATATATATAAATTACTTAAATATAGTAATTTTCACATTTTGGAACGTTTTCACAAATTAATTTAAAAGCCACCTTCATATAAAATGCCTTTTTGTAATAACGTTCCAAGTACAATTTTTAAAAAATTTGTATTTTTTTTTTTTTTTTTTTTAATTCATTTATTGTCTTTACAGTTCATATACAGTAGGTACATAGGCATATATTACGCTATTATGCAGGCAGACAAAAGGACAAAGCTCAGCTGATGCTGTCACGGGAGTGCGTCCCCGGCAGCGCTGGTTTTCAGCTTTCCCCTGCCCTCTGAGGTGTTAGTGGAGGGCTGAGTGTGTATGGCTGAGTCGTGACACTAACCTAGTTAAGCCAAGCCGTAAATATTATTTTGTAGACACTATATGTCATGAGTACAAAAGCAACAAAAAGGAAAGAAAAAAAATAAAAAATAAAAACAAACAAGCAAAGAATTAATCAGACACGAACCATAGGTGTGTATGGTATTTGGCTGTGTGCATGTGTGTGTGTGTGTAAGTAGGTGTATTTAGTGTGTATGTGATGTATCTAAGGAAATGTAATGCTGTGTATGTGCGCGCGCGTGTGTATGTGTGTGTGTGCGTGAGTGTATAAGAGTAGGTAGGTATACGTAAGTTTCCTATTGGGTTGAGAAAAAAGTTCTAAGAGTTATATTTTTAGCGTAAGTATGTCTCAAGTTTTCGGTCATGTACTGGCGTTTGAGTAAGGCAGTTTTATATTTTACTTTAAAGCAATGATTTGACATATTTGTACGCAATGGGGGAGGTAGATCATTCCAGATTTTGGCAGCCATAAACTTGAAACATCCTCTGAACCGCATGGACTTATGAGCAGGACTAACTAGAAGGTTTGACGACACAGAGCGAAGATTTAGCCTGGTCTGATCTTTCTTCCACAGCAGTTGATTGTACAAGTAAACAGGGCATTTTGTCGAAATTGTTCTCTTAATAAGGCAAGCATAGTGTAACTCTCGTCTAGCGCTCATGTTGAGAATGCCTCTCTTGTTCATAAACGGAGTTATATGCGCGCGTCTTGGTACGTTAAAACAAAATCTTATACAAGCGTTCTGTACACGTTGGATACATCTCTCCATATTACAATTTAGTTTAGGTCCATAAATAGTATCACAATAATTAAATGGTGATAAAACCAATGCGTCCATTAAGCGTATCCGAAGTTCTTCACTAATGTATGGTCTGATCTTATAAAGGGTTTTAAGTTTATAAAATGCGTTTCTAACTTTCTCATTAATGTGTTTCTCATATTTCTGCTCTTCATCCAGATACAATCCTAAATTGCGCGCATTTGTGACCTGTTCTATAATGCAGTTATTTATTCTTAAGATTTCCCGACATTCTTTTACTTTTCTTACTTGATTTTTGGTGCCAAGAATCAACATCTTAGATTTGGCGGGGTTAAGTTCTAAAGAATTTTCAATTGACCAGTTGTATATACATTGGAGGTCATGATTGATTTTTACCATGGCGTCATTTGCGTCTTGAGGGAGAAAGGAGTGGTAAACTTGGGTATCGTCTGCATACAGATGATATTTACATGTTTTGATCTTTGAAGGTAAGTCTGCTGTGTAAATTGAAAAGAGCACGGGGCTAAGTATTGAGCCCTGAGGGACGCCTCGTTTCAGTTTGCCAACATCTGAGTATCTCTTATATCCGTGTTCATTTTCAGTCACAACTATCTGTTCTCGGTTTGTAAGGAACGTTTTAAGCCACGAGCAGGTTTCATCAGAAAATCCGTACCCCGAGAGCTTGGCTAGTAATATATCAGGATGTAGGCAGTCAAAAGCGCGTGAGTAGTCTAGCAAGACCATAATGCTACTCAATCCTAAATCCGAAGCTTCTGTCATATCGCTTGTAACTTGTAATAGCGCGGTTTCGGTGCCGTGGCCTCTGCGAAATCCTGACTGAAAGCTAGGAATAATGTTCTTATTTTGTAAATAATCCTGCATCTGTTTTAAGACTACCCTTTCCAATACTTTTGATAGTGTGGGTAAAATCGATATGGGTCGTAGATCTTTTATATCTTCGACGGAATCACCTTTTGCAATGGGCTTAATTAAGGCTGTTTTCCAACAGGCAGGAAAGGTGTTCGTTGTTATAGATTTGTTTATAATTGCTACGATAATAGGTAGGGTGAACTCTAGTGTCAGTTTAATCATATCTATGTTAATGTTATCATGTCCTGTTGCGTTTGTTTTTATATTGTATATAAGTTTCCGTACTTCCGTTTCTGTCGTAGTCCTCAACCGAAAGGTTTCTTCATTTTTGTTATTATTGTTACTTATGTTTATATTCTGTATATTCAAATTCATAATATTATCCGGTAATTTTAAAAAATGATTATTTATTTTTTCGGGATCATTAAGGTGTTTTGGTATTTCTTTATAATGCGAGTTGTCATCTGTTGTTGTATTTCTAATATGTTGCCACAGCTCCTTTGGATTATTAAGATTATTGTTTAAGTAGCTATTAAAATATGCTTTTTTTTCGCGTTCTATAGTAGATGTAACCAAATTCTTAAGGCTTCTATAGTATTCTTTAGAACTGTTAGTTTTTTCTCTTTGCGCCTTAGATAGAGCTTCGTTTCTCAATTTAATCATAAATTTGACCATTTCAGTAATCCAAGGTTTAGGTGGCCTCTTGATGTTTATTTTTTTCATAGGCGCATGTCTATCAAACAAATCCAACATGTATTTATTAAAACTTCCTACCATATTGTTCACATCTTCAAGTTTTAGAATTGACTCCCAAGGTATAGATCTCAAGTCTTCTTCAAATAACTCTCTTTCAATATTTCGTAGGATACGCGTAAATTTAACTCTCGTTATAAATTTTGGTTTCTTTATATAGAAATCTACCAAAACTAGCCCGTGGTCACTGAGGTTCCTATTATGCTCAACCGTCACTTTTTTGTGAGGAATATTGGTCATAACAACGTCAATTAATGATTCCGTATCATCAGTTACTCTAGTTGCTTCAGCAACTAGTTGATCAAGTCCCTGTTGATCACAAAAGTTGATTAATTCTTTAGCACGCGTCGAGTCTTTGTTTAAAAGATCTATGTTTAGATCCCCCATTATACATGTATAACGGCATGGTGGCATATGGTGTAAAGACTCACTAAGGGAATCAAAAGTTTCATGTACTGATACATTTTCCGGTCTGTATGCTGTTCCAATATTGATTGTGGTCCCTGAAACCCGCACCTCCAACCATAACTGTTCCAGGTTTGAGACTGGATGTTGTCGGATATGCACATTAATGCCTTCGCGAACATAAAAACCGACCCCACCTCCTCTTTTCCCTCTACGCGCTCGATGTAAAAATTTATACCCTCCTATAGCTGACCCAGAAAGATCCTGTTGGTCATTCAGCCACGTTTCATTAACTGCTAGAATGTCAGGTTTGTACTTTAAAAAATTGTATGAGTAATATTATTTTTTTGCAATGAAAGGTATATGAAAAAATAATATTTAATTATTTAGTATAGATGATACACACTACTCGGTTCTACGCGCTACCATAAAAAAGCGTACCACAAAAACACAAAAACGCAATTTTCTCAGTTCAATCTGCGTGTGGATTGGAACGTTGTAGCATAACTACGTCCAATTTAGGTCACATCGTCATTCATGAATAAAAATGAGTACTGCCTACTCTGCCGGCCTACCACTAAAAAACCACATGAAGTTATTAGGCTTTTTAGTAATAGGATAGCATACTTAGTTACTAAATAAATTAGTACATAGGTACATTGTAAAGATAACAGTTCAAAAATTAACATCGCAACTTACCGCCACCTCTTCCCCCGCCGAACCCGCGGCCTCCGCCGCCGCCGCCCCTCTTCTCAAACTTGCCGCCGCCTCCGCCCCCGCGGCCGCCGCCGAAGCCCCCTCGGCCTCCGCCCCCGCCTCGTCCTCCGCGGAACCCACCGCCACCTCCACCCCGGCCGCCGCCGAAGCCACCTCGGCCTCCACCGCCGCCGCCACGATTATTAAACTCTACAAAGAAATTGAATAATAAACATTTTAATTCCGAATTTAATCTCTAATGCATCCTTTACTCAGCGAATGATACCCCAACACCAGAGTGTACCAAAGATTGTGACTTTTTTTTACAGTAGCTCGACATAATGACTTCTACTCCTGATGGAAAGCGAAGGAGAAGCCCAAGTTGCTGTGACAACGGGCAAGTAACTGGTCAGTTATGGTTCAATTCGAACGAAGATTCTCTACGCCCTACCTCTCTTAAATCAAGAAATGATTCTCCTACAGCTAGTTGTGCCAAAGATTTTGTGACTGTACCAATCTTCTTACACTGATAGCATACTGTATATATACCTACCTACAACAAAAAATCTTATAATCTAAATTAAGCACCCAGGCTGAGTGCATAAGATTTTTCAATTTTAATACATAAAATAGTCTAAAAACACAATGAAAGAAGATAAAGACATGGTCAAACAGATGGTACCTTGACTGGCCTCATGATAGTGAAACCACCTTCTCAACTGAGGGTTGTGGGTTTGATCTACAAGTCTACAACCAAGACATCAATCATTAGGCTAATATCTAATAAGTCCCATGTAATTTTTATTGTATTTGCAACCAAAATACAATAATAACTAGGTATATACCTACTTACTAAGGGCCACCAGCTTGCCCTTCGGGATACTTCGGATTACTCAAACCACTCTTTATCATGAATAACTCGACCCCGAATGATGTGTGTTTAACGACTTCAGGTTGAGTAGTGAAATGAGGTTAAACATTGAAGGTTTCCCACTTAACCTGAAGTCTACACTCCAAACAAGTATATAGCTCTCATCCCTAGTATTTATCCATGCTTATAAATTTTAATAAATTTCAATAGAAAAGGGCTATAATCACTACCTACTTCGTTTTGCTAAACCCTACCAACGTGGTTGGTTGCATGTGGGTTTATTTGTGATTTATAACTAATACAAACACCTATTGCCAAGTATATTACTTTCAGATTATTCTAAAAACGTCTACACGTAGTAATAAATAATATTCAGAGTAAAACTGAAACATTCAGACCTAACCTAAAAATACCATGCGCCGCTTAGCGTGGGGGCAAATCTCGATAAAATACCATCAAAATGTATTATAACGGTACAGTGTCAGGAAAAGGGCTTTTTCTTCCATTATATTAAAATAAAAAGACCCGTTTTTAAATAGAATAATGGACTTTTTTGTAAATTTCTCACCACGCGGTAATCACATGCGTCTGGCAAATAAAATTATAAAAGGAAACTTACCTGGTTTACCCATAATTATATGCGGCTCAATATAATTTTTGTTTCACAATTTACTTCACTATAATACTATTTATCTAAACACAAAAATAAACTCAATTTTATTTATAAACCGCGCGGAGCCACCACGTTCGGCTGCCGCTTGCGGAAATGACCAGTGTTGCCAGTGGCCGATAGTCAAAAGTTACACGAGACAGACCAAAAAGTAACATTTTGCCAGAAAAAGTAACATTGCCTTTTTTTTTTGTGGAAATTGGCAAAATACGTTAATAATGGTATTTTTTTTTCGTTCGTTCCTTGACTCTTTATAGTAGGGGAGCCCGGGATGCTAAATCGGGATTTACTCGAGCACTATAGAGACCTATTCGATTGCGAAGCTTAGATAATTAGAAGAAAAAAATGTTATATAATATATACACTTTCATTGGTGGGGGGAGCGGCTATAAATTTTCAAAAATGTAAAAAAAAACCGATGCATGGACATACTGGAGCGCGTCAGATATTGATAGCATAAATGTTTTACGTATTTTGGAAGATGTACGTATGTTAATCTGATTGTTTCCATGGTGGGGGTAGTCATACGTAAGGGTTGAAATCGATAAAAAAAAAAACTTAATCGAGCGCGTCAGATTTTCTAAGGGGGTGTTAAGTGAACCTAAAAAAAAGCGCTTATATAATAATCTGACGATTTGGATGTGACCCAAACTCGCGGCCATTTTTAAACTGTGTAAAAAAAAATCGCCATTTTGAAATACTCGAGCGCGTCAGATTAAGATATATATGGTTCATCTATATACCCTAGACGTGCTGTCTCATAATCTGACGATTATCTAGAGGGATTCGCCTAATCTGACAATTGAAAATTTTTTTTTATTATTTTTTCAAATCTTTGGCGTCATGGCGTCATGGCAACAGAAACCAGAGTGGGGACGGAGTGAGAGAGTCATAGATAGAGAAAAAGTGAGAGAGGAATAGAAACGCGGAGTGGGGAATACAGGGATTACGTAGCTGCACGCATTAAACTTTATTAATTAGTTTTCCTTACTTCGGCTTATGGAAATCGTCAGATTATATATTTTTTGTGAACGTTGAATTATTTCCTTCAAAATAAAAAAAAATTTAGCCACGCTCGAGAAAGTCGAGACGACGTTTTTTTTTTACAAGTTTGTAACCCAGTAACTTTTTATCGACAATCGGAAATTGTCAGATTAGTGGAATATATACTTTTTAGCATGTAACTAACTCACCCTACCTTAATCTGACGCGCTCAAGAATTTCTGATGATCAACTTTTTTTTACTAATCTGATCCTTTATCCTTGACGGGCGGCCGCATTTACGGGACTCATGTTTGTTGGAAGTATTTAATCGGGTACAAGGTATCTCCCTATATGTTAATCTGCCGCGCTTTAGTAACTCCCGAAATCCCCCCTTGGGCTCCCCTACCATTATTAAAAGTAATAATTTGTAACAATTGTGTTGTTGATCGCATAATCGACTGTTGACGCTGAAAAGAAAAAAAGTAACAGTCAGTGAAGCAGTTATTACACTACCCTAAATTCAGGGACCCTGACCCTGAATCAGTGCGGTGTAATAGGATTCAGGGAGTAAGGGTCCCTAATTAGGGCGACCGGGTCGACCCGGTCTGCCTTGCTCCCTTACCGCTCTGCCGAAAGTATAGTGTAATAACATAACACTTAGGGCGGTTAGGGAGCTCAGTGTTGCGCCGGCCATGGCGTAGGCGTAGAGTGGTCGTGCGTGTTTAGGGTTACCAGATTTTAGTTTATTTTTATTGATTTTTATTTTACTTCCGATTCTTTTTTACCTCCTATATTGTATAAATATGACCAAACGGAGCAAAACCTCAACGGTTTCCATAGAACGGCGACCTTTTTTTGCTCTCCAAGCAACTGAATGGGAAAAATTTTAGTTATAATAATCATCATCATTATAGTAATCATCATTCATAGCAAAAATAACATCTCCCGATCTTTCTCAAGGTATTGTCATATACCTATCTCCGGAATTTTTGAAAATACATCTCCCGAAAGTCAAAATTAAGTAGTTGTTGCGAGCATTTCCGTGACTACTACAGCAACTTTTTGATGTTTTTATAGTGACGGCGGCATTATGTAGATACATCCAACTCTCTCGACATTCACGTTTCAACTGATTCAGGGACCGATATTCAGTGTAGTCTAATAAGCGCCACACTAACTAGGGTCCCCGCCCACCCGGTATTCAGTGCCCTGAATTTAGGGTCGTCTAATAACTGCTTTAGGTATTTATATCTATTTAAAGTACCTACTAATCCATTTATGAATGTCGTTCAATACCAACCTGCTTTGTCATCAATCAATACAAAAACTATGAAAATATCCGCCCCTTTATTAAACTTAACAATTCGTTATTATTGTTGATCGAACAATCGACTGGCGATGCTGAAAATAAAAATGTAACAGACAGTTATTTGTATCTAAATAATATAGTTAGGTATTCATAGTTTAGGAATGTCGTACAATAGACAATACAACCTGCTTTGTCATCAATGAATACATGACTTGTATTTTCAGTCATTAGTGTAGCTAATTTCGTGGCTAATAATTGTTTTTTATCGAATAATCGACTGGTGATGCTAGAAAAATTAATAAAGTCAAAAACGTGTGTTTAATTAATTAAAATAAATATACCAATCAACAATTTTAAGAATGTCTTTCAATACTAACCTGATTTAAATCTTCGTCGTGCCTGTGATTCACATACACAACAACATTCACATACACAACAATCTTCTTAAGTTATGGCAATACTTAGATTCATCACAAACAAAACAACACAATACTTAGTAAAAGAAGAATACAATACAAACTTTGAAAGAAGAAAATCAAGTGCCGAACCGGCCGAGCGAGCGAGCGTCGAAGGCGGTCGTCATCGTCACATCCACAAACAAATCCGACGCTCGCACACGTAAGCGGGATGAAAGATTGAGAAATACATACGAGTGAGTGAATAAGTAGATTTGACAAACAATCGTATTGGTTGGTCAGTCCATGGTCATTCTGTCCAACAACGCCATGTTGTTTTCTATCAAGCGTGCCAACATGACTTAAAATTATATTCATAAATGCGTTCCGATACACGATTTTGTTCGAAATTCCCAAAAGTAACATAAAAGTAACATTGAGTGTGGTGTAACATGGAAGTAACATTGGAGGGCTAAAAGTAACGTAAAATGTTACAAAAGTAACATTCTGGCAACGCTGGAAATGACGCCATGTTGAGTGGCCGAGCGAGCGAGGCCCGAGTCGAGTGCTGCCAGGAATTATTACCAAATATTAAAAAATGCTTTAGGGTTACAAGGTTTTGACAATAAAAAAAGTTATATATTACAAATACATTATTGTGAAAACCTCTTCAGCCTTGGCAGTTAGTAGAAAATTGATACCTTACTACAGATACACAGATAGACAAAATCTGAATATCCAAACCACATTACACGTAAACACTCGTGACGAGACGCAATAGTGCTACACAAGCTATGCCTACAACAACAAAAATAAAAGATAACGATGCGATAGTAACAATATTACGTGAAAACGATACAACTCATCTAAAAGGTACTATATATATAGCACACAAAAAGGCACAAAACCAGTGATATTTTGCTTACCGACCTGCTAGGAATACCCACCTAATAATTGCAGAAATGGAGTCAAATCCTTTCAACAAAATAAATTTTGCCGATTTCCAATGGCTAAACGAACCCAAATCATGGCAAATCAGCAATAATCATAGCGTTTTAGAAGTAACAACGGACAATAAAACTGACTTTTGGCAAGGAACTTTGTACAATTTCCATTTTAATACCGGTCATATGTATGGCGCTGCCCCCACAGGCGATTTCACAATGACTGTAAGTAAGATTATACCTTACCTGCATACATATTAAGTATGATATTGTTTGTTTTTATTTATTGTACAAGGATAGATATACATAATTTTTATTTTTAGATATGTGTGGAAGCTGACTTTACGACCCTATACGACCAAGCCGGTTTGATGATTTATTTGGACGAAAAGCACTGGTTGAAGAGCGGCATAGAATACAACGATGGACAGCCCATGATAGGCAGTGTTCTTACAAACGAACTCTCCGACTGGGCTACTGGTAATAAAAAAGCTAAATGGTGCTCTCATCCAATCAAATATTCATCCTCATAGGCTCCTTCCGCTGATCCCTTTACTATCATGGAAGTAATAAGTCCAGTATTAAGCTTGCTTCACCCTCCAGCTCAGAACCGCTCTTTGTGGCCAGTACCTACCTACAAAAAGTACGCCATCGCGCCATTTTGTTTTTCTATTGCGTTCCTTCCAATCAAACCTTTGTAGTTTACTTCCGCTATTGACGACATTCTCGTTTAAAACACCCTTGGTTGGCTGAAGCACAAATCGTGCAGAGCCAAATAGCCCAAAAAAAAAAAAAAACACCCTTGGTATAACCATCACGATTGAAGGCATAGCTAAATACTGCCGGCCGATGACGGGCAGCAGCGTCACCGGAGCTACGAGCTACTGCTATACCCAACCCGCCTCTCCAGCGTGGCGATTAAGCACTAAAGCTTCCAGTTGTTTGTCCAAAGTGGCAAGCAAGTAGAGGTCTATGTCCAGCAGTGGACTGCGATAGACTGATGATGATGAACTTCTCCTTCCAGGTTTCTACCCCGGCAACCCCCGTAAGTTCTGGGTGCGACTAACGAAATCCCGCGGCGTGGTCTGCGTCAAGTATTCCACAGACAACTCTACCTGGAACCTTTTGAGGCTGTGCCCTTTCCCCGAAGGGCCCTGCCGAGTCGGCCCTATGTGTTGCAGCCCGCAACGAGAAGGTAAGGTCTTCCATGTTAAATTCAGTGATAGAAAATGTGTGTGCCTCAAGGGACGACATTTTACAGTTCAAACTAATAGGCGGAAACGCTAGATACAAACCGACAAACGATCTTTTTAACACGTGCGGTGACATTAAACGACAAACGTCAAAAAATCAACGTCAAAATTGACGTTTTGTACAAAGGCCGGTTGGTTTTGGCCACGTGTTAATTGATGAGAAAACTTAAATAATCTAAACCGAGTCGGCGCACGGGGTGCCACCGCGCGGAGGGGGGTGCCAGTTGATGGATAAATGGCGTTGACGGTCCGCGGCACACGACCGTTAAAAACGTGGCAAAAATCTAGGGTTGCCTTTCTAACATTAGCAAAAACGGCAACCCAAGTCGCTGTAACAAACCTAATGGTCCTTGGTAATAACTGTCAAAAACTACAACAGTGTCAGTTCAAGTCAGTTGCCGTAGGTCGTCAGTGTCAACCTACAACATGCTTCTTCACGCGTCGTTTAACGCCTTAACGCCGGTGTAGCATTTTCAATACACAGTGTCCAATCATGTGTGTATCATTTTTGATACACACGTCACTTTTGGTTGTAGCATTGCGTATCAATAAATACACACGCCTTCTATAACTTTGCATAGTAAAAATAAATGCTCTGGCCTGGGTGAAGGTATGGGTACCCTTGGGGTGTAAATCGGAAAGATAGTTTATGGCCCAGGCGAAATTGAAAAAAAAAAGATAAATATTTTTACTCATTTATTTTCTTACCAGAAAGATTAACATTGAGGTCAAAAATCAGCTAATTCTTACAAGTAATTGGAGTTAGTGTTGCGGTTAAAACATTTCTGACATATAAAGTTATTACACTCGGTGCACTTTGTAGAAACTTGCGCTGCCCTGATCCTCTGACCATCGGACAAGTTTGCCGTCCCTCCTGTACTTTTTGTGGCACTCTGTGCATCGTTCACGTATCACCTTTGTCTCCATCCTTCATTTTTATAAGTAGTGCTATGCTACGGATGCCCTTCTCGGCGCTTGAGTGGAAGTATTTGGCTCGATCCAATAGATGAGGGTTTTTTTTACTATTCATTCAATGATTACTTGTTCCCGAAATTCTGTGATTGTAAGCCACTTCTGAATTGTGTTTATGGTTGTAAAGAAAATGAGCAATCCCAGAATAAATATCTCTTTATACCTGAAAATGGAACGGTGTCTCAAAGTTTCTGGATCATCATGGGTCGCGGTTTTCACATTCCATATACTCAGTTTTGATTCGCCACTCAGCTTCGGTGATTTCCTCAGATGTAGTTCTAGATGTTTGTCTGACTTTACCTGAGTTGAATCGTCGACCTGGTAGTATTCGTGGAGTTCTGCGTCTTTGGGGTATTAGGCAAGGGAGGCAACATTTCCTCCATGAATGTGGAATTTCTTCTTGCTGAAACAGGTGGATTCCAAATCTCCGTGACTGTGAATCACTGTTTCTGAATCATCACTTTCATCACTGGGTTCATAGTGTGGGTCATCACCAGGACATCTCGCTACTGTAGTCCCATTTTGACGTCACATAAAACTTACACTAAATAAGTTGCTTAGTCCTAACTATTATTTTCTTCTGAAACAAGCGAAATACAATTGTAGAAAACCTAAAATAGCAAGAATTACGTGTGCTTTTCTCAGTTTTCATTAATTTTATTCTCGTATTCCTGTCGGTTGTCGCATCTAAAACAAATAAAACAGAAGTGTTCTGTGATCATTGGATTACACATGGCCTGTGAAATCATGTCGCTGTGAACACGTTTTCACAGGCCACGTGTATCAAAAATGATACTACATCGAAAAAGGGGGGAAGGACCACTGGAGGGGGGGATGAAAATAAAAATAGGGTATCTTAACATTAAAATAACGCGAAATAACAGAAATAATTTTCGGTTCAAATGTAAAGGAATTGACTGAAAGGCTTGGCGCTAAGCGTGTTAAAAGAACCCATATTGATCTAACGGAAGCTTGCCGGTCTGTAGATATATGAATGCCTCCGTAAAATTGCTAAATGCTACACTATCTAACAAGATTTTTTTATTTATTTATTAAAACTTTATTGCACAAAATGGTACAAAAGGCGAACTTATGCTAGGAGCAATTCTCTCCAGTCAACCTTTGGGTCATGCAGAGAGCAGAAATTGGTGCGGTGACAAAGAGAAAACAGTCCTTACAAAAACCTATATATATATTTCATTATTTCTTCGCTCCTAATAGTTGCAGCGTGATGTTTATAGCCTAAACCTTCCTCGATAAATGGTCTATTCACACCAAAAAGAATTTTTTAATTCGGACCAGTAGTTCCTGAGATTAGCGCGTTCAAACAAACAACAAACTCTCAGCTTATAATATTAGTTAAGATATAATGTGTCTAGCGAGATGTAAACTGTTAACAGATTGTGAACCTTAACAGTCTTGCTATATAAATTATAACCTAACGATATTTGCAATTTACGGTGACAGTGTATTGTAAAATGTAAATCAATATATTAATGTTTCAATGACAACAAAAAAGGTAGACAGTAGTAAAGCAGCACAAATGAAATAAAATTTATATAACATATTTTGTTTTATTGTTACATCCACATACATAACATAAAATCAATTCTTATTGTCTTAACAATATAAACCTTACATCTGGAATGTAAACATACATACACGACAGTTCCGACGATAGTCACGCAGGTAACCGCTTATGCCAGGTTTACACGCGTGCCACGCAGCCCGGCAAGCAGCTCGGCGAGCAGCCCTGCCCTACACACTGCGCACGCACGTGCACATTCAACAGACGAACAGCCCGTTCACATGCTTGTGCTTGTGTTTGTGCCCGTTGAATGTCGTATTGAACGTGAGCGTGTAAAGCGCGACATTAGAGCCGTTCACAGTCTGCTTCAAGCACAGGGTTGCCAGATCTCCCGATTTCCCGGAGATCTCCCGATTTTGGTCAATATCTCCCGATGTCAAATCAATTCTATTGCAAAAATATGGTACATAAGTTGTTGAATCCCAGATTCCGTTCAAACTTCCCGATTTTTTCTACCTCCCGTACGGTATAAGTATGCCCAAAATGGAGCAAAATTCTCAACGATTTAACGAGTTTCTTAGACGGATGACCGTTTTTGGGTCTCCAAGCAACTGAATAGGAAAATTTTAGTTACCTAATCACATTCACATCTCCCGATTTTCCCGCAAGTATTGTGATACATCTCCCGGATTTTTGGCAACCCTGTTCAAGCAGGTTGAGAGCAGACTGTTGAAGCCGCGACCGCGCATTTCACAAGATGGGTACGGTGACACATCGGTGACATTCAAAATCAAGCAATTTTCAATAGAAATGTTTTGGGGGTCATAGTAATTACATTTTAGTCCGTATTGTAGATCATACATGTTTGGACACGTATTTTTCCTTTTTTCATCCAAATAAAAAATAGCAAAGAGTACAAGGCTTCAAAAGTTAGGGAGTGTGAGTCCTTTGACGTCACTCCGTCCCGTAACACTGACCATACCGAGTGACGTTGCGCGTAATTTCAACGGGCTATAACCTTTGTGAATTTTTAGTCTAATTTACAAATTAAAAAAAAACGTGTCTTTTATTCTTGAATAAGGTAAATGACGGACTATGTAATTACATTTTTAAGGCAACATCCTAAGCCTATTATCTCTAAAATCGATTCTCTCAACATAAAAAATGAAATCGATAAATCATCAAATCGATTTTTTTACCCTTCGATTTTATTGTTTCCACATGACTATAAACTTCAATCCCCAAGTCTCACCGTAACCATTCTATGTGAAATAGACTATACTGCATCTTTGCGGACTGAACGTCACAATGTCTCACAAGTCGCAAACATTAAAAACAACCTACACATATAACAATAACTTATATAATATATAGTATACTTTCTCAATCATATTTTGGACAAGACATTGTTCAGTGTTGATGAATTTGTTCATATTGAGTGTAGATTTTTCATTCTATTTAATCTTTAAAAAAAAAATAGAAATTTACACTAAATAGTTGTCAGACTCATCATGAACGAATTTTTAAAACTAATAAATTACACAGATTGTTATAAAAGTAATTTGATGCAACTAACTAGTTGCGCCACAGATATGCGATTTGCGATTAAACGTAAAAATAGTTAGGGAAATACATCGCAATTGAAACCGATCTCCCTTTTGATCATATATTATACTGATTGATATTAGATCATATTCCCGGTGTTTAACGGGTACAGTATGGGTCGAAATAAAGGAGTGTAGCAGTGTTTACGCACAAACTTATGCACTTTAATATTTCCTGCGTACTTGGCTAGTCTACTTGAAGAGAGCCACTTGGCCGAAATTCATGCACGGTAGCAGTGGTATAAATATATCTTTTTTTTTATGCCGAGGGCAAACGGGCTTGAAGGTCACCTGATGGTAAGTGATCACTTCAGCCCATAGACACCGCAACATCAGGGGAATCACAGCTGCATTGTCGGTCCTTGAGAAATCTATGCTCGTCTTTTAAAGGTCCCTAAGTCGTATCCATTCGGGAAAAATTGCTGCCGGAAGCTGATTCCAAAGAGCAATTTGAACGAAGCAAATTCATCAGTTTTTACTAAATGTGTAAATAAAAAAAGTTTGGATTCTCCTCTGTCTGTCCCCTTACAACTGGGGTCGTGGTATTTTTCCCACCATGCCCCAATCTGTAGTTACGCCACTGAATTAATCTTCATTGATTCACAAATCGCAACTCTACGGCGCACATCGGGGCGGCTTGTATGGGAGGAGTACCCAAAACTCAAATTATTAAACGAAGGTAGTAAGGCTTGATTTTTATTTTGTATGTAGGGTAGGTATTCTCACACTGTTGACGATATTAAGATTCATGAGAGGGTCGTCATTTACCATTTGATTGCGTTCAATAAAACATAGAATCGCAATAAACTGATAGAGGTGTACACTTTAGAGTGTCTATCTGGTAAATGACTACCCTCTCATGAATCTTAATATCGTCAACAGTTGTGAGAACACCTACCCTACATACAAATAAAAATCAGCCTTACTACCTTCGTTTAATAATTTGAGTATTGGGTACTCCTCCCATACAAGCCGCCCAGTGTGCGGCGCGTCCCATTACATTATAAGGCGCAATATCATACTTAGTCTAAACGTTTGATACAATACCTTACAGGCTACTAAAGTTAGAACCTAGATGGCCAAGCTCTAAATATTAATAAAAATATCACATTTTCCCATCATTTGACAATCAAATATTCGATATGACTTCATCAAAACATTATCATTGGACTGGGTTTCGCGAAAGATTTCAAGGAACTTGAATAATAAATATTAGACCAACATCACATACATTTATCTCAAAGTAAGTTTGACTGGCTCGATGGTTCATTGATCGTGCCCTCTGCCTTCTGAGCCAAGGGGTCGTGGGGTTTGATCCCCCGCACAGTACAAACATTTGTGTTCAATAACATGTCGGTTTTTATTTGTCTGAGTGTTTTCTATGTATCATATGTATTTATTTGCAAAAAAGTATAGTTAGTAAGTTTATCAGTTGTCTAGTACCCATCGTATTACCAGATTGATTTTTATTATGGGTGTTAGCTATATTAAACAAAAGTATCGTCAGTAAGTTTATCAGTAGTCTAGTACCCATATTACAAGCTCGGCTTAGTTTGGGGCTAGATGGCGCTGTGTGGCCCAGCGTGGCATGTCTTGGGTTACAAACCACTTCAATACCCCATATACCTTTCGCCCCGTCCAATGCCCTCACGAATCCTCTCACTCACACCTTAACTAACCACCTTAGGGAGTAGTGGTCGCTCCCTAACTGTCGTGTGCGTCGTCCCACAGGTTCCGTCTTGACTGAGACCTGCATACTTGCGGGAGCTCCTGCGCCGCTTTTGATCGTTCTAGGTTGTACATCTGGAAATAAAAAATTTTTTTTAATTAAGATATTTTTTTGAAGATAGTCTTTGGGGTGAGGGTGACTTTATTATTTATTTATATTTAATACTAGCTGTGCTCGCGACTTCGTCCGCGTGGAATAGTTATTTTTTCCCCTTTTTTTTACATTTTCCATTATTCTTCGCTCTAATAGTTGCAGCGTGATGTTATATAGCCTAAAGCCTTCCTCGATAAATGGTCTATTCAACACAAAAAGAATTTTTCAATTCGGACCAGTAGTTCCTGAGATTAGCGCGTTCAAACAAACAAACAAACTCTTCAGCTTTATAATATTAGTTAAGATATACCACTTTATGATTGCAGCTCTTTAGCC
The DNA here is from genome assembly GCA_031163375.1 of Conogethes punctiferalis. Taxonomy (NCBI): domain Eukaryota; kingdom Metazoa; phylum Arthropoda; class Insecta; order Lepidoptera; family Crambidae; genus Conogethes; species Conogethes punctiferalis. The sequence continues at coordinate 8,139,715 of CM062103.1, forward strand.
GAAGAAAATTAAATTTTATTATTACTGTCCTTTAAAAACGTGCTTTTCAGTGCGAAAAACGTTATTCGTAGATATTTACGTACGATAAATCAACAGTGAATAGTGTTTTAAGACAATTGCACCCGTGCGAAGCCGGGGCGGGTCGCTAGTATACTTAATTAATGTGGGGCACACATTTTGTGCGATAGAGTCTGCGTCTGAGACATTTAAAAACAGCGTCTAGGTCTGCCGACAGAATGATCGAAGAAGTGCGTCGTGTGCGTCGAGTCTGTGAAATAACCGCGACAGATTTTTGCGCGTCGTGTTCGTTACTGCATATAATTGCAAAAAAGTGCGTCACGGATAGTCTGTCGTCTGCGCTGCCCCTGTATGTTTTTTATTTATTTATTCTTTATTGCACAAGGAAAGTACAAATGGCGGACTCAATGCCGTGTGGCATTCTCTACCAGTCAAACCATTGGGCGAGCCAGGGAAACTATAATGTGGTGCGGTAATAGACATTCAACACACTGCTAGAAATATAAGCCACTAATATACAAGTAATACACATACATTATACCCTACATACAATACATATATTATTGTATAATAACTTATTATTGTATAATATACAATATATTATACAATAATAAGTATACGTACAAGATACATAGTTTAGTATAACTTATAAATATAAAATAATAGATAGGATAGATAGATATATCTTTATTGCACAAACACACAGAGTAAATACAGTCAAGGTGATACAGACTGTTGTGGTACAATTAGGCGGTCTTATCGCTAGTGAGCGATCTCTTCCAGACAACCTTCAGGTAGAGGAAGTGTAACTTCTCTGAAGAGAGGGGCAACGTCGTGCAAACTGTTTCAATAGATATACGACATATAGATACATATTACCATACTAGCTGTGCCAGCGACTTCGTCCGCGTGGAATAGTTTCTTGGGTAGTGATTTTAATGACCCCCCAGTGCCTGGCAACTGGCAGCGGCGCGGCGCAGAACTCGGCGCGCTTTATATACCCGCGCAAACGTACAGCCAGGCTTGACGTGATTAGTAAATGGGCGTAACTTTTTTATTTATGGACCGATTAACATGAAACAAACACTAAATGTTAAGGGAAGCTTCCAGCAATATATTGTGAAAACCGCATCTTATCGGATACGCGGTTCTGAGAGTAGCGTGCACAAACAACAGACCAACCAGACAAACCGACAAACCAGACAAACATTCCAAAATCATTGTTTTGGGTACTATTGCATTAATACAAGGCCTCCCATAATATTTTTTCACAAATATCTTCCATGTACAGACAGCGATTCGTTATTTTTATTATATGTATAGAATAAATTAATTACAATACAGTTTTTGTTTGTTTTGCAATTATTTTTTTCACAATTAAGCCTGTAAAAGTCCGTTACCTTCATGAAGAGCGGCATGGTGAGCTGCGCGACGCTGGTGGCGGTGCTGAGCGACAGCTCGTGGGTTCGGCCGGCGCGCGCCGCCGCGGGCCGTCCTCCTCGGAGTCCGAGGGCGGAGGCCTGACCTGGGCAAGCAGACGAGGTGATAAAGATTAAAGATATTTTTATTTGTAGAAACATGAGTGAGTGTTGCGAGCTGGAACTGAGGGGTGTGGAATCAAACACGATAATAAATTGGGAAACCCACAAAAACTTTTACTCCCAGCCGTAGCGGACTGTATAACTCAACTACTAGATAAACAAACAATAAAACCATAGCAACTAACTAAATATTCTTAAAATACACTTCCACATATATAAACTATGTACAAAAACTGGTAAAAAGGTAAAATCATATAAAAAGGTCGTTCTGTCCGCAACAGTGAGTAACAGTTGTTACATACATAAATGAGTTCTGCATGTTTTGCCTAGAAAAGCGTACAAATTTGATTTATTTGATCAGATTCTGACATTGCTATTTCATAATCCAATTAAAATAAAATAAAGATAATGTCAAAACGAAAATAAAACATAAAATAAAATTGAAATTAAAAATTAAATACAGTCAAATAGAATACAAGATAATAATGTCAAAATACTTATTACATACTATAAACACTTAAAATTGGTGTTATTTATTGAATCAATCAATCAACAGCCTTGGTCCGTCCACTGCTGAACGTAGGCCTCCTTTAATTCGCGCCACATTTCTCTATCCCGGGCTTCCCCCCTCCAGCAACTGCCAGCAGTTCTTCTAAGGTCATCCGCCCAGCGGGTTGCGGGGCGTCCTACACTACGTTTTGCCTAAACGCTATTTATTGAATACTACATTAATTTTAAGAAAGGTAGGGCATAGCGAATCTTAGCTCGAATTGAGCTGTCATGTTCTTGCCGATGAATAAGGTTTCCGGAGATCGTGGGGGGTTAGGGTTGGGCCACTGCCAGGTAGCTGACCTGTTACTTGCCACAGCGACTTGGGCTTCTCTTTTTTTTTTTATTTTTTATATTGGCTCGACATAATGGCTTCCCTACACCTGATGGAAAGCGAAAGAGAAGCCCAAGTCGCTGTGACAACGGGCAAGTAACTGGTCAGTTACCTGTCAGTTGCCACCGCCATGCCGGCCCAACCCTAACCCCCCACGAGCTCCGGAAACCCTACTCACCGGAAGAAACACGACCCAGAGGTCATTTGACTGCGGTATTCTATATTATATATTCTGCGGTATTTATATTCTATAGGGTGGAGGTCCTTCCCGGACGGGCGGCTCAATTCGAGCGAAGATTCGCTATGCCCTACCTCTCTTAAATCCTCTACTTTCGCTTTCCTTCTGGCGTAGGGAATCCATTATGTCGAGCTACTATAAAAAAAAATCCATGACAGTTTGCAACTTGTATCTAATAAGAAAGCAAAACGTAAAAGAGTACCTATAGTTCATTCGCGTTAAGAAAATAGTGACTCATCACCGACTGCCGGCCATGCCACACCCCCTAGCCAATTAAAACGCTAGAAATTATAATTTCTAGCGTTTTAATTGGCGATAATTTGAACGGGAGCAATGATGTACTTTTTTTAAAATAATGTCCCTATAGTTCATTCGCGTTAAGAAATAGTGACTCATCACCGACCGGCCAAGCCACACCCCCTAGCCAATTAAAACGCTAGAAATTATAATTTCTAGCGTTAGCCACACCCCCTAGCCAATTAAAACGCTAGAAATTATAATTTCTAGCGTTTTAATTGGCTAGGGGGTGTGGCTTGGCCGGTCGGTGATGAGTCACTATTTCTTAACGCGAATGAATTTGCTAGGGGAGCGTTTTAATTGGCTAGGGGGTGTGGCTAACGCTAGAAATTATAATTTCTAGCGTTTTAATTGGCTAGGGGGTGTGGCTAACGCTAGAAATTATAATTTCTAGCGTTTTAATTGGCTAGGGGGTGTGGCTAACGCTAGAAATTATAATTTCTAGCGTTTTAATTGGCTAGGGGGTGTGGCTAACGCTAGAAATTATAATTTCTAGCGTTTTAATTGGCTAGGGGGTGTGGCTTGGCCGGTCGGTGATGAGTCACTATTTCTTAACGCGAATGAACTATAGGGACATTATTTTAAAAAAAGTACATCATTGCTCCCGTTCAAATTATCGCAAAGTTTTCGAAAAAAAAAAATTACCTTTCTAGGACGCCCTGGTCCCCGCCTTTTTGCCGGATACGGCAGTGGGGATGGTGACCGGGCCTGAAAAGTAACGGTAATGAATCAAATTTAATTTAAAACAACTGTTACGCATTTTCGGCGGGAACTGGAGCACTTAGCAACAGCCAAAATAGATATAAAATGGATCTTTTGTAAATGTCACCGGAAAATAGAAAGAATCGTAAGTTGATCAATTTCCTAGGTAGTTGATTAACTTCCGGAAAATAATAAATGGCAGTGGAAATGTATTATTTAACGTATGTATTTTAGTAAATTGATCATTTTACGGGGCCTTGCTGTTAAATAATCCGACGAAGGTGAGGTGTTGACTGTTGAGCCACCGAGCCAGTCATCAGCCCGTGTCAGTCCACTGCTGGACATAGACCATCATAATTTTCATTAATTCTCACCTTCCGCTTCCTCTGAGGCCTGGTCCCGCCAGCGGACCTCGTGGTCACCGTCAACTGATTCGTCTTCGGGGTCCCAACAGCCTCCTCCTTCGCTCCCCCCTCCGTCTTATGCACCACCCCGGGCAAACACGCCTCCCCCTCCCCCCTCAACAAATACCTAATGATCTTCAACACTTCAATACGACAGAGCAATCTGGTGTCATCGTTCATCTTCTTAAACAACGGCAGTAACGAGTTCATGAACATTTTGTCATCGTCGAAATAGTCGTCTGGTAGTATGGAGTTCGCGTCTATTTTGATTTCCACTGATGGGTTGTTGATTTCAATGGGTTTCTCTTGGGATATAGCGGCTTGGTTGCATTTGTCCACAGTTTCTGGTCTGTCCACCTGAGGAAAAGAATAAGAAAAGGTTGAAACTTAAACTTGATTATGTGCTGCGGAATGTAAAGGAGCTTTATCAACTTTTCGCCCCAAGTCACCCTCACCTGCCCGTGGTGCATCCCGTCGAATAACAAACGAGGCGCTGGCAACCGTCTGGTGGCGGTATAACCATCACGATTGAAGGCGTGGCTATAGTTCATTCGCGTTAAGAGAATAGTGACTCATCACCGACTGCCGGCCAAGCCACACCCCCTAGCCAATTAAAACGCTAGAAATTATAATTTCTAGCGTTTCCGGCTAGGGGGTGTGGCTAGTAGTAGAAATTATAATTTCTAGCGTTTTAATTGGCTAGGGGGTGTGGCTTGGCCGGCAGTCGGTGATGAGTCACTATTTTCTTAACGCGAATGAACTATAAATACCACAGGCCGATGACTGGCGGCAGCGTCACCGGAGCTCTTCGCTACGCTCTGCGATACCCAACCCGCCTGCCCAGCGTGGCTATTATGGGTAAAGCCTCCAGGTGTTTGCCCAAAGTAGCGAACAACTGCAGAGGCCTATGTCCAGCAGTGGACTGTCCGATGATGATGATGAAGCCATGCACTACCGTACCTCTGCCTTTGCTGTACTTGCGTTGAGCTAGTCCTGCTGTATCGCGGCTTACGTCCAACATGACAGCCAAAATCATCATCATCGGGCTGTTTGGGGAGCAGAGGGACCCCTAGGTAAGTTCCGAAGGGACATAAAGGACAAGTCTGTTACTACTAAATGTATGAGCTAAGAGCTACCGTACCTCTGTCTTAGTCTTGAGGTCTAACGGTTTCTCCGGGTCGGCTTTGGGCGCGTCCTCCGGGGGAGAGTGCTGTGGCGAGCTGAACTCTCCGAGAAGGACTCCAGGTTGCTACGAGAAGGTGCTAAGATCTACTATTACCCCCTTACATCCTTATATAAGGGTGCGACCAATCATTAAGTTACGTACCTCTGTCTTAGTCTTGAGGTCTAACGGCTTGGTCTTAGGCGCGTCCTCCGGGGGAGGGTGCTGCGGCGAGCTGGACACCTCACTTGGGCAAACATCTGAAGGCTTTACGCATAATCGTCTCGCTAGGCGGGTGGGGATGTGAGGGAGCAACCTATCATCTTTTCGCTCTAAGCCACCTTCACCCGCCCGTGGTGCATCCTGCAGAATAACAGACGAGGCACTGGCAACGGACTGGTGGCGGTATAACCAACCTGTGATACCCAACCTGCCTGCCCAGCGTGGCAAGTATGAGTAAAGCCTCCAACTGTTTGCGCAAAGTGGCGAACAACTGAAGAAGCAGCGACTGGACTGCGACAGGCTGATGATGAAGCCATGAGCTACCGTACCTCTGTCTTAGCCTTGAGGTCTAACGGCTTCTCCGGGTCGGCTTTGGGCGCGTCCTCGGGCGGAGGGTGCTGCGGCGAGCTGAACTCTCCGAGAAGGACTCCTGGTCGCTACGAGAAGGTGCTAAGATCTACTATTACCCCCTTACATCCTTATAAAAGGGTGCGACCAATCATTAAGTTACGTACCTCTGTCTTAGTCTTGAGGTCCAACGGCTTCTCCGGGTCGGCTTTGGGCGCGTCCTCCGGAGGAGGGTGCTGCGGCGAGCTGAACTCTCCGAGAAGGACTCCAGGTCGCTACGTGAAGGTGCTAAGATCTACTATTACCCCCTTACATCCTTATAAAAGGGTGCGACCAATCATTAAGTTACGTACCTCTGTCTTAGTCTTGAGGTCTAACGGCTTCTCCGGGTCGGCTTTGGGCGCGTCCTCCGGGGGAGGGTGCTGCGGCGAGCTGGACACCTCCGAGAACGACTCGTACTTCTCCTGCGAGCACTCCGTCGGCGTGAGACTGGCGTTGATCTTGTCCTGGCTGTATCGAGGCTTCCTGCAAACGGGGGTTTAAATGTTAATGGTTTTTTTTTTCTAAATGACTACGATGATGGCCAGGGCGGCCTTGTCATCATCACCGGACTGTAAGTTAATGGTGAAGTCTTGAGGAGTGTTTGAGGTTCTTTTGTTTTTATAGTAGCTCGACATAATGGCTTCCCTACGCCTGATGGAAAGCGAAAGGGAAGCCCAAGTCAATGTGACAACGGGCAAGTAACTGGTCAGTTACCTGTCAGTTGCCACCGCCATGCCGGCCCAACCCCACGAGCTCCGGAAACCCTACTCACCGGCAGGAACTCGATTTCGGCTTCGGTATTCTATAAGTGGAGGTCCTTCCCGGACGGGCAGCTCAATTCGAGCGGAAATTCGCTATGCCCTACCTCTCTTGAAATCATTCATCATCATCAGCCTATATCAGTCCACTGCTGGACATAAGCCTCTCCTAATGTTCGCCATTTTGATCTATCCCGGGCTTCTCGCATCCAGCATTTGCCAGCCGTCCTGAGCAAATCGTCACTCCACCTGGCCTGAGGGCGTTCTACACTACGCATACCGAGACGCGGTCTCCACTCCAGAACTCGTTCACTCCAACGGTTATCGGTTCTGCGGCTGATGTGGCCAGCCTGCTGCCACTTCAGCTTACTGTTTGAGGTTAGGGACTCTGTGCTGCCCATCATCCGTTTGTGGTATTTAGCTACGCCTTCAATCGTGACGGTTATACCGCCACCAGTCGGTTGCCAGCGCTTCGTTTGTTATTTGGCAGGATGCACCACGGGCAGGTGAGGTTGACTTGGAGCGGAAACATGATAGGCCGCTTCCTTAAATGCCCTACTAGTACCGGTACTATCTTTCTTTTTTTTTCCGCCGGGGAAAATGCGTTTACGCATCCCCGTCACTGGGGGAGTGACGAGGTATGTGGGACTCACGCCGCCCTCAAGAACGGGAGGGCAGCACCCTGCCTCGAGATGGAAATGAGGCAGGGAATACCCACTAGGAATACTCGAGGGTCCTACGAAACATGTCCTCCAAGACACCACCAGCGCAACCCTCTAGTAGGCTCGACAATCGGTACTATCTGAAGCTATTGCCAACTCACTTGTTCTGCAGGGCGCGCAGCAGGAACGCCATCTGCGCGTGGTACTGGTGCCGGCGGCTGCCCGGCTGGCACTGCTCGGGCAGCACGCACTTGCCCTGCCGGTACGCCTTGGTGTAGGAGTCCCTTATCGACCGCCATCGCTTCTGCACTTCTCTAACTGGGGACAAAGATAGGGAACCGATTAGCGGTACTCACAATCTGGAGTTAACTCTGATTCGGAAACGTTCAAATAGAGGTAGGTAGGGCATAGCGAATCTGCGCTCGAATTGAGCCGCCCCGGGGAAGGACTTTCACCCTATAGAGTACCGCAGCCAAATGACCTCCGGGTCGTGTTTCTGCCGGCGAGTAGGGTTTCCGGAGCTCGTGGGGGGTTAGGGTTGGGCCGGCATGACGGTGGCAACTGACAGGTAACCGACTAGTTATTTGCCAGTTGTCACAGCGACTTCTCTTTCGCTTTCCATCAGGCGTAGGGAAGCCTGTCGAGCTACTATAAAAAAAAAACAAATTTGACATTCGTTTTCGGAAGTTTGACAGTTTCCACACGGAACTGTAATAAAGCTGTGCAAGCAGCCAGACTCTGGAACGGACTACCTGAGAGCATCCGTGGTGCTCCAAGCAGGGCATCTTTTAAGTTAAGGCTTCAAAAATATTATCACCTCCAACATTTAGCGCAATAGTTGTCGTCCTATTTATTATTATTCTATTATAAGTATGTATAGTATTATATTTGTAAGTATATGAAATATTTATTAGTTTATTCTAAACATATTATACTATGTAAAATTATATTTTATTCCTTCTTGCATATGATATTTATATATAGATATTTATTTGTGTAGGAATATGTATTATGTGTCTTCTAAAACACACAGCGTTAGTATGAAGAAAGCTGATGTGAACATGCCTTTAAACCAGTTGTCTATGGCCGAAACTTACCAAATTGTCTATGTTTCCTACCAGTGTGCACCTAACGAGGGTGCCTGTCACTAATGACATCTCATAGCGTTTGTGAATTTTGCCGGCTAAACATCGTGAAGTTTCAAAATTTTATTTTTGTGATAAAAGTAATAATGAAACTTATAAATAAGTGTGTTATAAAATCACACAGCGTCCGTATTTCTCGGGATTTATGTTTTTCCCGCAAAATTGTAGTGAAATACCGTGATGAAAACGGAATGTGTCGAACCATGCGGTAGAGGTAAAGAAGTCAAGAATTTTTCATCAAATCTCCCAAGGAGATTCACGGTGAGATCAACGCTCACAGAGCGTGGTTTCTGATCTTTTGTCATCTCCCTTATCTGCGGAGGATGAGGAGGACATATCATCATCTCGTCATAACGAGACTCGCAAGAAATTTTGTAAGTACAGACCAGTTTTAACCGGCTCGGAACCGCGTGTTGGTGCTTTAATACCTACAGCATTTGGGACACATCTCTCAATATTTAACACTATCACATTTAGATACTGTTTCTAAACATACTTGCGATTTTAATCCATCTGTACAACCAACTGCCCCACTTCATTTCAATTCATAATCTTACATTCCATTTTTTCGACAAAGCCAGTGAACAGGGAATTTCTACGAGATTTAGTCCATCTGCAAAATCTGGCACACCTATAGAGTTTGACCGATTTAGAAAGGTTTTCAGTACAAGAGAGCTTTGTAGGTCTTAGACTTGTTATGGAACTGTGCCATGTTAACAAGGGTGAAGGTTATTTACCTACCACTGCCTATTGGCAGGTTTAACTAACAATATTTCAGGACAGAGACATTTACATTTAGAATTACATGAAATACCTACATGTCTGGACTTTCACAAGCCCAAATATTTGATATAAAAATATTTTTTGGTTGGTACCACAGCCCTACTGTATGTTTTAATAAATAGTGTAAATGTGGAACATCTAATGCGACCATTACCTGGTTTCAGATGTGTTAATGATACTTTTTGTATTTTTTATTCTGTAAAATAAATAATTCAGATTCTAATATGAAGTGTCTGAGACCACAATGCAAATTATATGTGGCTATAGGGCTGAGTGCATTGAAGTGAGGCAGTATAAGATTCAGAGGAAATAGAAAACCCTAATTTGAGAGGCACTCATATAGATAGATCTATACAATCTATACATTTCACATATAGGAATGTCAATTTCACTGATGATTGATGCCTTACAGGCTACTATAACTTCACAACAGGTTATCACACCTGGCTCAATACATCTTCCGAGAGGGAGAAAAGAGAATCAGGCTGATCAGAGCTATGTTATTTGTTTCCCTAACCTGAAGATTGTCTGGAAGTGATTGCTGGTAGCAATAAGTGCACCTAGATTGAGTTAAATGTTCAATTTTTAATGTACCTTCCTATAACATTGAGTTTGTGCATTAAAGAGTTTCTATCTCAGCACATTACAGGTTCAGGGTGCAGAGGTTTATAAATTACAAAATAAGGACTATAAATTAGTAGTAACAGTAATTTGTATAACATCTTAATACATAAAGAGATTGATCACAACAAAAAGTTGATGACAGAACTCCTAAATTAGTTGCATAAATCTACCCCTCTTCTCACGGAGGGAAGGGGGGGGGGGGGGAGCATTGCAAGTGGGGCAAACTAAAGGAACCCCCCCTTTGCAGTTTCCCAATAATCAGGTTTATAATGTTAACCTCAAGTGAAACTCCTGTATAACCAAGCATTATCAACTTTTCTTAGGTACTATTTATCTCAAACTGGAGTTGAGAGGATCTTTTTTATAGACCAAGGAGTGGCTGGACAATAAAGTCCTTAGTTCATTGCTTGCCCCTTGGAGCTCTTATCAGTTCCAAGAATGTTTGCCACAATATTTAATTGGGTTGCGGAGACCCTATGACCTCAAGGTTTCCATATAATTTTATACCTAGCTAGATTATATTAAGCTTGTGAAAGACCTTCTGACAAACTTCTTACTCGGGTCTCGGAGACACTGAGAACAACTGGAAACCTAATGAGTGAGCTAGCATGTGTATAACAAAGTCAGTTCTAAAGCCTGTTCAGGAACTAAAATATCCCAGGTGTTCCTATTCCCCATGGAACATTAGACCAGAACAAGATAAGACTTCGGGAGTCTTAGGGAAGGTAACAAAGAATTTAATTAATCAACAAGATATTGAGTTGCACAAACAGTTCACTAAAACAAGCTCAGGGCTTATTTAGTTTGCAAAACTTTTACAACTTACATAATTTTGAATAGTAGACCTTGATGTCGCAAGTACACAAGTCTCCAATTTTCTTTACTCTGGTTTCCTTTAACTGAGAGAATATTAAGTACAATATCAATAGTACTGATAGTAGTGCTTCATTTCCTGATAACAAATGCAGCGGATGCAGACTAGGGAGCTCGTTTGAGCAGTTATCTATCAGAGATTTGAGCACCATACCAGCTCCCCTGTATAGGTGGGGTTTTTGCTTATAAGTACTGTGTTCTCTTTATACACTCACTGCACATATTTTCTGCTCTCTGCATGACCCAGACATTGACTGGTGGAGAATTCTCCTAACATTGGGTTCGCCTTTTGAACCATTTTGTACAATAAAGTTTACAAATTATAATTATATTTGCAACAATAAACAGTCAGCGGATGACTTTAAACAGAGCACATGATTTATTCGAATCAGATATCAGAAGGGAAACAATCCCTAGTATTACTGAAACTGACAATCAGGCTCTTAGAACTGACCGAGAGGCTTCTCATGATACTCTCAGCCACCCATCTCCCGGAGAGATTACACAAAATTGCAGACTGCCGGACAAGGTGTTGCAAAGTACCAGAGTGGCATTTTTCCCCCAGCCGCGGAGGCTATGTTCAGAGAGTGGGGGTGTCCCAGACGTAGATTTGTTCGCGTCACGAGAGTCGGCTGGTGTACCCAAGTATGTAACTCCAGAAATGGCTTGCAAATTTTTTGCAACTCCCATCAGCCGACAATGGGACCTTATGTTGGGACGGGCATTTCCCCCACCCAGCTTAGTATTTGTATCAAGAATACCTTAATACTGGATCAAAGGAATTTATATACTAAGTTAATTGTTCCGGAGTGAACCAAGTGCTTTTGGTTATCAGACCATAAGCAGGCAATTTTTGCCAAGACTGGACCTGCGGAGGGTCTTAATAGAGAACACCACGGGCACCTGGCCTCTTTAAGTAGACATGTTGTCTCTTCTGACTTAGAAGATTGAGGGTAGACTAAACAAGTTGCCCTGAATCCATACGAGAACAAACTTAAAAGTAGTTGGCGGACATCTACCTTAACATCATACAGTTCCCCAATTAAGTTGACTTAGTGTGGGAATTATCAAGTGGTTTCTCAATGGCCTGAGGGCTAACAAATTGCCCAATTTCTAGCAAGATTATTTCTAGACTAGAATAAAAGCTAGCATACAGAACTATCAGTATGCACAAATCAGCTGTATCTACTTACTGTATGGCATCAGAAGTAGTTTTCAAAATTGTCTTCTTTATCCAGCAGGTATTGAGAGCATTTTCTCCTGCCTGATCTGAACAACAAAATTACTTGTGTCGGACACTAAGATTTTGTCAAATATCTAAATAATTTTTGCAATATTTGCTAAATATTGCTTTTAGATGGGCAGCCTTTTAGTTCTGCCTCGTGTTTCAGGTCATAGAGTCTATGATCTCACCTTACTTAATATATATTCTTAAAATCGAATAGATATGACAGACAAACCTACTATAGGGTCTAAATTTGACTCTCAAGACTGATTCCAGAACCCGCAGGCATTCTGCATGGTTGCTACGGCAGCATCCGAATCAACAGATTTGTCCTGTGATGACAGATGATGTCACATCAAGGATACGAATCCTATATGATGATATAAGGATATATAACTATTGAAAGGGTACAGATCAGAAGACTAGTTTGTTCATACCATTATCAGAATGGTGAACTATTATTGCAAACTGGATTGTAGTATCTTAAAGGATGCTAAGAGTAATGCCTCACCAGGCAGTATCAGATCAGCTGTAGCCTCAAGAAGTTGGCTAGGGTATTGTCTGATTACCTGTCCAGAAAATATTAGAATGTCTGAAATGCATTCAGGCAATTAAAGAGTATTATTTAATGGTCATCCAATGAATAGTGTACATATTACCAATTCAAACAGTATTTATTTACTGTGCCAGCTATTCTAATATGCAAATAAGTTGTTATTTTTCTTATTAATTATAACAAACTTGCTTCTTTGCAGGGCACTTAGCCTTGTTGAGACATTTGATCTCATTTCATTTAGAAACTGTTAGTAGTTTCACCTACAGCTTTTACTGTAAGTATGTTGATTTTAATTAAATATACATATATGTATATGAATACAAAATATGTAGTTCATATAGACCAAGGTATGTGGATGTATCAGAAGAAATAAATTAAGTTGTTATTTGTTTTTAATTTTGAATAAACAAATTGTTCTAAATACTTTTATAAACATATTCATCATAGCGTTTGTGTTTCCCACCAGCAGATACCAAACAGGTCTTCATACCAACGCTGTGTGTTTTAGAAGACACATAATATGACTGTTTTGCACTACAACAAAACAGGTATTATGTGTTGAATAAAACACACAGCGTTGCAGCAATGCTCTTGCTGGTGATCTGAAGACTACTATGAGATGTCATTAGTGACAGGCACCCTCGTTAGGTGCACACTGGTAGGAAACATAGACAATTTGGTAAGTTTCGGCCATAGACAACTGGTTTAAAGGCATGTTCACATCAGCTTTCTTCATACTAACGCTGTGTGTTTTATTCAACACATAATACCTGTTTTGTTGTAGTGCAAAACAGTCATATTTTGTGTTACCATATTATTATTATTATATTATTGAGTTATTGTTTTTCAAATTAACTTTGTAGCACACTACCTTAAAATTAGTTTCTGCTTAGCCCAATGGTTGACTGGTAGAGAATGCCTATGTGGCATTAAGTCCGCCTTTTGTACACTACTTAATTGTGCAATAAAGATTAAATAAATAAATAAATAAAGCTCTGAATACAAGGTCTTATTTTCTGCTTTACGAAAGCATTCCAATGCAGCAGTTCAGATCTTTTATTGTTGTTCATCCTCGATGATTGGGAGAACGACGGGGGATGCGAAAAACATTATTCCTGGTCAATCAAAATAAAAGCATAGGTCCACTCAGATAAAAATTTATTGGGCAAAGAATCTGGTATGTGATCATTTGTACGCAATTCAGCAATAAAATCTACCTCGAATTTCAAACAGAATCTCACCTAGGTTGTTTGGAAGAGATCGCTGAAAGCGATAAGGTCGCCTTATCTGTACGTCGATTTGTCATTGTTAGTACCCTAGTTATAAGTCATCTCTTTGGTGTGCAATAAATATCTATCTATCTAATGTTATTTATAGACACGAACACGTCATCATCATCATCATCGGGAAAAAAGGCTAGGATGATGATGTCCTAGCTTTTTTCCCGATTGTCTCAGGGTCGGCTTCCCAAACTGAGAGATTTGGGGAGGGCTAAGCTTTTTACACAGAGCGACTGCCATCAGACCTCCGCAACACTTAGGGTAAGCTATACCCATTCCCAGTTACAGTTAGGAGTTCACACGAACACGTCTTAGTATAAAAAAATAAAGTAAAAAGTCTTGTAACACCACGGATATCTGCATTGCGTTCAATTTGTTATGCAAAACGTTCCACCGAAATGTATGCTTGCATTGCTACACCTCGAGTCTGAGCGGGAAAGATTAATCAAGGTTTGTTTGGAGTAACAAGAACGGAACGGTGAAAGATTAGATACCAGGGTTAAATAATAAGAAGATATATAAATGAATCCTACTTTCTACTCATCATCAGCCTATCGCAGTGCACTGCTGGACACAATCTGGAGTTAACTCTGATTCGGAAACGTTCAAATAGAGGTAGGTAGGGCATAGCTAGCGAATCTGCGCTCGAATATAGCCGCCCGTCCGGGGAAGGACCTCATTCCACCCTATAGAATACCGCAGCCAAATGACCTCCGGGTCGTGTTTCTGCCGGTGAGTAGGAGCCCGTGGGGGTTTAGGGTTAGGCCGGCATGGCGGTGGCAACTGACCAGTTACTTTCCAGTTGTCCTAGCGTCTTGAGCTTTTCTTTCGCTTTCCATCAAGCATAGGGAAGTCATTATGTCGAGCTACTATAAAAAAAAAGAAAGGAATTCCTGAAATTCCCACAGGAACGGGAATTAGCGGAAACATCCTTTTGTATGAAATCATTGATTTATTGAGCAGGCTGCTAGTTTAATATTATGTACCACAGACCACGTAGGTATACTTAGTTGTATAACTATATGATCCGCAAAAAGTGCGTAGCGAGTGCGAGGTCGCGAGTCGCGAGGCGGCACACGAGTCAAGTTGAAGGCCGCGACGTCACTGTCACAGCGGCGCGGGCCCGCCACGTGACGTCACAGTGACATGTCGGCGTTTGACAGCAGTGTCTCCGTCAGCCGTCTTAAGTATATTCGGCGCCGGGGTGCTCAACCTGCGCGCTTGTAGGGGGGGGGGGGGGGGGGGGGGGACCTGCGCCGCGCCGCCCCGGCAGCGCCATGCAAGCGCCCCTGAGTGCCCTGCGCCCGGGTGCACAGCACCCCTTGGTAGAGACTGCCTTGGCAGTGGCAGAACGAAAATGAAAATGAAAAATGAAAAAATATTTATTCACAAAAAGAAATAAATATACAAATACAAAAAAAAACACAACGTACAATTTTAAAAGTTAATAAATAATAATATCGCATAACATCACATACATTGCGTTATGGGTGTCAGAACAACGAAGGTACCACATTAAATATTTAAATAAAAAAATATAAACATCCAGACACGGAACAAACACAATGTTCATCACACGAATATTTGTCCTGAGTGGGATCATCATTTCAGCCCACATTGGCTGGTTTACTAAAATATCAATAAAAATGTACCTTTATTTTATGAAATTTAGTCTAACATTACTCACCCTCGCACAAGGGTGTCGCCAGTGACGGTTAACACCAGCTACGCTATCACGCCGTATCGACTGATAACAGCCCTTATCAGACCGAAACGACACAACTTTCGTTATCAATAACGATGCCACGTTCGCGCCCGTGGTCGTTACAAAACACCGGTCATTATTTGTTTTTTTTTTATACCACTAAGGCAGCAAACAAGCCTACGGTCCGCCTGATGTCCTTGTCCAAACGGTTGCCGCAGCCTATGGACGCCTGCAGTGGCTCGGAGGACACGGCAGAGCATACGCTTCGGCATTGCCCTGCCCTGGGCCAATTAGCGCTCCGTCCTCGCACAGGACCTCGATCTGCCGCAACTCTTCTCTTTCGCTTTTCATCAGGCGTGGGCCAAGCCAGTATGTCGAGAACTATAAAAAAAATTAGGCTTTCCATATTCCATAATTCTAAATTAAAAGAAAACATGTTGCTATATCCATTTGAAAGTATTTTTAATGCACAGCCGAGATAATTATCTGCTTTCGTTATGTCAGATTACTTGTTAATTAAAAAAATCGCCCGCTCATGACGTTGGAATGAGGCCCCTACATCGTTTGGCAGTCATAATGCGTACAATGTCAGTGTGGCAACTGCTAAAACGAGGCTTGCTAAGGTCAAGGTCATTGTGACAATCAACAGAAGTTTTACTACTAATAATAACAAGCTAACAAACGAAGGTCTGGAAACCGATAGTGGCGGTATAATCATCTCGATTGAAGGCGTAGCTAAATACCACAGGTCGATGACGGACAGAGGCACCGGAGCTACGCCCTGCGATCGCCAACCGAATGTGGGAAAAACCTCCAGATGTCAGCTCAATCTTCGTCGGATGAGAGTGGGCTCACCCCTAAAGGAGGGAGCCTGTTGGGGCCTGTCATGACCAGGCCGCGTCGGCGATGTCTTGGTGTACATATTCATAGGACCCTCGACACGACCTTTAAGGCGCATGACGAAGGGGTCTGCGTTTTTAGTGGGTATTTCCTGCCTCACTTCCATCTTCGAGGCGGGGTAAGTCCCAAATACCCCGCTGCTCCCCCAAACAGCGGGAATGCCACAAAGAGAAAGATGTCTGCCCAAAGTACCGAATAATTGGAGAGGACTATATCCAGCAGCGAACTGCGAAAGACCAATGATAATGATAAGAAATCGGTGGTCCGAAAGAAAACCAAAGTCGTCGTATAGCTCACCGGACTAAAAATCTACACTGTGCCTATGGGACAAGGCTGTTCGTGGGCGAATGGATTCTAAATTAGATTTAAAGTATTATCTTAAAACATTGCCTACGTGTTTAGGCGATAAGTAATGATGAGATGACTTTTGGGTTAAAAGTAGGTCCTAGGGGCACGAAGAGTCCACATTCATCAATCTCTTCATACTCGCTTCATGCTCGTCAGTTTAGGGTATTTAGTATTTTATCTTTTTTAAAGACATGTTCTATTTGGTCATGAAATGTCCTTTTAGGTCTTTCCCTTCCAACAGATCCATTCACGCTCTCGCTATATATTTTCTTGGTTAATCTACTTTCATTCATCCTCTCTACATGACCGACCAAACCATTTAAGCATACCTTTCTCAATCCTAGTCACTACGTTATTCTTGCAAGACAAGTTTCTCGACAGACAGACAGACAAAATCACTTATTCTTCATATCATGTTCAGAAATAAATTAAAGTGACACAAATGCAACGCAATAACTGTCAAACAAATGTCAAACGCACGTCACTTAAACGTCAAACCATCGGAAATGGCCGATGGAAGGGTACGGCCGAGTCTGTGCCGGCGCGATGCGACGTGGGACGGAAATGTCTTCCAAGGGATCGTTGCGTCACCTTACGAAATCGATATTAGCATCAAATATCGCTTATACAAAGTACCCTTTTAAACGTGGGTGGATAGTTATAATACTTGATTTTAATCGGATCATAAATAAATTATTGCACAATATCCGCAAGTTCATCTCGCATCAATGAGAGAGAGATGATTATGTAGCACTGCGGTCCGGCGTGTGATGTGATTGGTCAGTTGCTATGTAAATGTCAGTTTCATGCCAAAATTAACCAATCACGTAAAAGTTGTATCTGGCTTTTACGTCTTTACGATTCGTGTAAATGATATTAATCCTAAGATAATTTTTTTTTTTTTATTTACTATGTGCGTGGGAGTAGTACTAGGTTTGGGCGTGGCTACAATAGGGATGTTTCCAGGGTCAAAATAATTACATTATTAATATTATTATTTAGTCTGTAATTCGATTTTTAAAATATATTGGACACCTATTTTTCCATTTTTTAATTTAAACAAAAAATAACAAAGATACAAGGCATCAAAATATAGGAATGGGGGTCTTAGACGTCACTCAGTGGCTAAAAAGCTCGACCGCTCTGTGACGTCACGCGTAATTTTAACTTGCTTTGTCATTTTTGGCCTAAAAATGAAAAATACGTGTTTATTTTGAACAATCTAAAAGACGGACAATTTTTTTTTTACGGCAACAGGCCTATTCACTTGGTGTTAAGTGATAATATTGTAGCGTACGATGGAGCGCGCTTACCCAGAAAATACGTATAAAATAATGTATGTCTCGGGGAACGCAATCCAGCAAGGAGTTCCATAGTTTGGCCTTTTGCGCTAAGAGGTAGCCCTTTTGTAGAGGCAAAACACACCGTGCTAGTCTAATGGCCGTATTCACAAACGTTACTATGCGTCGCGGGAACGCACAGGTACCCAAAAACGTATAGGATTTTGGGCACTGTGCGTTCGCGCGTCGCATAGTAAAGTTTGTGAATACGGCCGTAAGTCAAATATAATATCTAAGGGCATTTTATAAAGTATCTGCAATAATGTATGTTTAGTAAATAAGACCGGAATGTTATAACAAAAATGTTAATTATCAACATTATCTATTCAAAACAGCAAGATAATGATGTACGAATGTCAATGCTTCCAGTCCGTTCACCTCGTTTGATTTAGCAGTAGAGCCTAAACGCGGAATGTAGGTACGGAAACGTATAAGATTTGCTGTTGCGAATCACTACATAGTATAAAACAAAATTGGTTTTGTTTTCTGTATGTCCCTATCTTTAAAACGCAACAGATTTTAGTGCGGTTTTTAGGGTTCCGTAGCCAAATGGCAAAAACGGGACCCTTATAAATTCGTCTTGTCTAATGTCTGTCTGTCTGTCCGTCCGTCCGCATGTCACAGCCAGTGTATTCCAAAACTATAAGAGCTACATTATTGAAATTTGGTGCATAGATGTATTCTGTAAACCGCATTAGGATTTTAAAATAAATCAGAAAGAAATTTAAAATCTTTGGGGTTCCCCATGATGATGATGAAACTTTCGGTGATAAACTATTTTACTTAAACACAAGAGAAAACATCATTAGCTATTTATAAACGTGTTATGTACTCGTATGCATCATTAATAAATAGCGTTTACACCGCACATAATTGTTTTCGAATGAGTCGTCAAACATTGGATATCTGGCGTGCACAAAACAAACCGATGTATTTTAGTTACCGTCAATATGGCCACTGTATAAACGGATTACGTCATAACGAATGTTGTTAAAAGTAAAAAAATCTATACTAATACTAATATTATAAAGCTGAAGAGTTTGTTTGTTTGAACGAGCTAATAATGGAAAATGTAAAAAAAAAAACGGGGAAAAAATAACTATTCCACGCGGACGAAGTCGCGAGCACAGCTAGTTGTATGATATGGGTCTATGCACATTTACGTCACACGAATTTCGTGACTTTTTGACCTCATCTGCCACAGACGGACCCTTTTGTGGGTTTCTTTTCTTCCTTGTATGTCACATTTTGTGGACCCCCCTCCATAAATGTGACGTCATTTATGAATGGTCCTTGTAGGTATCTCGACAATACGGGACCGGTAATTATTTTATTGTATTATTAATTTTCGTAAAAAAAAAATATAGGTACATAAGTTATTATGAAAAGTGAAACAACAATTGGCTAAAAATAGACTTTAGAATAGACGATGCAAACAAAACTCTCGAAAACAGATTTCTCAGAAAGAAGTTGTATGTCGTGTGAGTAAAATGAAGTCATATATATCCAAGTAAATACGACTAATAAAAAATTAGATCTCTCTCAATAACTTTTGAGCTTCATAATTCGGAGAAAAAGAAGAAGAAGAAAAATTTATACGTTCGTAATAACTAATTTTATTGTAGGTATATCAGTGCAACTCAGAAAATAGAAATAAAACCATATCAAGTATGTTGATCCTAAAATGAACTAGGAAAGTAAAAACAGCGAAAGTTATTAGCGAAAATATTGACACCCAAACATAAAACAATCACAAATGTTCATTACAAGAAATTGTACATGCGTCGAACATAACACCCGTTCGGAAGACAGTCTACAAAATGTGCGAGATCCGTAAATGCCGCTTAAACTAAAACTGCCCGTTAAAAAGAACCAACTTTATAGGATGAAAGAGAAAGTTCATATTCTACCGCAAACTAAGTAGGTATTTGCTGCAGTTTTTGCGTGCCTATAAATTCAATTTTACTTAGGTATTTTGGGTGAATGCGTTAAAATCACCTTTATGAATCAGGTAGGTTAGCCTGCAATATTTTTTGTATTTAAAACTGAATCGTATGGTACATATTAGGTTTAAACTATTGTTTACGTAAAAAATTGTAATCATGCCGTCTGTAGTGTGTATCACCTATTTCTATTAATAAAGTAAATTAATATATTAATTAGGCCATTATTTTAGTAACAGATTTTTTATTTGTAACATTATATAATCGATAATTAATGTTATAAATAAATAAAAAACTATATAAATATATACAACAAACGTTTTTACATTTATCTAATCTTCTTCTTTATCAACCTATGCTGTCCCACTCCTGGGCAACGGTCTCCCTCAAATTTTTCCACAGTCGTCTGTCGAAAGCCAGAACCTGCCATTTCTTTGATTAATGGACCAGACCGTCACACCATCGTTTAGGAAGGCCCATAGTAAATTATTACGTGAAAAATAATCTGTATTCCGTATAATTTAATTAAAAACTCAAATTAATATTTTCGCCGAAATATCAAGCTTGCAATAAAACTAATACTGGAAATTCCTAAAAGAGGAAAATCTGTTTTAATATGAAACATAGCCAGCGCGTGTATTCTTGTCAAAACGGGCCGACCTCCGCAGAGGTCGATACCTCGCGGACGCACGTCGATCGCGACAACACCACGAATATAATGTAATGTAATGCAATCGCATAGGTATTTAAAATACGATCGTTTAAAATTATTGTTTTTAATTTACAAGTATTTTTTTATTTCAAGTTTAGCAACATTATACTGGCAAACTGGAGAGGCCTACAGCAGTGGACTGCGAAGGGCTGATGATTAATTAATTGATTGAACCTATACTGCATGGGAGAAAGGACATCTCAAGGAAATTATGGAACCATTAATTCATAAAACAGTGATAATAAACAAGAAATAGAAATTGGTACTACATAATTGAAAATAAATTTAACTAACAATGTTACTAGCTGATTTTAAGTGTCAAATACATATTTATTATTTTTCTACTAATTTCCCTAAAAAATATAATAGATTAAATAATCAGTACATAGGTAAATGGTAATTTTATCTACTGAATGAAATATTTGTTTAAGTTATCATTATCTGGATAGATAAAGATTTAACAATTATCTTAAATCGTATTTTCCAAAAAAATAAAGGTAAATAATTGTTATCTTAACAGAAAATAAATAACCAAGTAGGTCTGCAGTTTAAAAAGCAATATACGCTTATATTCATTAAAATATTATTTGCTGTTAATACACAAATAAAAACCAAGCAATATATTGTAGAAACAAATAACTTATGAATGCAATATTTTTCTTTAATTAAAACCGGCTTTGTATCATGCCTGTCCTTCAACTAGCCCGACCAATAACGAAATTACCTTTCCATATTTAATTGACTATTACTTTAATCATTAACGTCAACATTAAGATATTATAATTACAAACAAACTTGATCGTCCAACAATACATACCCATTATGGTAATTCACCAGAACAACACTCAATAAATCGTTATCGCAATTAAAACAATTTTTTTCTTAATTTTCTCCTCGAACAAAAGACATCTGATCAACAAGAATTTAGTGAAGACATTGCCAGCGAAAACAACAACAAAATTCTCGAATTGTAAAACAATGGCGCCACTGTCCTATGTACTTGTATAAAATACACAGATATCTCCAATAGATACCGCACTTAAGATATCGCGCGAGAGGTAATACATCAATGCAATGCAGGCGCGAAATACGCATGCGCTTAAAGTGCGTCAGTACCACGGTCAGTACTGACCAGAAGTCAGACCCGTGTGTATCGGAGACACTTTTAATAGTTTGTAGAACATAAACGTATGAATCTTAGTATTGAACTCCTTGGCGCCGGAGCTCAAGTTACGATGTAAAATATTTGACAGATGTTAGCTCGCGTTGATGTCTTTTTTCATGATCCCTTTCTTTCATTACCAATTTCACTATTTTTATCCCTTTCTAGCATAGACACGTTTGGCAATAGTGTTACAATGTATTACTTTCAAGTATATCGATAATGCAAGATGAGAAAAATTTTAGTGTTTCTACTTTAGATTTCCAAAGTGTCCTGAGAGAACATTAAAATGGACAAATGCCGCACCCTGCTGTTAGAGACATTTACATAGGATAGTTTTCAATGTATGAAGGATAGAAGACGAGTAAATGAAAACTGCTGTGATTACTTCACCTAACCATATTTATAACTATACTCATTTGAATATACTTATAATGTCAAAACGGCAGTTGAAATGTATTATTTAACGTATGTATTTTAGTAAATTGATCATTTTACGGGATCTTGCCGTAAAATCATCCGACGAAGGTGAGGTGAACGTTGATTGGTTCAATGGCTCACGTGGCGTTATCCCGGCAACCAATCAGGGAACAGTTAAGTGTATTAAGTTACGGGTAATAGTGCACCGTTAAATAGTACATTGAGCAACGATTGGCCCATTTGAGGACGATTTTACTTGTGTCAAAATCGTAAATTATTAAATGACTGTCAGGCTACCGTAAGTTGATTAACTAACTGAAATCCATTGCGTTAAATAATACATTTCCACTACCGTTTGTTATATTCCGAAAGATAATCAACTACCTAGGAAATTGATCAACTTACGATTCTTGCTATTTTCCGGTGACATATATAAACATATATTTATATACATACATAGATAAATATCCAGTATTGCACAAAATACTGAAAAGGTGATACAGACATAATCTAGTCTAATATACCTGATTGGTAATTTTTCGATAAAATTATCGACATTGCACAATACAAATGTACATCACTTGGGAAATGAGTTACGTCCCCCGCACACCCTTCCATACCACCTGAAATTGACTCGCGAAACTCAAAGCAAAATGCCGAACATGCGGTATCTATTGGGGGTAATCTGTGATAAAATATTACTAGCAGAGACGATATCGTAGTTCGGTGGTATTGCCGAGTGAAACGCGAAGGCGAAACAAATATGGCCGCGAATAGTTGAAGAACGCGATTTTGAAAAGAGAATGTCAAGTCGCGCGCAATCGATATTATTTAATTTTTTAAATATTTTTTACTTTGAAATTAAAGAACACGATCTATTCCGCGATCTGCGGAGGTGGAATGTCCGACATTAAGATAAATCCTACTTACTGTCATGACGTCAAAAATGGCGTCGCGTGCATTTTGTTTTTTTTTGTAAATAGTCAGTATCAAGTTTTGTTTTGGAGGAAAAGTTTTGTATGGTGGACTTACCCCGATTTTTATGTAATTATATCATGCAGATGACATGCCACAGAAAATAAAAGAACACGGTAAAGTATAGTTCCTCGCTATGTCAGACCTTGAACTTTCAATTGCTTGCCAACTGCAGGCACAATAACATCATAACATTGCAGCGCTTCGTATACTAAAACGATACTAGTTTAATGTCTTTGCAGATTTCTTAGAGACTTCGTTTACCCATGAAAAGAAAATAGGTAAATATACCGGAGGATAAATATATAGGTATGTAAGGGAGCGACCTATAATTTTTTCCCTCCAAGCCACCCGGGCAGATAAGCCCGTGGTGCATCTTGCTGAATGACAAACGAGGCTCTGGCAAGTGGTGGCGGTATGACCATCACGATTAAAGGCGGAGCTAAATACGGCAGCAGTGTCACCGGAGCGGGAATCTACGCCGTAACCACACGATACGAAACCCGTCTGCCCCAAGTGGTGATTATGGGTAAAGACAGGTGTTTTCCCAAAGTGGTGAACAACTGGAGAGGCCTATGTCCATCAGTGGACTAGGATAGTCTTATAATGATGATGATGAGACTATAATGATAGCCGGCCTCCGGTAGTAGATATGGCACTTCAAGAAAAAGAATAATGAAATATATTAAGTAGAAATGAGTAAGCAATGTGGGAGAGGCCTATGTCCAGCAGTAGACTGATGTGGGCTGATGATGATGAGTAAGCAATACATTTTCAAAAAAAATTAAACCGACTTCAAAAAAAAAACACAAACGACCAAAACTAAAAAGCGATAAATAACGTAAGTAATTCTATCCTTAATACATAATTATTTAAATATTACAATTATCACTTATTTTTGAAGTCGGTGCCAGCCTCTAGGTACCTAACGTAGACTGTTGTTGTATGACGCGCGCGGCCGGCAAATCCCCACGACAATATACTTAGATATGTACATTTATTTGTTTGGCTGGCACCGACTTCAAAAATAAGTGATAATTGTAATATTTAAATAATTATGTATTAAGGATAGAATTACTTACGTTATTTATCGCTTTTTAGTTTTGGTCGTTTGTGTTTTTTTTTTGAAGTCGGTTTAATTTTTTTTTTAAATAATTTTATTTCTCTATTTTTAGTTGCGTTAATGTGCTGTGACCTTGAATAAGGGCTAATTAATGTCCTTAAGAGTTTTACTTAGGAATGAAAAATTTTGTTTTAAGTCAAGTGAAGACTTTGCGATCTAGAATCAAGCAAATCACTTACCAAATCACCTGCCCTATTAGCCCTGCATAAGTACATACTACTACCTAGTTTCTATCGACCAATGTCAGTACTGTTCCCTAACTCCTAACCGTTAAGGAGTTCTGTGGCTTCATCATCAGCACCAGATGTTGACGCCCGGAAGCATATACCTGAGTAGAATATGATATCGTAACAAAAACACCATATGAGCATACAAATTTCGGTTGTTGCCCTCAATTTCTCCAGGATCCCATCATCAGATCCTGACTTGATGATAATGGGACCACCTCGGAAGTGTCCTCTGTCGAACAAAAAAAAAATTTTGAAATCCATCCATAATTGACGGAATAATCGGTGAACAAACATAAAAAAAAAAAAAAAAAAAATATTATACATACAGACGAATTGAGAACCTCCTCCTTTTTTCGAAGTCGGTTAAAAACAAACGGTATTGGCCACAAGAATGATATAACTATATCTTATTGGTAATTATTACGCCGTCCACGCTAAGTTTAGAAACCAGTTTGACGGTAAATAACCAGCAATATATTTTATGTATGTTTGTGGAGCATTTTAGATGAGTTTATAGTGATTATATATAGAACAAGTCGTTATTCCTGCTAGGTTTTCCCCCGCAGATACCAATTAATATACTTAACATGACACACACAACAATGCCTAAAGTTTAATTTAGAATCGTAACTTTCTCCTATATCTTAACTAATATTATAAAGCTGAAGAGTTTGTTTGTTTGAACGCGCTAATCTCAGGAACTACTGGTCCAAATTGAAAAATTCTTTTTGTGTTGAATAGACCATTTATCGAGGAAGGCATTAGGCTATATAACATCACGCTGCAACTATTAGGAGCAAAGAAATAATGGAAAATGTAAAAAAAAAAAACGAGGAAAAAATAACTATTCCACGCGGACGAAGTCGCGAGCACAGCTAGTAATATTATAAATGCGAAAGTTGGTTTGGATGGATGGATGGTTGTTATTCTTTCACGCAAAAACTACTAAACTGATTTTAATAAGATTTTACAGTAATGCTCCTACATTAATTCATCATGTTAATACATGATATAATATAAGCAACCTAACGGCCTTGTCCAAAATCGTATAGGTTTTTGGCTTTTTGGGTACCTGTCACAAAAGTCACAAAAATCAAGAAGAAAAATACCTGAATATTCGATTTCTTGATTTCTTTTACATTCTAAAATCAGTTATGTAAAAAAGAGTGCTTGATGCTGCGAACTCTCGAGTAACCAGTGAACGATAGCCACTTGGAAAATGCCTCGTCATATTTTTAACATTATACTCATACATAATACCTAGATTAGAAGGAAATATCAACGATAGATTTTTATCCATGATATTTTTGATAATTCGGAACAAATTGGCAACGCATAGTTTTCTTGCTTGCTCGGCATTTTAATTAACTGATTTATTTTTACCAAAGGATATTGATTTATTTATTTCATTAAAAAATTTTTTTTTTAATCAAAGAAGAATCGAAATCTATATATTTTTTTAACAGAGTCAAAAGTATAAGACGTGGAAACTTAGGAAATATTTGATTAAACAGAATATTCTAAATGACATGATGACAAGTTCAATTGGGAAAAGCATATAGATTACGTATGTACCAAGCTGAGACAATTCCTAGCAAATATTATCATTCTAAAAAATCGCATACCATTCAAGGTTAAATTAATGTTATATAACGCTTTGGCAGAATCATATGTGCAATATGGTTTGGGAAGCTATGGTCGTACATATAAGACGTATCTGAATAAAATTTATGCACTTCAGCACAAAATCATTAAAAACATAGTATCCGGTAACATTAAACATAAATTTAGTAATGATGAATCTGGCCTTTTTAAACATTGTAAAGTCTTACCTATCCACACACAATTTAAAAACATTTTTCTAAAACAATATTTTTTTGACGAATCATTAAAAATAGTATGCAATCATCCTGTGTACACTCGGGCTGTGGCGGCGGGCCGGCTCGTCACTGGCCGCGCGAGCAACTCGTACGGACAGCGCACCGCGGCCTACCTCGCTCCGCGACTTATTAACGAACTACCCGAAAATCTTCGTGAGAATATCACACCGAGTAATATTAAAAATAAATTGAAAGCGTACTTATTGACTCAACTCAAACCAAACCCTGAGTTAAATAATTGATTGTATAACTTAGTTCTTTAAATTTTAATAATTATTTCACTCACTGTGTAGATGCGAACATCAGCAGTATCAATATAAACCTCAGTGGTTTTCGAATACTGTATTAATTTGATATATTAATGTAATGTTTAGCCAATAAATAAATTAAAAAAAAAAAAAAAAAAAAAAAAAATAAATGAATAAATCAATACATCCAGACTGTTTCAGGGGCGGCAAACGAGGAAAATGAAGAAATATCCGCCAGACGAAAGGAGGCGTAAAAAAAGGAAACTACTTGATAGAGTTTGAGCCGCAAGTCAGATTGTAAAACCAGACTTAGTTCGACTTTCAAAGCTAAATTCATTAAAAAAGTCGCAGTCCACTGCTTGACATAGGCATCTCCAATTTTTCGCCACTTTGGTCAAACATCTGGAGGATTTACCCATAATCACCAAACTGGGCAGACGTGTGTACAGTCTGCCCAGTCTATCAAAAAATAATAGTTAAACCGTAAGCATTATGTCACAGTTCACGATCTTTCGACAGTTTACGATATCGCGAGGTAGATTATAATCTAACGGTATTTACAATTTTACGGTGACATGCATATCTAAATACATATATAAAAGGAGAAACTGACTGACATATCAACGCACAGCTAAACGTATATAGGCACTAGCTAAGGGACGTAGCTTAGGTACCGTGGAGGTGCACTAAGAAAGGAATTTCCGAAATTCCCACGGAAACGGGAGTTAGCGGGAAAAAATAGTATTGGAACCGTGCGAAGCCGGCCGGGTCGCTAGTATCTAATATAAGACGTAAATAATAATGCAATCAAATAAAATATTTATCCATACTAATATTATAAATGGGAAAGTGTGTCTGTCTGTCTGTATGTTTGTCTTTCTTTCACGGCAAAACGGAGCAACGAATTGACGTGATTTTTAAGTGGAGATAGTTGAAGGGATGGAGAGTAACAAAGGCTACTTTTTGCCCCTTTCTAACCCCCCCACTTCCCTAAATGGGGATCAACGCGGGCGAAGCCGCGGGCACAGCTAGTATGAAATACCCGAAGCGAAGCTAAGCCGGTTCGCTAGTTATGAATATTTTTATGAACACCGCAGTCTCTTGATTAGCCTCTCGATTCTTGATCGATATGATTCATTCTATAAAATACCAGGTGGAAACTTCATAGCATGTGGTTACAGGAAAATCCAAGACGTTCGCAGTGTCCAGTCACTATTAGAGCATATTTATTTTAAGCCGAATTGTTTTTCCAAATGTAAGAGAAGGTAAGTATTCCCCATGATCAAATCTAATATTTAGAATCAATAATAAAAAAAGCGAATTAATAAACTTTAAGAAAGGCTTGTCGTTTGCGAATTAAAGTATTTTAAGAGGATATAGAAATGAAATAACCTTACAAATTTTTCCTGTTATTCCTATGCTAACAGTTCATCCTAATATTTTTCTATTTATAGTAGAATTATATATTTTTTACCGAGATTTTTTTTATTTATTAAGGGTTTGCGCTTGGCAACAATCAGCTGATGTTAAGATATTGTAGTCTACGATAGAGCGCGCTTACCCAGAAAGTACCGATTTCAGAGTGAATCGGTATTTCCTTGAACACCTGAAGACTGTAATGTCTGGAAAGGAGTTCTATAGTTTTCAACCGATTTCAAAAAAAAGGACGAGGTTCTCAATTCGACTGGATTATTTTTTGTCGTATGTACGTAGTTGGTCCCATTGTCACACAGCATTGTCACCTCATTGAAGTCGGTTTTTTTCTTAAAAAACACTGCTATTAATATTATTTTCAATACTAGGTATACAAAGATATTTTTCATCATCATCACCAGCCTATTGCAGTCCACTGCTGGACATAGCCTCTCCAGCTGCTCGCCACTCAGGGCAAACATCTGGAGGATATGCCCATAATCGCCACGCTGGGCAGGCGGGTTGGCGATCGCAGAACGTAACTTCTCGCTCCGGTGACGCTGCTGCCCGTCATCGGTCTGTGGTATTTAGCTACGTCTACAATTGTGATGGTTATACCGCCACCAGTCGGTTGTCAGCGCCTCGTTTGTTATTCGGCAGGATGCACCACTAAGAATGACTTTAAAGATATTTTTACTGAAGGCTAATCCTTTTCTGCGGGAATTATAATAAAAAGTGTGTGTGTGTGTGTGTGTACGTACATAATAATTATATTTAAATCTAGACTCACGGACGAAATTTCACCAAAACTGTTTGGGGCAGTCCCAACTAACCAGTGCGTAAGTCAATCCATCGACATAAGTATGAGTTAATTTAAGTAGGTACGTATCTGCCGTCCTCCGGCACTAATAGGTACTGACTAGTGCTGCTGAGCTATCGATAGTTTTCAACTAAATAAGACGACCCGAACGATAGGACTGTTGATCGTATCAATATTCGATATTTGCATCTTATTTCTTCGCACGCGCACACACTCACACACAGACACACACACTAACATAACATACCGTGACGATAAATACTATGCAAATAGAGTTGTACTTCCACACACAAAATTAGAGTTGGTTAGCTCCGCCGTTTACCATAATGTCAATAAAAATGTATAATAAGCTCCCTGTTTGTAGACATTAAAATTTAGATAATAATAACCAATTTTAAAAAAGGTTTATGTGTGTTACAATATAAAAAAGTTTAATGGAAACTAAAGAATAGAGTGGTATAGTTGTATATTAAATGGTAATATTCACTTTAAGATTTTGCCCTTGCAGAGTTTATGTGCGGTACTTATCCAAAAGAGTACCTTATCTTTTGTGACCACATTATGTAATAATTATGAATATGATTACTATCGGTAATATCGATAGTATTGCTTAGTTTTGAGTGATCGACACTATCGTTCGGCGACACTAGTGGTCACTCACACAAGCGCACACTACAGCACCGTCTCGGTACACGCGACCGCGCGCACGTAGGATCGCACGTATCTGACTCAGCGCAGATTACACGCACGCTCTGTAGCGTCAAGTGTAAAAGAATGAAAGTACATATTGCATTTGGGATGTAAGGGAGCGGCCTATCATCTTTTCGCTCCAAGCCAACCTCACCTGCCCGTATAACAAACGAGGCGCTGGCGACCGACTGGTGGCGGTATAACCATCACAATTGAAGGCGTAGCTAAATACTAAAGACCGGTGACGGGCAGCAGCGTCACCGGAGCAAGAAGCTACGGCCTGCGATCGCTAACCCGCCTGCCCAGCGTGGCGATTATAGGTATATCCTCCAGGTGTTTGCTCTAAGTGGGCGAACAACTGGAGAGGCCTATGTCCAGCAGTGGACTGTAATAGGCTGATGATGATGATGATTGCATTTGTATGAACTGTCAAAAAATCGCATAAGTAATAAATATATTTGCGTATCTAAATAAAAAAAAAAACTAGCGACCCGCCCCGGATTCGCACGGGTTCAATACTATTTTTTCCCACTAACTCCCGTTCCCGTGTGAATTCCGGGAATTCCTTCCTTAGTGTACCTTTATGGTACATATGCTACGTCCCTTCCAAATTTCAAGTGCCGTTTAGGCTGTGCGTTGATATGTCAGTCAGACAGTTTCTCCTTTTACATATTTAGGCCCGATTTTTCAATCCTCAGATAGCGAATTTTATCTGTCGAATAACGTTTATTCGATGAATAACAAGATTTTCAATTTTTCGATTGTCAGATAGATGTTATCTGTCGAATATAGGCGGTAACTGGAGAATAAAGTTATCTGCTGCTTCAAGGGATGGTTAAGATTTATCTGTGGATTTATCTAGCTGTCATCTATAAAATTTTGAGGTTATGTGTATGTTTTCTGTTTTTATTTATAGTTGTGGTGTTTGTGCAGACCGAATTGTTTTTTATTGATTAATAAATAAAATAGATTGTATTACCTCACGCACATTATAATGGATGTTTTTGAGCAAATTGACGACGCAGCGATTGAAGAGGAAAGGCAGGCACTGAACTATATTAACCCTGATCAGAGAAAGGACAGAGTTGTTAAAGGGAGACCTGACAATCTTAATACATGGGATGATAGGGAGTTTTGGAAAAGATTTCGCCTGAAGAAACAAACTGTAGAGCTATTACTTTCATTAATTCAGGACAAAATTGAACACAATACAGAAAGGTAAGTTCATTTTCTGTATCATACACACCATTACCTAAATTAATTGTAAGTACCTAACTACTATTCCTTTAGTACCTATCTTACTTAAAACACATTATTTCTATTGTTTCAGGAATCAGTGTGTTCCACCAATGCATCAACTATTACTTACATTACGCTTTTATGCAACTGGAACTTTTTATGTAACAATTGGGGATTTTGGCGGACTGCATAATTCTACAATATGTAAAATTGTAAAAAGAGTGACCAAAGCTATTGCTACTTTGCGCCCAAATTTTGTAAAATTACCAGAAAATAGGGAGGAAATCATTGCCGTACAAGAGTGTTTTTACAATATAGCACGATTCCCAAGAGTTATTGCAGCCATAGATTGCACTCATATTAAAATAATGTCACCAGGAGGAGATACTGCCGAAAACTATAGGAATCGCAAAGGATTTTTCTCTTTAAATGTACAGGCCATGTGTACAGCAAACTTGCAATTTGTGGACATTGTGGCTAGGTGGCCGGGGTCAAGTCACGACAGTTTAATATTCAATAATTCAGCTGCCAAATATAGGTGTGATAGGGGTGACTTTGGTAATGGAATTGTGCTTGGTGACAGTGGATATTTCTTAAATAATTACTTGTTAACACCACTAAGCAATCCACATACCCAAGTTGAACAATTGTATAATGAGTCTCATATCCGGAGTAGAAATGTGATAGAAAGGTGTTTTGGTGTGTGGAAAAGGAGATTCCCTGTTCTTAGTATTGGACTCAGGTGTAAAATACCTCTAGCTCAAGATGTGATTGTAGCTGCAGCCATACTACATAATTTGGCATGCAGTCAAAGTGAGAGTGAGCCACCTAGTGACCCCGAGGTATTGATACCACAACAGCCAGAATTTCCACCAGTATATGCCGACAATGAGAGAATAAACAGTACCTCTAGCACACGGGATGGCATAATTAACTATTTTGAATCACTAATAACACAATAATGTAAAGAAATCCTGGCTGCTTATTGATTGCTGTATAACTTCTGTTTTAATTTGGAGTAATAAATAAAAATACCTATTGATTATTTCACTTTTTTATTGGCCACTGGCCTAAACAATAATAAAATAATTTACATTAATCTTTCCGTTGCATTGTCTTAAGCATCAAATTATGTAACTCTTGTTTCCTGATTTCTTCATTTCGAAGGTGTGTCATTTTCAACTCGTGCTCTTGTTCAACAAAATAATGTTCTTTTTTTGCTATCTCTTGTTGAAGACGCACAAGTTCTAGTCTTGCAGCAGTTAATTCATCTATTTTTGCAGTAACGCTGGCCTTAGTTGGTTTTAAAACCGGTTTAATTTTACTTTTCAATGCTTTTGGGTTCCATGTGCCCCATTTGTTATAAGAATCTGTAAAAAGTAATAAAAGGTATAATGTATGTATTATGTAGTACTTATATTTTGTGAACTTTGTCCAATCTGTATAATATTATAAAACCTACCTTCACCATTCTCAGTGCCAATAATTGTTGGTTCTGCATTTTGACTGGTGCTTTCATTCAAGCCCTTTTCAAAAAAAAAAGACAAGTTTGTTATGTACTATTATGATGAAGGCAACAAACGGAATAGAATTATCTAATTGTAAAATAATTATAATATTCACTGGCCCGATAGCAGATTAGGTAGTGACCTATGGCCCTGTCCTGTGCGCCAGTTAAAATAATAATATCACAAATATTATAAAAACTTGTGTACTTGACAACATAAATACATACCATCAGTTTCTTGATTCAACATCACAATCTGTATGTCACTATCTTGAATTGTTTTAAATTTTAAATTAGGGTCATCCTGAGACAAATCAATTTTCAGAGGGACAGATGCAGATTGGATTATATCTGAAAAATAAGGATAGCTTTAATCTTTATGTATTTGTGACATGAAAAGAAACAATAAGTAGGAATATTTAATTGGTTTAAATTGTTTTAAATACCTGAAATGTTATCACTATCATTGCGTGCTTCCAATCCTGTAATGTTGGAACATATAGCCAGCACTTTCTCCTCCACGTCATCGAAATCAGGAGCATTAGATGGCCCGCCACCTGTGCGATAAAGTTCCTGCCTGTGACAGGACATCTTCTTCTTCGTGGCCTTTTTGATACTTTCATATTTTAATTTTAATGTTTTAGAGCTACGTGTCGCGGTACCACTAGTAGTTGCATTAAAAGAAGAAGCTATTCTGCCCCAGGCAGCCTCCTTATCTTTATTGGTCACGGCGTCCGTTTTTTTGTTTTCAATGATATACTTATATTTGGTAACCAATTCCGTCAATAATCGCGTTTCGGCTTTATCGAAATTGCTTGCACGCTCACGCTTTTTATCCATTTTATTTATATTATAACCAAATTAATTATATGAAACCTACGTAGTACTTGATACTTCTATGATGAAAACAAACAACAAAATTGAGGTTAGTTTTTAATGTCAATGTCAATCATAACTTGTTTCAGTCTAACATCACGATGACTGCATACGTGCATCTCGCTCGTACATAGTTAGTGTGAAATTAGCGACAGATATTCATAGACAACAGATAGATAGCTATTCCTTAGTTAAAAAACGATTGAAAAATTGAAAATATTTATTCCCTTGATAAACAGCCAGTTATTTTTACACGTCAGTTAGTTATCTAGGGACTTATCAAAGGATTGAAAAATCGGCCCTTAGAAGATTAAAAATATATTATTGTAAATCTATTTATTAACAAAAGTACGGTAGGCAGCGGTATAACCTGTGCCCCTGGCATTGCAGACTCTATGAGCGGCGGTAACTGTTTAACAACAGATGGGCCGCTTGCTCGTCTGCCACCCACAGCAATAAAAAAAAAATCTGGTGCCACCGAAAATCAAAAAAATTAAAAGGCCGGCAGCGACCCCAGAACTCGATCTGAGTTACGGGTGTCCATCGGCGGACGGCGGTGTCGACTGCTTACCATCAGGCATCACACTTGCTCGAATGGCGCCTCTTGCATAAAAAAAAATCAGAAATGTTGGTGGTTGTATCAGAAATCGTGGTGCTACCACTTACGCTAAATCTTTTTCGGAGGTAGGTATATTACCATCATCATCAGCCTGCAATCGTCCACTGCTAGACATTGGCCTCTCCTAATGACAATATGTCATATGTGGGAATTCTCCTTAGTCACCACGCTTACCACGCTTGGCAGGTGGGTCGGTGACCGCAATAGGTTTTATTTGTACCCAAGTATTACCATATTTACCATGTAATTGTAGCAGATACTTGGATGACCATTATTTTGTTACAGAGAATATATTTACTCCACGGAATCTAAGAATACGATACAATTTTACACAGATACGAATTAGATTTTTTTTTACTCAACATAGGCATTATATAAATAAAAACAAAACATTAAAATTAAATAAAACGTGTATTGTGTTTTGCAGTTGATGTTTTACGTAACCGGGTCACAACGAGCGTACCTACCTACGTCGTGAACGCTGCATGCAAGGGCTTAGAATAGGAACACCCTTTGTTTATTACTACACGAGTAATATTTAACGAATTAATTCAGATATACATACTAAAGTAATTACTATTAGTAATTTTTTTTAGTATTTTTTTTTTATTTATTGAATGCAAAGGAACATGATAATATAATAGGTTGCAATAAATATTATTAAATATATCTGCCAAACTGCTGAGCCGAAGAGCAAATAAAATGGTAAAGGCGGATTTATATTTGTCTGATGTGTTGTGACGTGAAGCGTCAGAACGGTATCGCTTTCATACATTTATAGTTCATTCGCGTTAAGAAAATAGTGACTGACAGGTCACTGACAGGCCACTAGCCAATCAAAACGCAGAAATTATAATTTCTAGCGTAACTATAGTATAGTAACGTTCATACTAGTAATGCGTATTGTGTTGTGATGGCTTGTGTAAACGTATGAAACCAATACCGTTCTGACGCATTACGTCACATCACATCAGACTAATATAAATCCGCCTTAATTTGTTAGTTTTTTAAATTTAATTGACCGCCTTATGCCGGTCATACACACTACGGTCTACCGGAGAGGTTCACCTGTGCAGGTATAACGGAACGTGTGTGGGAATAGACCTGTGCAGTTTTTTGTACCTGCGAAGGTGACGGTCGACCTGCGCAGGCATACCTGTACAGGTCTAGGTGGCCTCTCCGGTAAAACCTAGCGTGTTTGGCCAGCATTAGGGTATCCATGTGGAAACTTATGTAAGTTTAAGTGTAAGTGTAAACTTATGCAAGTTTAAGGTTTCTGCCCACTACACCGTATCATACCATGACCGTGCTATGAACGTGTCAGACACGAAAATAATACGGCACGGTCTACCTTGCCCACTGAACGGATCGACGGCGTTCTCTACCCGTTTGTAAGACAATTCTTAACTGTCCGTGCATGGCACGCGACGGTGTTGGTCGGTGACGGAACGGTCTAATGGGCATCGTCTCATAGTATTCAATACAAAGAATACTTTTTTTGGCTGACACGTTCATAGCACGGCCATGGTATGATACGGTGTAGTGGGCAGAAGGCTTTAAGTGTAAGTGTAAACTTATGTAAGTTTGAGTGTAAATGTAAACTTATGAAATGAAAAAATGAAAATGAAAAATATTTTATTGGAACCAATACAAATTGTTACAAATAAAAGACGTACGATAACAGCTGTATTAGTTAAGGAAACTGTGATACAGCTATTAACGCCCACCTACAGACCATTGGGAAGCACAGCATTCCACATAAATATGAACAAAAACACTAAGATTATATGAAATTTTACATTAAAAAAATTATTAATAGGGGAAAAAACCTACCATGTACAAAATATTTGTGTGTGTGTGTGTGTGTGTGTGTATGTGTGTGTGTGTGTGGTATGTGTGTGTGTGTGTGGTATGTGTGTGGATGAGTGTGTGATTGCGTGCGTATGTCTGTGTGTTTTCTTCATTTTATTATGCTTTTAGCTATTTTAATATTTATTTATATTTATTATTTATTATTATCATTTCTTAATTAAATTAATAGCGTAGGTATATATTTTTTAAGAGAACCTCGGTATCATTATATGACAGGCTCAGCAACCATTTCCGAATAAGCATCTTAACTTTTTTTATTTGTAACGGATATATGTCAAGGAAACTATTTACATAATTGTACAGCCTAGGACTGATAAAGTAAAAATGATTGCAGATTGCAGCCAGCCTGCATGATTCCACTTTGCAAACCTGACGTGACCTACGCCTTACAGTAGTCGTTTCCGGTTCATAAGGTGACTGGAGATGCTTTCGCAGAATAGTTTGTAATACAAACAGCTGTCTCACGGTCAACATTTTAGACAAGGCATATAATTCTAAACGAAACGGCTTTGACCACATCACCTTCAGAATGGCTCGTTGCGCCCGTTCTACACGAATAAGTCGAGTTTTAGGAGATCCACCCCATGCGGTGATGCAGTAAGATATAATAGAATGGCATAGAGCATAGTAAATCATTTTCATAACTTCAATATTTACCACATTTCGGAGGCTTTTAAAGACAAAAAGTAATTTCCTAACTCGTGAGACAACTGTCTGTATCTGCTCCTTCCACGATAGTACATCGTCAACAGTTACTCCCAAATATTTAACATAAGATGTACGCGATAGAGTTACACAACCACATGTACTAGACATGTTGGCTTCGGAGCAGGTATGGGCTCGTATTAATAGTGATTGTGGTGGAAGAGATGATAACCTAGGAGCAAAAGGAACTACGTGTGTCTTACTTAGGTTCAACGTCAGATAATTATTACCGAGCCATTTCAACACCCGCTTTAGGGCTTGTTTTGCCAATTCACCCGTCTGTCTCCAGTCTTCACCGTGTACTAGTAGTGCTGTATCATCAGCATATACTATCGTCTTACAATTTGCTAATTGGAGGGTACAAAGCTCGTTTATATATATTAGGAATAATGTAGGTTATGTAAGTTTAAGGCGTAAAGAGTTAAGCACGCACCCTAACATTGCCTACACATTTAAAGAAAGCGGTGCTTGGGTAATATGAGACATACATTTCCAAGTTTTGGTGAGATCTTCAAATAATCTACTATGAAAAAACTAGACCGCGAACAAGTGACAGACAAACAGAATCGATTCAATTCTCAACATTCACTCGTTGCATCAAGACTCGGATAAGACAATGCTTATGTAAGCGCCCAACCGCCGCGAAATGAGGACTGCACGGTTAAGCCAAACTTAGTTTACTTAGTTTTAAGAAATGTGTATTGTACTTAAACCACAGGCTGATGGACGGGCAGCAGCGTCACCGGAGCGAGAAGCTATGCCCTGCGATCGCCAACCCGCCGGCCTAGCGAGGCGACAACTTAATAACAATTAACACGTGTCAATATAATAATAAATGGTTGACTTGACGTGTCAACCTACGGTTATACCTACACTCACAGGTAAAATTTACAGGCCATTTGGTTACTTACTGTGGCATTTTTTTTATTGCTTAGATGCATTGACCCATTCAGGGCGTAAGCGTACGGCGTACCTGGGTTTGTGGGAATAGAATTGTGACAGACAGAACGTAACTTGAACGTAACTAGGCTCATTGAATAACTCTTCCTCTATATTTCCTCTAAAGTAATTTAATTTTTACTAATAATTAAATTATTAACTAAGGACAGGCTCGGTGGCTCATTTGGTAGTGACCTCTGCCCTCTGAGCCAAGGGTCGTGGGTTCGATTCCCGCACAGTACAAACATTTGTGTTCATGAACATGTCTGTTTGTATTGGTCTGGGTGTTTTCTAAAAAGTTTTTTTTTGTAAATAAATACATATTATACATAATAATATGTATTTATTTACAAAAAAAAATGTATCTAAGTAAGTTTATCAGTTGTCTAGTACCCATAGTACAAGCTTGGGCTTAGTTTAGGGGCTAGGTGGCGCTGTGTAGCCCAGCGTGGCATGTCTTGGGTTATTTATTTAATATTTAATTACTAATAACATAAATTTATGCGAAAGTTTGTTTGGATGGATGTTTGTTTCTCTTTCACGCATTAATCACTGAACGGATTTAAATGAAACTTTGCAGTAATATAGCTTATACGTTGGATATTATTCCCGCGGGCAGCAGCTAGTCTTTAATATAGCCAAGATTACCTAAATTTAAAAAAATCTTTTTATGTAATATCGGAACACATAAGTAGGTAATCCGCATAATTGTGACTCCGATGCAAGAACGGGTATATTTTTTTTTAGTAGCTCGACATAATGGCTTCCCTACGCCTGTAACGAAAGCGATATTATTATAATTGACAATCCGCTGATTTAAAAAATAAGTATTATGCAGTATATTCGTATTGCAGTATTACTGGTAGAGAATGCCTACGCGGCATTAAGTCCGCCTTTTGTACAATTTTTTATTTTTATGTGCAATAAATATAATATAAATAAACAAATATATTATGAAAAATCACTTGAAGTAAACTCAAGACTATGTCTGTAGATCAGTTCATAGTACCTATTAGTATAACATTAATAAGCGTAGCTAAGTATTATTACGTAGTTTTACTTACAAGATACCTACCTCTTTATGAACAGACGATATTGACATACAAATAAAAACATAATTTTAACGGAAGTTACAAACGAAACGTTGTCCGTTCACAAACTACAATTTACCAGAACAAAGCACCATTCTAATTATCAAAATTAACTCTGGCCGCAAATAATCCGCCTCTAGCACGTACCTACCTACAAAGTATTTTTTTTACAACAATAGCGAATAGTATTTCAAGTTATTTATACAATACACGCACGCAGTTACCCGAGACCCGCGGACGGACGGCGATGCGGCCATTTTGTTCACCGAACGCTCGATTTATTTAGCGTACGATAATAAATTTATCGTGCCTTGCCACCTTACGCGCAGATACGGGCGACGTGCTGGCTGATAAATACGCAGTCTGTCTTGTAGAAAAATATAAATTAAAAAAAGAAATCAACCTGTTCGATTTTTAAAATTTATCAAAATACTCCACGTCGGATGAGATGGAACGCGTTCCGTTGCGTGTTTTATTTATGGAGTTTTAAGATAATTTGGAAACGGAGAGGTAGTGGATTGTGTTAGAACGAGCAGTGTTGTAAAGTACTTTGAATAAATGTCCGCCCGGCCCCTTGCTAGCGATTGAGTCACGAAGCGCCCGGTACCTATACAAGTTTCCTCCACAACACAAAACTGGCTTTCCATTGCAATTATTATACATTGCTCAGTCGGTGCAGCCTTTGAGTCTGCACCGTGAAACCAAATAAGTAATGTATATCGTACCGAATGACATTCTCGCTGGTAATATATCGCCGGATAGAATATACTTTGGTACGTTCTTCCAAGTAGACTGTCGAGTTTTTTGTTATAGAATATTGTGATATGAAAAATATGTTTCAAGTATTGAAGTTTCTATTGAATTTGTTAATTTTAAAGGGTATTTAAGGTTTTTGCTAAAATAATTAAATATGGACAATATTTGACTACGTATATTTATGTTCGAAGTCCAATTTAAATATCTATATCATAGCATAGATAATCCGTCGTCACTGTAGAAATACATTCCATCGCGGACAAAAGTATTCGGTAATTCTTATCTTTGACGCGTCATTATAATATGGAACTCATTGCCAGTACAATATGTTTCATCCTTCTTTGATATGGAATCCTTAAAACCCTTAAAGATATCACTGGACGGCTGGTTTAACCGTAGGGTCAAAAAATATCAATATGACACTACAATTTTTTTTATCAAAAAAAAAAACCCGACTACACACTAAAAAGGGAAAAACAAGCCCCACAAGAATAAATGCTAAATCCAAGCATCAAACCAAAGTGCATTACTAGGCAGACCCTCCCTCTCTTGGCAGTCTGGAAAAATATTTTATAAATATAAATGTTTATAGTATTCACATTCTGTAGTTGTTTTTATTTAGTAACTAGCTGCTGCCTGCGGCTTTGCCCGCGTGAATATTTGTATAAAACATAGCCTATGTGTTATTCCAATGTATAAGCTATATTACTGTAAAGTTTCATGAAAATCCGTTCAGTAATTAATGCGTGAAAGAGGAACAAACATCCATCCATCTATCCATCCAAACAAACTTTCGCATTTATAATATTAGTAGGACAATACGATACAGCTAAAATAAACAATTTTTACTTCAGAACTCATCCATCATCTAAACGATATCTATCAATCAATATTTCGCTATCCTAACAGGATGGAAATATCATTTCACGGAACAGAAAAAACCACTCTGTAGTAAAATTTGGAGTGTAAAAAAATGCAAGGTTGTTTTTCGTTCTATTTTACCATAACGTTGTGTCCCAATTTGATTTAACCCTTTATTTTTTTAACTCTATATTTTTATTTGACATTTATTGCATTAGTATATAGGGATGTAATGTAATCTATCACCTTTTCGCTCCAAGCCATCCTCCCTCACCGAACCTGCCGTACAACAAACGAGGCTCTGGCAAACCGACTGATGGCGGTAAAACCATCACGATAGAAGGCGTAGCTAAATACCACGGGCCGATGACGCGCAGCAGCGTCACCGGAGCAAGAAGCTACGCCCTGCGATCGCCAACCCGCCTGTCCAGCGTGGCGATTATGGGTATATCCTCCAAAAGTTTGCCCTAGGTGGCGAACTGGAGAGGTCTATGTCCATCAGTGGACTGCAATAGGCTAATGATGATGTATAAGTCAATACTATGTATAAATGCGAAAGTAACTATAGTTCATTCGCGTAGGCCACTAGCCAATTAAAACACTAGAAATATAATTTCTATATATAATAGAAATTATATTTCTAGCGTTTTAATTGGCTAGTGGCCTGTCAGTGACCTGTCAGTCACTATTTTCTTAACGCGAATGAACTATACTCTGTCTGTCACGCTATCGAGCCAAAAATACTGAACCGATTGAAACTTGGTACACAGATAGTCTAGACTCTAGAATCTGGAACCTGACGCATTTTTTTTAATATACCACTAAGGTGGCAAACGAATCTACGGCCCGCCTAATGGTGAGCGGGTACCGCAGGTACCGAGTACCTATGAACGCCTGTGCAACACCAGGGGCATCGCACGCGCGTTGCACAGACTAACCAGGTACTTACTTATATGGGCCACTTTTGAATGCGAAAAAGATTGTCCACGTGGACATAATCATGGACACAGCTGGTATTCAATAATGTAACAATGCAACTATTTTACTGATAAAGAACAATCACTAATTCTATAGAATATAATAATAAAACAATGACATTGGAGCCATACAGATGAATAATGATTATCGTATACTCGTAACCACTCTATATTCTGAGAATTACTTTCAAGTACCTAATTAATATATTTCCTCTTAATATTGTTTATTAATTTATTAATATTGCACGTTAACACTTTAGATGCCATGGCAGACACCTGTTGACTACCAAATATATATTTTTTGGTTTTAGGGTAATTGAGCGAGTGAATAAAATCCACATTTAACTAAGAAATATTTATGTATTATCCGAAAAAAATCCGAAAGCTTATTATTTGCGAAAAACCGTTCGAAGAATTTCATCATTCTTCGACATGACGCGACGATGTACGAACCTTCTATCTAATTCATCAAATAGTAATCGTTTACGTCTCGACAGGTCGGCCATAAAATGAACCGCGAACACTCCGCTCTTTAATTGTCCTCTAATTTTATTTGCGTCTAACTCTTACGTAAGCGTAAATTAAACATAAATAACTATTGTACTACTAATATAATAAGAAAAAAATATGTTTATTTGAAAGCGTTTATTAATTTTATTAGTAACTAGCTGTGCTCGCGACATTGTCCGCGTGGAAAAGTTATTTTTTCCCCGTTTTTTTACATTTTCCATTATTTCTTCGCTCCTAATAGTTGCAACGTGATGTAATATAGCCTAAAGCCTTCCTCGATAAATGGTCTATTCAACACAAAAAGAATTTTTCAATTCGGACCAGTAGTTCCTGAGATTAGCGCGTTCAAACAACCAAACAAACTCTTCAGCTTTATAATATTAGTTAAGATACGAGTAAAGTCCTTTATATTTAAGTTAATACCAGGCCATGAGAATCATACATTTAATATATTAATATTTTGCACGATTTATTACATATATTATATTGGCAGGATTATTCTGGCTATACGAGTATACCGCCGATTGATCCCGAAACATGACTATAGTCACTTCGTGAGAGAAATCACGAGAAGTGCCTTATTTCTTTTTCATAGTAGCTCGACATAACGGCTTCCCTACGCCTGATGGAAAGCTAAGGAGAAGCCCAAGTCACTGAGACAACGGGCAAGTAACTGGTCAGTTGCCACCGCCACGCCAACCGTAACCTCCCACGAGCGCCGAATCCGATTCGATCGAAAAATGAAGCGATGATTTGTACTCTGATCATCTGTCAATAGGAACGACTGTAGAACATTATACTATGCCTAGTTCTAAGAGCTATAAAGCTTCTCACTAATGATTACATGTAACTATTAATATATTCGGTATCAGCGAAATTCGTTTTCGATTCGTCAGTGAACACCGCGATCTCCGAGCCGTGAGTCACGGTGCGTGTCTCTACCGGTCTCTACATATCGTTACATATTGTTATTCGTAGCCTTGAACGTTTTCTTTAATTAACGGACGTGATTCAAAATCTGTGAGTTCAAAACGATGATTTTTGATACACATGCAGGTGTTTGCGCGATGGTTATTTTGCAAAGAAAAAAAGTAAATAATTTTTTTTTTTATTTCATAGGAGAATGTACACCACTTACTATGTTGCCTATGACTGCCACACTAGGCTATGTCTGTCTCGTGGCAATCATATTCTTTGACAATCTACGTGTTAGGTACAGCAAGGTGGCGACGAAAAGGTTATTCTTCTTTTTATAAATCTATATACTTTCGTCCGGAATTTAATTTATATTAATATGTTAAAAAAAAACATCAAGTTAAAAAAGATTTGAGTAAGTTTATCAGTTGCCTAGCACCCAATCACCCATATTACAAATGTCCTCTTAGTTAGGTAGAAGAGAGGAAGGGCATAGCGAATCTTCGCTCGAATTGAGCCGCCCGTCCGGGGAAGGACCTCCACCCTATAGAATACCGCAATCAAATGACCTCTGGGTCGTGTTGCTGCCGGTGAGTAGGGTTTCCGGAGCTCGTGGGGGGTTAGGGATGGGCCGGCATGGCGGTGGCAACTGACAGGTAACTGACCAGTTACTTGCCCGTTGTCACAGCGACGTGGACTTCTCTTTCGCTTTCCATCAGGCGTAGGGAAGCCATTATGTCGAGCTACTATAAAAAAAAACCTATGAACATTTAACCCTTTCAACACAACATCCGCCACAATGTCGCAGACTGCAAGTCGTGTGACACGTCGTCACGCATCGCGCAGCGTTTACGCGGGGGCGTGGACCGTGACGTCACGCGCAATTTGTACCCCAAGAGTACTAACCTAGGCTATTACACAAGAACACTCATCGCTTTGTCAAAGACGATGACATGTCAACGAGTGACTACTGACAGTGACACTTGTCTGACACTGACAAAAAGAATCTGTCGATTCCTAAGGTTATTTAAATTATGACGTATTCTTTGGATGGAGGGTACTTTAAAGGGGAAGAATAGATACAAAATATTTCTTAACCCATCTACACTGATATTACGAGTAAAAATAAATAATAAAATAAAATAGTTTATTTCTGCAAATAGATTCACTAGTAATACTTTTGCACGTCAAACTTTTTTCCTACCAGCACTTCGACGTGTAGCCTAAATAGTAAGTATAAAAGAGGGCAGCTGTATTTTTGTAATACTTTTTTGTTTGTTTGTAATGAAGAAACTGAAAAATTGCTAAGCTGATTTTGAAAAAATATTTAACTATCAGAGAGCTAAATTCACTCTGACTAACATAAAGCTATATTTATTGCTATTAAAAAATTTGAGATCCATACTACAACGACAATAATGAA
This sequence comes from Conogethes punctiferalis, assembly GCA_031163375.1. Classification (NCBI taxonomy): domain Eukaryota; kingdom Metazoa; phylum Arthropoda; class Insecta; order Lepidoptera; family Crambidae; genus Conogethes; species Conogethes punctiferalis. The sequence goes on from CM062103.1 coordinate 8,183,677, forward strand.
TGACATTTTTTATTATTATTTTTTTTATAAAAATAGCGTTCAGAATGATCTCACTCCACCTGATGGCAAGCGGTCGTGAGGTCCAAATGTTACATACATTGAAATGCTTATCTGATATACCCAAAGCAAAACGAGGGCGGGTCGCTAGTATTATATTAATAAAATCTGCTTTCTTTTGTAAAAGAACCACTTGACGCTCCTTCAAACGCAAAAGTAATAGATAATTGTTTCATACCTAACTACCTATTGAAATAACGAGCGGATCGCAATGCGCATTTTCCGCAGCGGTTGCCGCAAAAAGCAACCGCGCGCTAAGACTATGGTGCTAACAATTTAGCAGCCCCGTATGGCAATCAACCTGTACGGTATATAATCAATCATGATTACCGTAATTGTTTTTTTAGAAAATTTTATTTTCGACAAAAAATAAAAAAGTACATACATTACATAATTAAATTACTGTAATTGTTTTTGACGTGTAAATATAAAAAACTATTAACCCCGCTACGTATATAAAAAAAAATCGAATGAGAAACCAATAGAAATTATTTGGGGGGGCGGTTGGCAAGCGGGTTGGTGACCGCAGTAGGTTTTATTTGTACTCCAGGTAAACGCTGCCCGTTTCCTGATACTCTCTTAGTCTTTTACGACGAGATCGGGTACTACTATTCTAAATTCGGGAACCACACGGACAAACGGACAATAAAATTTTAAGAGAGGTAGGGCATAGCGAAACTTCGTTCGAATTGAGCCGCCCGTCCGGGGAAGGACCTCCACCCTATAGAATACCGCAGCCAAATGACCTCCGGGTCGTGTTTCTGCTGGTGAGTAGGGTCTCCGGAGCTCGTGGGGGGTAGGGTTGGGCCGGCATGGCAGTGGCAACTGACAGGTTACTAACCAGTTACTTGCCCGTTGTCACAGCGACTTGGGCTTCTCTTTCGCTTTCCATCAGGCGTAGGGAAGCCATTATGTCGAGCTACTATAAAAAAAAAATTCAACACTCATTATTATTTATCCTCATAAGTAAACGAATATAACCTAACTGTTTATTTATTTAGCTCTAGTTCTCCAACAGTTAGGTCTCCCACGAAACAGGTCTAGCCTAACAGTGTGGGAATCTTTGTGTAACTACATTTTTTATTTTTGGAACTAGACTTTATATCGTCTATATCATGTACTTAATAAAATTGTAGTGATTACATTATATTAAATTGGTTTTTATAGCTCATAGGTGTGGGACTTTGGGATTAGAGCAATGTATGTGATGTTGTCTGATGATATTTATATTGAATGAAATTTATTAGAGCAAATTAAAAAAAAAATCGACGCAAACGAGAATCGAACCCTACAGCTTCGGATCACATTTTTAGCCAGAACGCCAACACAGCGCCATCGAGGTCGTCAATATCGCGTTTATATTATTTCATTATGTACCTCCACCTACCTGTATGCAACGTTTGGTGCGGTCGCACGGAATTTCTCATGTTCCACTATCTCGCGAGAGGCGGACGGAGCTCAAATACCTACCTTAGGCACCAATTTATGTGCTGAGTGAATGTCGACACACATGTAACGCTTTGGTACATGGATACTTCACTTACTATCAGCATAAGACGCAATGTAACATGTATTTAATTTTTATTAATTGTTTTTTGCCTATCGTTGTGCTTCTCCAAAAGAGTGCGGAATATCATAGCCGAATTTTGATGATAGGCGTTTAAAAGGTTAACAAATATAAACTACGCAAATAAATACCTAGATAGGTACATTTCAATTAAGAATTTCAAAACCTATAAATTCCGATTTTAGTAGATTTTTTGTTTATTAATTTATCTTGGGAATTACAAATAAACGAAATGGCCTTGATTAAGTAATGCAAAATAAATATAAATATTTTTTATGTATGTAGTTATTTGGTAAATACGAAAATAGCAAACGTACGTAGCGTACGTTTATTTATTACATGGCAATAATCCTTTATTGATTCAATTACACTTAAGTTTTATTTATTTATTAAAATATGCGTACATTGCATAACATATTTTAATCTAGAAAAAAAAACCATTAACTCTAAAATTATTAATTTATTATCCTATTAATTAAACAGAATAACAAACTTATACTTCCAGACTAATGTTTATCATTTTTACTTCGTTAAAAAAACAACAACATTAGAAAATTAACCCAACTACGCCTAATTACGTAATTTATTTACCTACATATTTACGCCATATTGTCGCGTCGACAACTCGCAATAGATAAACCGAACGAGACGCCCCAAACCATAAATAAGTATCAAAAGTATACTTAATACCTATAGTACCTACTTGTTTAAGAGTAAAACGAACTGGTTTTTAATATACCTACAGGCGAGATTACTAAGTGCAGTTATGACGTAATTACAACAACACGCAAATACTAACCCAGTTGTAATAAGAAATAAACTAATATTACATTTGTAATATCAATATGCAATATATAATATCCGTAATCTTCAATTTGACAATAGACAGGACGTCAACGCCCTATAATAAAGAATAGATAATAAAGTAAGGTCTCGAATGCCGCATTATATCGTTTAAAGTACGCCATCAGTAAACGCAGCCTTTTAATAAAAGAGGGGAACGTATATTTTTAGAATACGCACGCAACTACAAAATATTATGGAAATGTGCGCATATAAAAGTGTTTGCGACAGGTAGACACCCGGATTTGACGCATCAAAAACATCTGTTTAGTGCGTAAAAATTTTGTTTTTAATATTTTATCTGTAAAAAATAAATACTGGCTGTAAAGAAATATAAATAAAAATTAAAAAATAACACGCCGTATTTTCCCCCGCGCGTTAATAATTAAAAACAATTTTCCGCAACAAAATGGCGGTCGAAAAACACTTAGCGGCACAAAGTACACCACGTGCCTAGACGCAAGCGTTATTTCGAACTAGTTACGTTTCGAAAGCATACGAACAAAGAGCACGCAGGGTCGGAGGCTGACGCGCGGGCGATCCGCGACCGTCGCACGCGCCCGAACGCAAATAACCGTCCACATACCGGCTTCCAACTTCTGGAACTGTCTCATACTGTCCCATCCGGGCACGACGCACTCGCAGACCTCGTCCCAGGACCTCTCCTTCCTGAGCCGGTCGCTGTAGTAGACATCGTTGGTGTCGAACAGACACGGCCGTTTCTGTACTTCCGCGACGATCAGATTTGATTTGACGCCGTCTCCGTCTTTTGTTCGGACCATTTTCGAGCGCGTATTTAACGAGACACGCAGTGTTGTGACGCGCGGTCGCGTGTTCGGCCGTCCGCGCTTAACTGGCGGGCGGGTGTAGCGCAGCCCGGGCGAGACGGGGAAGCGAGTAGGTGCGAGACGCGGAGGCCGCTATGCGATATCGCCTTGCGCTAATAAATAAATAACATGCAACGCTTCTATATGTTATTTACACGTCCAAATTAAAAACAAAAAACTTACCAAAAGTTAAATAGTCAAAATACCTAAGTCCTTTTAAATTATTTGCGTCTTTCGACAAAGTATAACAAAACTTAGAGAAAATATTATTTTTTTCGATTACGTAATTTCGCTAACACGACGTCGACCAGTATAATCGTTTGCAATTGGTAATGCATTAAAATGCTTTTGTACCGTTAAATGTTAGAATTAAAACTAAATTACTGGTGTTATTATAATATCTAAGTATATGTTACCTAACCTTGTGATACATTTCGGGACGTTTTTCACTTCACTTGTTTCAACTATATGTATATCTTTTGTATATATAATAATAAATAAATATTCGAAATAATGGCTGTACGTCCATAATTTTCAAATACAAACAATTATTTAATTAAAAAAGTAGGGTCAGCTACAATACAATACAATAGGCTTGTTGCCGTAAAAAATGTAATTAGTCCGTCTTTTATATAATTAAAAATAAGAGACAAGTATTTTTTAATTTCTAAATTAGAACAAAAATTACTTTTTATTATAGCCCGCTAAAGTAACTTGTGACGTCACTCCTCCCTCGTGGCATTTTTCGCAAAGGGTGACGTCATAGACTCCCCCTCCTAAATATTGATGCCTTGTAGCTTTCTTATTTTATGTTTAATCTAAAAAAGAAAAAATACGCGTCGATTATTTTTTCATAAATCTAAAATACGGACTAAATATAATTCAAGTATTTTGACCCTGGAAATAACCCTATTATAGTTAAATATAAGACCTCAAACATAAATAGTTTTTAGCATCAACGATCACATTAAGTACAAAATAAGCGTATCTCGAGTTCAGTGGTTTGCCCAACGATTGGAATGCCATTATATTTATCACTGCGACTACATATATCACTTACGTAGCTCCATATAATGACGTGTCACCTTTCAGTTTGCGAACAATAAGTACGACGGTACGAACGACGGTTTATCTGCTATTTTGGCAATCAGAAAGCAAAATTAAATAGAAATAGGCTTTTTTATAGTAGCTCGGCATAATGGCTTCCCTTCGCCTGATGGAAAGCGAAAGGGAAGCTCAAGTCGCTATGACAACGGGCAAGTAACTGGTCAGTCACCTGTCAGTTGCCACCGCCATGCCGGCCTAACCCCAACCCCCACGAGCTCCGGAAACCCTAATAACTGGCAAGAACACGACCCGGAGGTCATTTGGCTGCGGTATTCTATAGGGTGGAGGTCCTTCGATTCGAGCGAAGATTTGCTATGCCCTAAAGAAGAAGAGTACTAAATTTAATAATGTAGTGAGTTTTTATGGTCATCATTATCACTACATAGTATAAAAAAAATCGCTTCCCCTGTCTGTCCCAATAATGCTTAGATCTTTAAAAGTACGCAACGGATTTTGATGCGGTTTTTACTTTTTAGTGAATGCATCCAAGTCGCCCAGGCTTTGGGCTGGTTGCGTTTGAGGTGAAGTACCATTGACTCGAGAAGAATAAGTAGATAGTAACTCAAGAGCCAGCTCGTATAATACACGTAATCACTTAAAAAAAACACAAATAGTCCAAGCTACAAATTTCCACCGGTTCGGAAAGCAGCATTCTACCGAGAATACACCGCAAGATACTCGTGAAAACCTTTTCAACATAGTGTTACAATATTATCATCACATTTATACTTTTAACTGCGACCACGCCATACAATCTAAGGCTTTCTAAAACCTTACAAAATAAGTTATGAATTAGACTAAAAAGATAAATAAACATATATATCTATTATAATTGTAGTAAGTGTTTGATCAATGACATGGCCTTTTTATGAAAAGCTTAGCCCTCGCCAAATCTCTCAGTTTGGGAAGCCGACCCTGAGACAATCGGGAATAAGGCTAGGATGATGATGATGACCGACAAAGTCGCGGGCACAGGCGCGGATCAGTAGAATTAATATCGAGCAAAAAAACGGTAAAGAAATTTTTCAAAAGTCACTAGACTACGTGATTTTTACGGAGGTTTTACGTAATTTTAGTAATTACGTAAAACCTCCGTCTATTGACAGTTTTTTGTCCGTCTGTCATTGCCCAATTTTTTGTCGACGACAATACGGAAACACTAAACAAAATATTACATTAAAATGGTTGAATAACAGAAGTTTTACCTCAAATAATAACAAGTGAACGAACGGTTCAAAATATCGCGAGCGTAAAGTCAACTGGAATAGACTATTATGGCTAAAAATTGTAATTAGTCTTTTAGCCTATTCAAAAATAAAAGACAAGTATTTTTTTTTTTTTAAATAGACTAAAAATTACAAAATTATAGCCCGTTGAAATTATGCGTGACGTCACTCGGTGAGGCATTTTTGCGGGAGCGAGTGACGTAAGACTCCCACTCCTAAGACACCCAAGACATGCCACGCTGGGCCACACAGCGCCACCTAGCCCCAAACTAAGCCGAAGCTTGTACTATGGGTACTAGACAACTGATAACTTACTTAGATACTTTTTTTTTTTGTAAATAAATACATATTATACATAGAAAACACCCAGACCAATACAAACAGACATGTTCATGAACACAAATGTTTGTACTGTGCGGGAATCGAACCCACGACCCTTGGCTCAGAGGGCAGAGGTCACTACCAAATGAGCCACCGAGCCTGTCGACTCCTAACTTTTGATGTCTTTGCCTTTGCCTTTTAACTTTTGATGAATGTATCTTTGCTATTTTTTATTTGAATGAAAAAAGGAAAAATACGGACTAAATATAATGTAATCATTTTGACCCCAAAACATCCCTATTAAGACATTTATTCATGGGTTACCGTACTAATAAACGAATCTTCGCTCGAATTCCCTCACGAGCTCCGGAAACCCTACTTGGGTGGATTGGCCTGGGTAGATTGGGCCGGCATGGCGGTGGCAACTGACAGGTAACAGACCAGTTACTTGCCCGTTGTCACAGCGATTTGGGCTTTCGCTTTCCATCAGGCGAAGGGAAGCCATTATGTCGAGCTACTATAAAAAAAAAGTGAGCTATATCTTTTATTCTTATTTAGTCTTATTTTTTTTGTCTAAATGACTAGGACGATGGCCAGGCCTTGTCATCATCACCGGACTGTTGGGGGAGCGGAAGGCTCTCACCACTAGTTTTGTCTTATACTATAGGAGGAGGGGCTTACATGCCAGCGAAGATAGTCTTACGTAATAAACGAATGGTGCTTTACGAAGAAATGTGTTCATACACAAAAATATATTCAATATCAGTACTATTGTTTATGTTATCTTATCTTAAAAACACGCCGACTTAACTTTTGACGCTACGAAACAGCTGGGGTCTAAACAGCCGTCCAGCTTTTGTTTCGTTAATTCCCTTTTAAATGTATAGCTATAGAAAAATGACGTTATTAAATATATAACCCAAGACATGGCCACGCTGGGCCACACATCGCCATCTAGCCCCAAACTAAGCTGAAGCTTGTACTATGGGTACTAAACAACTCATAAACTTACTTAGATACTTCTTTTTGTAAATAATACATATTATACATAGTGAACACCCAGACCAATACAAACAGACATGTTACATACATATGTCGCAGTCATCTGGTTGAATCTCCTATTCAATTGAATGGCTAGCGCCTTCATTGAATGACGACATTCAATTAAATGCCTAAAGGACAATTCGTCAAGTTATTGAATGAAACGTTCAACGTCTTGACTGAACGTCATTTTAGCATAGTCGTTGAATGGGTAAGAGCCGACTTTGTAATGTTTAGTTTTTCATGTTTACTAGACGACCCGCCCTCGGTTCGCTTCGGGTGTTTCAGATAAACATTTTTAAACTAAATATAGCCTATGTTACTCAGTGATAATGTAGCGTTCTAATAAAAAAATAATTATTAAAATCGGTCCAGTACTTTTTGAGTTAATTCGTTACATACAAAAATACAAATCTTTCCTCTTTCTTTATAATATTCGTGTAGATCTATCTATTTTTATTTATTCAAAATGAGTTTGCGCTTGACTGCGATTCGCCTGATGGTAAGCGATATCGTAGTCTACGATGGAACGCGCTCACCCAGCAAAAACCGATTCACTCTCGCCTTGAACATCGGAAGATTATATCTCTCGGGGAACAAGGAGCCCGGCAAAGAGTTCCATAGTTTAGCCGTTCTATCTATCCTAGTTTCATACCTCCAGCCTACATTATATGCTGAGCTTGCATTTTACAAATGCAGGCAGAACCTGCAGATCCGCCGCATAAAACATTAAAACGCAATCTGCCTAGAGATTAGGCAACTATAAGTTACTCAAACGGTAACGAATTAACCCCAATGTGGTACACTCGACGAAACATCCGTGTAGTGACTTCAGTTGCCATTTTACACGGGATCCACGCTGGGCAGGCGGGTTGGCCATCGCAGGGCGTAGCTCCTCGCTCCTGTGACGCTGCTGCCCGTCATCGGCCTGTGGTATTTACATAGCTACGCTTTCAATAGGGTAGATGACTATGTTTAATTAATTTTCCATGTTATTTGATAGCTTTCATAAGGAGCCATGAATTTTTTTTATTTACCATAAAGATCTTAAAAATCGGACATAATTGAGAAAGAAATCACAACAAAATTATTTTGCAAAATGATTTTACAAGAATGAGAGAGAATATTTTGCAGAATGATAGGCCTTTAAAGTTCGCCGGGAGAGTCCATTTCAATATTTTGATATTAATCAAAAACCATTTAAGTGGCGAACAACTGGAGAGGCCTATATCCAGCAGTGGAATGCAATAGGCTGATGATTATACCGACCAATATTAACATATCATCATCATCAGCCCACATCAGTCCACTGCTGGACATAGGCCTGTCTCAATGCTCGCCACTTCGATCGGTCCCGGGCCTCTCGATACCAGGTCTTGCCAGCCGTTCTGCGCGAATCGTCACTCCACCTGGCCTGAGGGCGTCCTACACTACGTTTGCCGAAACGCGGTCTCCACTCCAGAACTCGTTTACCCCAACGGTTATCGGTTCTGCGGCTAATATGGCCAGCCCACTGCCACTTCAGCTTACTGATCCGGTGAGCTATGTCGGTAACTTTGGTTCTCTGCCGGATCACCTCATTTCGGATCCGATCTCATCATCTCATCGATGTTAACATATAATAACTATTATATTAATATAATTCCGTAACAATGGTCGGCTACATACTTCCGTTATCGGCAACTATTCTTGCGGCCGTTATCACTAGCTATCAGAACGATTAAGATACCGAAACGGACGGAATTGTTAGCGCTAAATAACTACACTTTATGTTGTGGTACTATGATTTACAACCTTCGTGATCAGTGACGTAATTACAGGGTGGTACAATCACTACTAGGGGATGTAAGGGAGCGGCCTATCATCTTTTCGCTCCAAGCCAAACTCACCTGCCCGTGGTGCATCCTGCCGAATAACAAACGAGGCGCTGGCAACCGACTGGTGGCGGTATAACCGTCACAATTGAAGGCGTAGCTAAATACTAAAGACCGGTGACGGGCAGCAGCGTCACCGGAGCTAGAAGCTACGCCCTGCGATCGCCAACCCGCCTGCCCAGCGTGGCGATTATGGGTATATCCTCCAGATGTTTGCTCTAAGTGGCGAAGAACTGGAGAGGCCTATGTCCAGCAGTGGACTGTAATAGGCTGATGATGATGATGGTGACAATCACTACTTACATGGTGCAGGGACCCAAAACGAGTCTTGGCCTCCAACAATAACGATCTCCACTTCGGCCTGTCCTGCGCTACCTCGCGCCAATCGACGCGGAGCTCTCGCGGGTCCTTCGCCACTTCATCTCCCCAGCGGTACCGGGGCCGGCCGACAGGTCGCGGCCAGTTGGTCGGCCCAGGTATGCTCGCGTCACGGCACGACAGTGGCGGATTTGCAGTCCTGGCCGCTCTAGGCCCCAGGCCATGTGCCGCCCCTTTCTCAGCATCCATCATTATAGACCAATAGACTAACTAAGTATACTTTTTGCAAAATTAAACTTTGGTGGCCAATTAAAAAGAAACTAGATGAGTGAGGCGAGTGATTTTGGTTTCGATAGAAGCGTACACTATTACAATTTAAAGATTAAAGACAAAAGATTAAAGCTAGACTTGCAAACACGATGCACCAAACACCCTGTACATTCATGCTTTGCATTTGAGTTATTTCTTGTTAATCTTGTTGTTAGCAGTGATTTTTTGGCACGATTTGCCGCCCTAGGCCCGGGCCTACTGGGCCTTAGGGCAAATCCGCCACTGCGGCACGATCCTCACCCATTCGCTCAAGGTGGCCGAGCCAGCGGAGTCTGTGTAGCTTTTATTTCTCCCAGAATGTTTGGAACAGCCACCAGGTCCAGCAACTCCATGTTCGTCCTACTTCTCCATGTGCTTCTCTGTTCCCACTGGCCCCAGGATTCTTCTCCAGACAGGCTCGGTGGCTCATTTGGTAGTGCCCTCTGCCTTCTGAGCCAAGGGTTGTGGGTTCGATCCCCGCAAAGTAAATTACAAACATTTGTGTGCATTTTTTTTTTCCTATCTTCTATCTGCAATCGGCTCGCGAGCCATAATCAGATGTGTTCCCAGATTTTATGCGTGTAGGGGACATTCCATTAAATGTCACCATATATGTCGGTTTAGTTTAGGTTCTGTGATCATGAATTTGTGTGCATGAACATGTCTGTTTGTATTAGTCTGGGTGTTTTCTATGTATAATATGTATTTATTTACAAAAAAAAAGTATATAAGTAAGTTTATCAGTTGTCTAGTACCCATAGTACAAGCTTCGGCTTAGTTTGGGGCTAGGTGGCGCTGTGTGGCCCAGGGTGGCATGTCTTGAGTTATTTCTTTATTATTATTTACTAGCTGTGCTCGCGACTTCGTCCGTGTGGAATAGTTATTTTTTCCCCGTTTTTTTTTTACATTTTCCATTATTTCTTCGCTCCCAATAGTTGCAGCGTGATGTTATATAGCCTAAAGCCTTCCTCGATAAATGGTCTATTCAACACAAAAAGAATTTTTCAATTCGGGCCAGTAGTTCTGAGATTAGCGCGTTCAAACAAACAAACAAACAAACTCTTCAGCTTTATAATATTAGTTAAGATTTTTGAGATGGTACAACTATTGACCACTGAAAACCAGCGCCGTGGCGCTCGCGTCACGGCTAATGCTATTAAAACAAACAGCGTTGAAAGATTTATAAACATAATCTACTCCTACCTTTCTCACTCCCGCCTTCAACCAGCCTCCTTGCCGTGCACTCTCCCGTGCGCCCTCAGCGTGGCCCTCCGGAGGAACCTCTTGTTGCAGACGCGGCACTGGTGTCGCCGCGTGTCAGCGTGCGAGCGAAGGTGCACTGAGAGGCTGGACAAATAATAACGGATGTTGAGAAAAAATCTTTGACTGGCTTGATGGCTTATTTGGTAATACAAATCAAGAAAATTCAAATCATGCATGAAGTCCTTACTTATGAAGGGGGCTATAATAGAGTAGATGATTTCCTTAACGACGACATCAACGATTTTAAGAGAGGTAGGGCATAGTGAATCTTCACTCGAATTGAGCTGCCCGTCCGGGGAAGGACCTCCACCCTATAAAATACCGCAGCCAAATGACCTTCGGGTCGTGTTTCTGCTGGTGAGTAGGGTGTCCGGAGCTCGTGGGGTGTTAGGGTTGGGCCGGCATGGCAGTGGCAACTGACAGGTAACTGACCATTTACTTGCCAGTTGTCACAGCGACTTGGGCCTCTCTTTCGCTTTCCATCAGGCGTAGGGAAGCCATTATCTGGACTGCTGCTTTGTAGTAAACCTTGCATTATATAGACTCAACTTTTATTTTGCATTGTATAATATTTAAATATTTATAAATATTGTAATACAACATGTAACAATTGGCGATTTAAAAAGAGTACCTACTGAATTGTATGAACCAGAATATTGCTAACCCCAATTATTACACGCCATAATATTGGCAAATCATGTTGACACCTAAAACTAACACTGACATCTGAAATAAATATTCATGCAAATGTAATAAATAGTACACACATGTTTTGGTAAATAAATGTATCTTTATCTTTATCAAAGCAAGGATGGTTCGCTAGGTTTTTTATATAGATAAACTTACTTAGTAAGAGCCGTGGTAGCCTAGTGGTAAGATCGTCGTTTCACACACGTGAGGTCGTCGGTTAGAAACCGCGCGGGGCACGCACCTCCGGATTTGCAAAAATCTATGTGCGGAATTATACCACTAGCTCAGCGGTCAAGGAAAACATCGTGAGGAATCCTGCACATCCAGTTTGATTCTGAATGTGTAAACATGATCCAAATTTGTCTGGTTCCCCTTTCTGAGGGTTACGAAGGTCAGATGGCAGTCGCTTCAATGTAATAACCAGACTCGCTAAATCTAGGGTCATGGTCAAAGCAGATCCTGGGCCTAGAGGCACAAACCGGGACAACGCTAGGAGGATGAAGCTTACTTAGTCCTCAAGCTCAGCATCTTCATACAGACTGGACACTGTATCTTCTCAGACGTGTGGACAGCCGAGTGCCTCTTCAACAGGTAGTGGGCTGAGAATCCTGCTCCACACACCTCACATGTAAACGTCTTCTCTGAGTAATGGATTTTGCGAATGTGAGCCTTCAATAGGATTGATGATAAGAATGTCTTGTTGCAGTTTTGCTGAAATAGAAATATTTTTTAGTCTCATCATCCCCCATGCAATATCTAAACTAATATTATAAAGCTGAAGAGTTTGTTTGTTTGTTTGAACGCGCTAATCTCAGGAACTACCGGTCCGAAATGAAAAGTTCTTTTTGTGTTGAATAGACCATTTATCGAGGAAGACTTTAGGCTATGTAACATCACGCTGCAACTGTTAGGAGCGAAGAAATATTGAAAAATGTAAAAAAAAAACAGGGAAATAATAACTATTCCACGCGGACGAAGTCGCGAGCACAGCTAGTAAAATAATAAGACTGGCTCGATGGCTCATTTAGTAGTGACCTCTGCCCTCTGAGCCAAGGGTTGTGGGTTCAATTCCCGCACAGTACAAACATTTCAACTCTGGGCTAAACAATAACTAGCTCTGCCCAGAAAAAGTTAAATAAAAGAAGTAAAAAGAAAGTCACATACCAAAGGGCAAGTCAAGCTGGTGTCATCGTGTAGCTGGACATACAGTTTCTTCCGTTTCCCAGGTCTCTTCCTAATGGTAACATTGGCTAGCAACACTGTCTCTTCACTATTGGTGTCTGCTCTTGCCCCTTAAACATAAAAATACACTTGTACATTTTTTTTTCTGTGTTTTTATCTGCAATCAGTTTTCCACTATAAGCAGATGAGTTCCAGGCTTTTTGTCTTATACATAACAACCTTTGTTATAAAGATTCAATGGCCAATGGCTAACAGCCATATTCACCAACATTACTATGTGTCACACAGATGCACAGGTACCCAAAAACCTAATTAAAATAGGAATTTGGTAAGTATTCTTGTCATTTTTTTTTTTTTGTATATGGACTCTATCATGCGTATATGTTGATACATATAGATGCATGACATAATGGCTTCCCTACGCCTGATGGATAGCGAAGGAGAAGCCCAAGTCGCTGCGACAACAGGCTAGTAACTGGTCAGTTGTCTGCCAGTTGCCACCACCATGCCGACCCATATCCTAACCTTAGGCTGCCATTGCAGCACTAACCTCACGAGCTCTGGAAATCCTACTCTCTAGCAGAAACACAACCAGAGAAGCACAGATCTTATTTCGTCTCAAACTAGTTTCTTGTAGGACCATCATATGACAAGCTCTCATTGATTCATTAACCCCTATAACAGTTTGTTATTTTAAATACCTAGCACTTACCTAATGTACCTGAATTTTTAATATCCACTAAGTTCAAAGGTTCAGCGAACACTACGCTGTCCACTCTGTATAATTTGTTTTCCGACATGTCGTCTCCAAGACCTTCCAGAGGCTACAACCAAAAGAAAACACTTCACACACTCACACACTTAAAATTTAACATAATTAATATTATTTATTTAAAATAATAACTGTATAAATTAACAACTTTGGTCACTAACATCACAGCACGGTGTTGGAATTATGCATTTTTCTGACTGAGTAATATTAAATTGAGAAAAATCCTTAGTGAACATTGTTTCAATATTTATCAGTCCGCAATTCTACTTGGAAGATAATTGGATTAAAAGTTTTATTTCATGTTTTATCAAACAAAATATAAAAACGAACAATGCAGAAAATTTTCAACAGAAAATTTGTTTGTCACATTTTTTTTTTTAAATTCGACACTGACAGTGACAGCAGACTGAAAATTCTTGCCATTACAAATGTTACAATTTTTTCCAAGGAAGTTCCATGATCTGTTTTTGTATTTTTATTCCAAAGCCATTTCACACAATGAATGAATATTGTTTGAATATTTTAAATTAGTTAAAATTGCTAAAATAAGAAATAATTGGATAATAACATAGCTGCACAGCTACTTCCTCTTGTATAGGCAATATCGTGCTAAAGAAATAAAAACTGCCTAGGTACCCCTAATGTCGCGTTTACACGCTCGCGTTTACAAACACAAGCATGTGAACAACGAGCTGTTCGACTGTTATGTGCAAGTTATCTGAATGTGCACGTGCGTGCGTAAGCCGATACCCATAGTCGCATATAGTATATTTATACATATCGTCGCCGTAGAGCGAAAAGTCACTAAGTAGGTCATGACGTGTTTTGAGTTATGGCGGTTTAAAGTTTTATAAAACAAAAAAAAATATAACTTAATTTTAGTAAAAGATAACTCTAATTTCATTGCTATTTATCTTAAAGAATAGATAGACAAATAAGATTGTAATATCACTTTCAATTAATTATGTTAAATTACTGAGATAATGACAAAAATACTGAGTTAGTGACTATTTCACTCATGTTTGGATCATATCGAGAGTCATTAAGTCGACTTAGTTAGTTTTCGCTTTCATGTTTTGTACCGAACCAGTAATTCTAAAAGTAGTTAAGTCACTTTAGGTAATTTTTAGTATGGATTGGGTCCAAAATTATGATTTGATTTGTAAAAGAGAGAAATAACCAACTCGACTTAGGTACAGATTTGCTTTGTTAGATCATAAAAAAAAGTGTTAAGTAAAATTGGTTAGTTTTCAACTGCCAATGAGTAGTGCAAACGTAAAGTTAATGTGTTTTCGCTCTCTGTAAAACAAAAACTATGGCGCGTACAGAAATGTCAAAAAGAAGAATTTGTGCAGAAAAATTTGGGGAATCTGGTTAGGTATTTAACTCCATTTTGGCCATATGTCGACTTAGTGACTTTTCGCTCTACGGCGACGATATACCAATTTATACTGTTAATTTCATTTTCATACTTAGTATTTTTGTAATTGTGATGTCGCTGCGCGCAGTTGCGTCTCCTTCATCGGGACATGTGCGGAAGACCAGCGTCACGGCGTCTTTTGTCGCCGCGACATTTATGCTGAGCATTTTGTCCCTTTCGGTGACACTATATTGTGTTTGAAATTTTATTGTATTATTCTATGTAAGTCACTGAATAAACGTCTTTTCTTTCTTTCAATGTGTAGGGCAGGGTTGCTTGCTAGGCTGCTTACCGGGCTGCGAGGCACGCGTGTAAACCTAGCATGATGACTGCTTACCCATTGTGTACTTACAAAGTATGGATTTATGTATTTTTTTATAAAAAGAAAATTATTACTCAGTGTTACGCACTATGCGCTAAATGCGCACAGACGTATTATTTTCTCTAATTATGTTCAAAATGGTAGAATTGTATGTAGTGGTAACTCAGCTTTCATTTTGAACCAATTGGATTGTAGACTTGCTCTTTATTGGTGAATATTACAAAATGCGTATGTAACTCGCACTTCATTGGCTATTAATGATCTGACGTCGATAAAGCGTTTAGTTATTGTCTCGTGTATTATCTGAGTAAGATTACAATTTAAAGTAAAGATTTAATTTAATGATATTTTTAACCTTTGATCTGTATCTATTTACCAAATTAACTAATTAAGATGCGTTTTTGTACCATTCAGATGATACGGAAAGATTGTGAAAGCGTTCTTTCTTATTCATGCGTATGTTGATAAAGAAACTAAACGCCAATCGCCAATTGCTCTGTCGTCTCTGTCGATAGCTGAACGTGTTGCGACGATTTATTTGTTATTATTTCTCGTTTGTACCAAATAGAATTGCTAAATTAATTCAGAAATTGTACTAAGCTTGTATTTTATTCTAGCCGGTGCTTGATTTTATTTTCGGAGTTCATAATTTCTTCATAATGGTTGTTGTCTCTTCGAATTTTTCTCCGCCGGTGGAGGGTATTCTATACCAAACGCCGTCGACCAAACTCCTGGTCAATGATCAGGAATTGGGCACAGCCACATTATACGTCACAGAACAGTAAGTTAACAGCATATGATAACCTTTTTATTCTTAAGTTTCTAACACGTGTTTTCTCACATTTACCTCGAAAATGTAACCAGTCGGCAGGTAGGTGCACAAAGACATTATAAAAGAAAAGTCATGATATTTTGAAAATCAACGGAAATAAACATTTATTTTTAAACTCTATCGTCGACTGAACATGTATCTTAAAATGTTAATTAAATAACAAACTGAAAGCTTTATTATCTTAGCTTAAATCCAGACTTAAAAGCAGTGTTCTATAATTGTTAAAATATTTTTTGGAGGGTAGCCCCGGACATACAATTACTGATGACCAAATCATTATATAGGCTTGCATATGTCACAATAGTAGTAAGCCAGCGATGGATCAATATCCACACACTCTTCGTGCGCCTAGTCTTTGCATCTATGACAGTGGATCCAATCTTTTTCAAACGTTTCGTTTATCATGGTCTCTCTCTAGCTGAGTCAAACTTTGAATACCTATTCTTCTTTGTTTTCATTTTATTAATTGCTGCTTTTTTTATTCATTATACTTTAGTTTTGTTGGCAACAGCCTTGGTTTTGTTGGTCGCAGCCTTCTTTTCCACCAACGCATTTTAGAAGGTGAAGTTGATTCCGTAATTTCTTCAAATGTCTCAACATTATAATGAAAAACAGATGGTAACATATAGATGGATAGACAAACAGACATTGTACAAGTACCACGGTTTTTAATTTCACTATGCAATCTAAGAAACAAAACATTTTGTTATAAAAGAAATGTCCGAGGGTACCCAACAAAAAAAGTGTCCGATTGTACCCGAAGCGGCGGCCCTACGTTAGTAGTTTTTGTAAACGTCAGTATTTTTTGTAGCGTATTCATTTCGAATCATGTGTTCCCTAATCTTCAGTCGTTCTCCGCCGCGCATTCCTACCGCACACTTGTACCGCATCTAACTATGATTGTATTTCGTGTATAACTAATTAATATACACATATATTTTTATAAGACTTCGGACTATTATTTACTATCTCTTATGGCAGTATCAATAAAAGGAATGTCAAGTGTTTACCTAATTTGTTAACTATAACGACTACCTGACAGAATTAGTAATATGTTGTGGTGACATTCTTACATTGTAGAAACAATAACCGCATTCAAAAAGTAAATGGCGCAATACAAAAGTATAGGTCCTGTTAAACAAACCAATGGCACATGTTGTTCATTGATTAATGAATGTGTTTTATCGAATTCTGGGCATAATGAGTAAAAATTTTTTTTTCTCTATTTGTAATGAGCCGGCCGGCCATAATCAGATTTAGTTTAGGAGTCTTGAATAACTGGCCCAAACCAATTTTTTTATAAATTGGATTATATTAGGATGACACTTAATGGAGTGTCACCTATCAACTAACCTATCACTGGAGAACCTATCTGATTATGGCTGCGAGAGCCGATGGCAGATGGAAAGGAACAAAAAAAAAAAAAAGTTTAGGAGTCTAAATAAGCAACTTGTTTTCAGCAATGTAGTATGGGGCGGTGGAGTGAGACCGTCGGGAGGTCCGGCCCCCAACCTCAGCCTGCTGTACCCCACCATATCCCTGCACGCCGTGCAGCGCGAGCCTTCTGCGGC
Organism: Conogethes punctiferalis; assembly: GCA_031163375.1. Lineage (NCBI taxonomy): Eukaryota > Metazoa > Arthropoda > Insecta > Lepidoptera > Crambidae > Conogethes > Conogethes punctiferalis. The sequence goes on from CM062103.1 coordinate 8,201,219, forward strand.
TCTCTACATGGTCCTCAACTATGAATTGACGTGAGTAATCTTAAGTTAACTGGTTTAGTTAACCAAAGTCAGCGACATACCTAACCGGATTAGTAAGCTGAAGTTTTTTTTTTATAGTGGCTCGACATAATGGCTTCCCTACGCCTGATGGAAAGCGAGACAGAAGCCCAAGTCGCTGTGACAACGGGCAAGTAACTGTTTAGTTACCTGTCAGTTGCCACCGCCATGTCGGCCCAACCCCAACACCCCACGAGCTCCGGAAACCCTACTCACCGATAGGAACATGACGCGGAGGTCATTTGGCTGCGGTATTCTATAGGGTGGAGGTCCTTCCCCGGACGGGCAGCTCAATTCGAGCGAAGATTCGCCATGCCCTACCTCTCTTAGTGGCAGTGAGCTGGCAACTTCAGCCGCAGAACCGATAACCGTTGGGGTAAATGAGTTCTGGAGTGGAGACCGCATATCGGCAAACATAATGCAGATGGAGTGATGATTTGCGGCGCCTTGCGGTTAGCGGCCCCGAGGAAGACGACGACACTTGCCTTTGGGCATAGTGGTCAGTGGCGTCGTGCATCGCAAGATGCAGGGAGGACACCACACCGTCCGAGCGAGGTGTGCCGTTCATGCTGGGCGGCGCAGCGCTGCCGCGCTGTGGGGGGTTGTGTCGAATCCCTTCGGGCATCCCGACCCCACTTAGACAGAGTGCTCGTAGCGGACCACTGTTTAGTGGGTATTCTCCGCTAATTAGGAGTGAGCCCCACATAACCCAGGTGTCCCGTACCCTTGTGTATGCGTAAAGGCATTCCCGACGTTAAAAAAATATATTATCAACATGTTTGTAACTGAGATGCAATGTTCACCACAAAGTACTTAATTAACTACTTGCCGTAACCACAAAATCATAACATTCCATTACCTTGATAATGCATGTAACAATGTTTCTTCCGGTATATCTATGTTACTTGGGCTTCTTTCGCGTTCCACCAGGCGTAGGGACGCCATTATGCCGTTTTCCTAAAAAAACAACCTTTAAATCTTCAAGCTGTAACTCCTAATGTTGCAAATGTACATGGGCGGCGGTTATCACTTACCATCAGGAGAACCGTTTGCTCGTCTCCTTCTATTTCCTCAAAAAAAAAGCAAAGAGTTCAAGAGAGGTAGGGCATAGCGAATCTGTGCTCTGATTGAGCTGTGCGTCCGGGGACCTCCCTATAGAAAACCGCAGCCAAATGACCTCTGGGTCGTGTTTCTGCTGGTGAGTGTAGGTTTTCCGGAGCTTGTGGGGGGTTAGAGTTGACCAACTGACCAGTTACTTGCCCGTCGTCACAGCGACTCGGGCTTCTCTTTCGCTTTCCATCAGGCGTAGGGAAGCGTTTATTTCGAGCTACAATAAAAAAAAAACGCACAAAGCGCTTTGCCCCTTCATTCATAGTGCGAACCGCTAAACTGTGGAACTCTTTACCGGAGTCCGTGTTCCCCGAGGAATATAATCTTCAGACTTTCAAGGCTAGAGTGAATCGGTTTTTGTTGGGTAAGCGCGCTTCATCTTAGTCGTCAACATCGCTTAACATCAGGCTAGTTGAGGTCAAGCGCTACCCATTCACTAATAAAAAAAAAATAAAAAATAAATGTTTCAAAGCTTAGCTGTTCAGCTTAGTGATCACTTATGAACTTACTTACGCTGCAGTCTGCCGGAGCTCACGCCGCCGACTGTGGACGATGACGAAGACTTCGACGCAGATGACCAACCGATCACGCAACTAAGGTAATGACCAACTCGCTTTATGGGCATTGGAATCAACTCAACTCGGAGCTCGTGGGGGGTTGGGGTTGGGCCGACATGGCGGTGGCAACTGACAGGTAACTAAACAGTTACTTGCCCGTTGTCACAGCGACTTGGGCTTCTCTCTCTCGCTTTCCATCAGGCGTAGGGAAGCCATTATGTCGAGCCACTATAAAAAAAAAAACTCAGGAAGAGAACTCTTTCCTCACGGTAGGCAGCGGCTTAGCTGTGCCTCTGGCATTGCAGAGTCTATGAGCGGCGGTAACCGTTTAACATCGATGGGCCGCTTGCTCGTCTGCCACCCACAGTAATAAAAAATAAAAAATCAGTAGAATCTAGGTACAGTAGAGCGTCGATTATCCGAACTAATTAGGGGACATGGGTATTCGGATAACCGGTATTTTCAGATAATCGAATTGATTCAGACATACATATTTACATACAAGTAACTTAATGACGAGTACCTAGTGATAACACAAGAATTGATAATCTGAAAGTATTTATTTACACAATCCAATTACAAACACTCATTCAACCAGAGCGAGAAAAAAAGTAATAATCGGCGGGAACTCGATGACAGCTGTCAGTGTCACCGTTACGTCAAACTTCAACTGTCAATGTCAGTGCGGTGACTCTTGAGCGTGGCGAATAGTGCTGTGACGCATAACGACGCGAAATGTGGGGATCGAAACTCCGACAACTGTATCCAAGGCTCTTCACTGCCCACCTACCACAGAACTAAAATGGTCGTCATATTATTAACTGTAATTTGTTACGCAGGTTCGTCCCGCAGAACGAGAACGATCTGCCGGGGCTGTACTCCGCCATGAGCCAGGGCCAGGCGCTGCACCCCGACCCCGCCGACGAGGTCGACGACGACCCCTACATGGACGGCGAGGAGTTCGACGAAGGTAGGGGTAGCTACGTCACCATCAGTCAGGGCTAAGGCGGCACGACTCCGCCGACGAGGTCGACGACGACCCCTACATGGACGGCGAGGAGTTCGACGAAGGTAGGGGTAGCTACGTCACCATGAGTCACGGCTAAAGCGGCACGACCCCGCTGACGAGGTCGACGACGACCCCTACATGGACGGCGAGGAGTTCGACGAAGGTAGGGGTAGCTACGTCACCATGAGTCACGGCTAAAGCGGCACGACCCCGCTGACGAGGTCGACGACGACCCCTACATGGACGGCGAGGAGTTCGACGAAGGTAGGGGTAGCTACGTCACCATCAGTTACGGCTAAAGCGGCACGACCCCGCCGACGAGGTCGACGACGACCCCTACATGGACGGCGAGGAGTTCGACGAAGGTAGGGGTAGCTACGTCACCATCAGTTACGGCTAAAGCGGCACGACCCCGCCGACGAGGTCGACGACGACCCCTACATGGACGGCGAGGAGTTCGACGAAGGTAGGGGTAGCTACGTCAGCATCAGTCAGGGCTAAGGCGGCACGACCCCGCCGACGAGGTCGACGACGACCCCTACATGGACGGCGAGGGGTTCGACGAAGGTAGGGGTAGCTACGTCACCATCAGTCGAAAGCTGGAGGCTGCACGACCCCGCTGACGATATCCACCTCGAGAAGCAGTGCATAGCGAATCTTATCGAATCGAGCCGCCCGTCCGGGGAAGGACCTCCACCCTATAGAATACCGCAGCCAAACGACCTCTGGGTCGTGTTTCTGCTGGTGAGTAGGGTCTCCGGAGCTCGTGGGGGGTCAGGGTTGGGCCGGCATGGCGGTGGCAACTGACCGATTACTTGCCCGTTGTCACAGCTACTTGGGCTTCTCTTTTGCTTTCCATCAGGCGTAGGGAAGCCATTGTGTGCTACTATAAACAAATCTATTTACGTTGTATATGTCCTCAGGTGAGGAACCATGACCCAAATTTGTCTGGTTCCCCTTTCTGAGGGTTACGAAGGTCAGATGGTAGTCGCTTCAATGTAATAACCAGACTCGCTAAATCTAGGATCATGGTCAAAGCGGACCCTGGGCCTAGAGGCACAAACCGGGACAACGCTAAGAGGATGATGATGTCCACAGGTGAGGAGGAGTTCGAGGACGCGTCGGAGGCAGGTATCGATGCAAACGGAGCCTCCGCGGCCGCCGCCGGCCTGCGCCACCTGCGCATCGACCACAACGGCGCGCCGCCGCAGCCCGGTACGCACGCTACAGTACACACGACACGCTACACGACACCCGATACAAGTATCATGACACACGCTACGCGACCCGTGCACACATAATACATGGTACACATCACATGACACGTGACAGTCACTATACGACAAATGATACACGCTACACGACACATGACACACGATACAAGTATCATGACACACGCTACGCGACCCGTGCACACATAATACATGGTACACATCACATGACACGTGACAGTCACTATACGACAAATGATACACGCTACACGACACATGACACACGATACAAGTATCATGACACACGCTACGCGACCCGTGCACACATAATACATGGTACACATCACATGACACGTGACAGTCACTATACGACAAATGATACACGCTACACGACACATGACACACGATACAAGTATCATGACACACGCTACGCGACCCGTGCACACATAATACATGGTACACATCACATGACACGTGACAGTCACTATACGACAAATGATACACGCTACACGACACATGAAACACGTTACGTACATGACACACGCTACACGACACGTGACACACGCTACACGACACGTGACATTCACTATACGACAAATGATACTGGCTACACGTCACATGACACGCTACAGAAAAAAAGATGTACGCTACATGTCACATAACACGCTACACGACATCTGACACACGATACACGACAAATGAAGTACGGTACATACATGGCACAAGCTACATGTCACGTGACACACGCTGTATAACGCTTAAAACACGCTACATGACACACGCTACGCGACATGTGACACATGACACACGCTACGCGACATGTGACACATGACACACGCTACGTGTATCATGACGTTTCTACGACACCCACGGAATGAGATGGGGTGGTCCAATTCTAAACCCGTAAACCACACGGGCAATATTTATAAGCACAAATATATTACATTCGACTGGCTCGGTGGCTCAATTGGTAGTGACCCCTGCCTTCTGAGCCAAGGGTCGTGGGTTCGATTCCCACCCGGGAGAAACATTCGTGTGATGAACACTTGTTTGTTCCGTGTCTGGGTGTTTATATTTGTATTTAAGTATTTATTTGTGGTACCTTCGTTGTTCTGATACCCATACCACAAGTGCTTAAGCTACTTACTTTGGGATAGGAGCAATGTATGTGATGTTGTCTGATATTTATTTATTATTACAGATGGCGAGGACGCCGAGATTGGGGAGGAGTGATATCGCCACCGCGGTCACCCATCCCGGCGTCGGCGGCGGCGGCTGCACAACACGCTGCCGTGCCCGGCGCGGATCGACCCACAGATTGCGATATGCGTCATGCTGTAGAACACCCGAGCGCAGCGATCGAAACGCAACTTTTGGACGTTTAGTGTACTAGTATTAGTAATGCAATAGTGTCACAACTCAAAATGTGTCTAACTAGCTGAGGTTATATAATAATTATGAAGTGGGCACCTTAGTTGGGCATAATTATATAACCTATGACACTCAGCAGTAATGTGGCTTTCTATTGGTGAGAGAATTTTTAATATCGGTTCAGTAGATCCCGAGATTACCCCTTACAAATATACAAATAGACAAACTTTACTTCTTTATAAATTCCCAACGAAAAGTAAATATGTAATAAGTCTCAAAGTCACATTTTGAGTAATGACACTATTGCATTATCAGTACGACACATATTTTTAAATACATAATTATAATTGTGTATGCAACAAAAAAACACTGGCGTCCGTAACCAAAGGGTCTACTCGGAAACGCATTCGAAGTTTCAAAATCGCCACTTTATAACTGATACTACACTTCATTAGCTTAATAGAATCTCAGGTATTAGCAGTGAGATTTCGCAATAGCTTCGCGATCACGGAATATTAAACACAAGAGGAAAGGACGTGTGGGCGTGGCCCGCGTGCCAAAGTTAAGGACAGCGAGTCTTAACTTGACTCACTCGCTTTGTGGTTGCTGAAGTATCGTGACGTGCGCTGCCGGTATTTTCATTCGAGTGTTTTATTAAATAACTCTCAATAATGACTCGATGTTCCGTCCTTGAGTGAAAAAACAATAGTAGTACTAAGAACTTGCTTCGATCAGGTGTTTCTTATCATCGGTAAGTCGGTATTTACTTTTTATTAAATAATTAATCTTTCGGCATAACTTCTATCCATTTAAAATATTCGTGTAAATTAAGAATCACACGTATGTACACTGAAATAAAGTTTATAATTGTCTGACGCCTGGTCCGCATGCGCCATCTAGTATCGAATAGTAGAATCAGAAACTACGTCCCAAGTCGAACCTACTTTAGGGTTGTGACACGTTGAAATATCATCGATTTAATTATGTATTTTGTCTATTACACTTTTTTATGCCTTATTGTAAACTATTGATTATTTTCGTTTTAGTTTTCCTAAAGATCCAAATGCAAAAGAGAAGTGGATTCGGCTCTTCGGTGGATTCTTCTCGGCAGGCTACACGTCGAAGTGCTGGTAGAAAAAAAGTTTGACGTGCAAAAGTATTACTAGTGAATCTATTTGCGGAAATAAACTATTTTATTTTATTTATTTTAAATGAGTTTTATTTTATGAAGCTCCCTACAAAGAGCTGTTTTCTTTTTTAAAATATGGTTCGGTGTAGCTCACTAGATGATCATAGAATACCCATTTCGGACTGTTACGGAATTTAAGGAAAAATTACATTAAATACTTTTTTCAATGTCATAAAATGACAGGATTTTTCTATTCCATTCAAAGCTCGTTGAACGTCATATAATTGATTATATTGGAGCTACTAGCTTTTTAAGCAGAAAACGGCTAAATCCTAAGTAAACCCGGGTAAACCTAGGTTTACTCCAACTTCTAGCATTACCCGTAACATATACATTAAATGTGAAACTTCTGTCAGTGTATTTAAATGTTAATGTATATCTATTCTAATATTAATTAATTATTTTAGAAGTAATCGATTTTTCATCACCAATAATATTCGTATTAATCCCATCCCTATTTGAGTAGCGACGATAATAAATGTCATGATAAAACATTCTAGAAAAAAAGCAAGTGCAAGCGTATAAATTAAAACCTTACGCTGACTGTCGTAAGGTGTTAAACAGCGTACAACTTTTAAGAGTGTCATCTAGCGTGCAATAGGTGAACTAACTAGTCAAAGCAGGCCAAAAGCACTTCGATGATATAATATGCCGTAAAACCCTCAAAGTGTAATTTCTAAATTCTTCTTTATCTCTAATGCATTATGGTAGTTTTTATGTTATTGTTAGTAGCGGTTACATCTTTGTGATTTCAAGAAATTATTATAGTTATAATTGGTTAATTTTGTGTGTGCGTATAATGTTATTGTGTGAGTTTGGCGACAGCAGTTTTTTATGAACTGACTAGATTATGCCCTTTCCTCTTGTGTTTAATATTCCGTGTTCGCGATCGAAACTTCGTTAATCTTTTGACCGCCAGGAAAAGTGACGATAGAAAAATTATTGTTATTCACGCAGATGAGCGTCACTGGCGTTCAAAGGGTTAAAGCATAGGGAGTAGACCAGCTGTATAGTAGAGTTGGCTAAGTATTAATAGTTGATATTGAAAAGTACTAACAATTTTGCTATCAAAAATTATTACATATCTTTATGGCTCCGTCGCAAAATGTCCCTTTCGCAAAACGAGAGGACGTTTTGCGAGAGGGACACTCTGCAACGGATTTATTTTTATAAGGAAATCGGTAGCGCTTGGTCCCAAGTCCCAACACGCCTGATATGTTGTGACGTTGGAGCCTAAATAGGGAGCGTTTGTCCAATAAAACCGATTCACTATCGCTTTGAAAGCCTGAACATTATTGTATCAAACTAACTAATGTGTACCATTCATCTGAAGATGATAAGAGCCTGTTCTAAGTCCACATAATAAAGATTTTTCTGTTTCTCAAGCCGTAGTATTAATGATTTCATCATCAGCCTATCTCAGTCCACTGCTGGACATAGGCCTCTCCAGTTGTTTGCCACTTTGGGCAAACATCTGAAGGCTTTACCCATAATAGCCCTGCTGGCCGGGCAGATATCAATGATATCGATATTATAAAATAATTAGTTTATTTTACAAGAATTGCTATCGACAATTTTGCTATAGTCGACTATCAAAAGGTTAGGCAACTCTACTGTATAGTGTCCAACTAAATCGGTCACAATTCGTGAATATCAAGATGGCGGGACCACGCCAGGTTTTTCGAATATAATATTGAATAGATTTAATACCTACAGAATTTTTACTAATTCATACTTTAACAGAAAAATTCTACACTCAAAAATTATCAAAATTTTGTAGGTAGTAAGTGGCGCCGCCACTTTGACGTCAAAGTATGAATTAGTAGAAATTCTGTATTATAGTTCATTCGCGTTAAGAAAATAGTGACTCATCACCGACTGCCGGCCAAGCCACACCCCCTAGCCAATTAAAACGCTAGAAATTAGTAAGGCGAGTTCACAGTGCTCAGTTGAAGTCAGACCTTCGAACTGATCGGTTGTGTATTTTGCGTACTACTTGTTTAAAATTAAATTTGGAAAATGGAAATTTATAAATCTTTTCAATATAACCTATATTCAGAAAACCTGGCGTGGTCCCGCCATCTTGATATTCACCACAATTCATGGCAAATTTGAATATTACGAAAGGGTAACGTGTTACCAGAATACACCGTGCTTTTAGAAATGGATGATACAATACAGATATATTTTTTATATGTAACTTATCTTATCTTTATTTTTGTATGCTGCTAGGATGACGGAAGATTAATCCAACTATCCCCTGACGCTATAAACTGGAAATTTGTTTAAATCAAATGGAAATAAGATGAGCCTCTGTTATTCCCGCTTAAAACCTCTCTTTGAGTTTTTTTCTTGGCCTGTGTTTGATTACTTCAAGATTCTGCTATTTGATACAGAATCGTGAAATAATTAGTAAGTTTGAGTTGAATACAGATTGGTTAATCGCTCGCAAATAGGATCCCCCCCTCCCCCCCTTTCCACGTTTCTCCAGTGATGCGATATGGGTGGGGGGTAGTGGAAATAATCTAGGTCATCTGGTCTTGATGATGGGGTATATAACATGGTGCATGCTTTACAAAATGTAAGTTCACTTAAATAAACATAATTTGTCTTAAATGTCTGTGCTATTAAATAATATTAAAGTCTCTAAACTTGAACCAATGTAAAAGAGTTAGCATGGGATACCTATGTTATAGTTAAATAATTACCTGTAGTTTATGCCAAATATAAGCCTTGATATTTTAAAAGAGATGTGTGATTATTTAGTTAATTGATCGCATTCTCTTATATTTTTGTATTATAATTACCGCTTTGCAAAATATGACTTGACAGTGCTCGTAATAAAGTCCATTTTACATTTCTAAATTCACGGCTGGAATCACTCGGTTAGTCGGATGATAAAATAGTATTTTCAGGAGTCATATCTCGAATAATGTCAATTTGATAATGACGGGGATTTATATTCACTGTAATCGATTTACTAAACTAGAGTCGGGTTTTTATCGATAATTATAAATGTGTATTGAAATAATGCTGTCTTATTTCTGATAATAATATGGTTGAATTTAGCAATAAGTGTCGTTTTTGAACTCCTAACGTCATAACTAAATAAACATGACTCTAGTTTCGTCAAATAGGTTATCGAAAGGATATTGGTAAACAATAAATTATTGTAAGTAAGTACTTATTATAATACCTTTTAATAAAATAAAAGTTAACTGAAAACATTGTCTTTTAAGAATACTGTATACCTCTTATTTAAGTACATATTGTCATAAAGTGAAATAAATTACAGTTTTAAATACATCTCCTTCAAACGCACAAGGCATACCTGAAATTCTTACTAAAATTTACAAAAACATTTTACTACATAAAATATTATAAGACTCTCCAATTTAATTGAAACTATAATTCTTATTTAGCATTCTATTGTATAGTCATTGTCAAAAAGATATTGGATGTATTAAATTTCACTTTGCTTTTAAAAATATGTTAAATCTCCACTGCGTACAGACATATACAAGGTGAATTTTTAATCACTATCCAAATTTTTTCTGGGCATTAGGTATCGTTAATAGAGCCCATTTCTGCAATAAAAAATATAGGTCATATTTTCACAACAAATTCATTGTACCGAACCAATTATAAATATCGCATGGTTACCATTTCTAGCGTAAAAATTTACTACGCAAAGCGATAAACATCAATGAAAGATATCCCGCGCCCGCGCGGGGTAGAGATGGGGTGCGGGGCGGAGCGGCGGGAGGGTAGCGAGCGAGCGACCCAAAACAAAATGGCAAAGGTCAAGAGCAGTCGCCCGCGCATCCCCGCGCAGCGAGTGCGCGCCATTTCCGTGTTCGTTCGCACGTGTCGCAGTAGAAAGAAACCCCTCCGTCGCGATGTATTCCAAACATTTCCAATCGTGAGTTTTATGAAATGGTGCGGTGTCATTTGTTAAGTGGAGAGAGTTTGAACGGAGCTCAAAGACTGTATGAAGCGGATAGCCTTCCTCGCCTTCGCAACCAGGGTGTGTCAAGTTCCGAACCATGCAACGATTTTAGCTGCCAACCAAAAGCTGTTAGATTACGGCCAATTTACTACACCTTCACATGCAGAAGGGCCAGTGGAAATCGAAAAAGAGATCTTCGACTTTTTCCAAAGAAACCCTCGTGCAAGTACTCGAGACGCGGCGAGGCTTTTTGAGGTTAGCCAATACGCCATATGGAAACTGCTTAACACCGCTGGCTGGCACCCGTATCATTTCCAAAAGTGTGACTTTTTTGTGGGGGGAAATCAAAAGACGTGTGTATGTGGATGGGATCCAGAGCCTGGACGCCCTTAAACAACAGATTATTAGAGCATTTGATAAAGTGAAAAGTGAGACTTTAGTCCTTAACAAATTAAAAGGCAATGTGGAAAAACGTGCGAGACTGTTTGGAGAGAAATGGTATGCATTTTGAACAGTTACCTATTAAATTACCAATAATTATTGATCAGTTTTAGTGTAAGTTGATTTTAATTTTAATTAATTTGTACATAGTAGATTCAATTTTTTAAAATACGTGTTATTGCAACAATGTACTACCTACTTATTGCCGTCTTAGTTTAATTTCAAGAGCATAAAGTCAACTTTGAAAAATATTGTATTCACCTATTGGGTCACCCAATAAAATACCCATTGATAAATGCGTTTAAATTGGACAGTTTTCGCTGAGAACGTGTTCGGCGGTTCGTCAATTGTCGATAGGCGATTGCGTCAAAGTTATAAGGTGAAAATTAGGTAGGTAGGCATTTTTGAAATCTGACGGTCCTAAGCCCGTAAAAATATGAAGGGAAAATTTGCAACTTATGTAGGTACGAGTACCTATGTGTTTTGCTGTTCTGCAAATGGCGGCTTTTTATGAATGAATGAAAGGAGCGGGGACGGACGTGCCCGGCGGTGGGCGGCGCCCGCGGCGCGCGGTGTCTATTTATTTCGTCTTTTTTTAGACAACTTGGAATGCTATTTTCTCAATATTTTAGTATTGACCGGTATTAAAAGAAAAAATACGTATTTAGTGATTTTCGCCATAGATTATAATATAAAAATTTGGATAGTGATTAAAAAGTCTTCCTGTATAGGTATACCTAGTTATGTCTTACGTACGTAAGCTTAACTATAATTTTACTTAAATGTTTAAAGTATTCTATATCTTTATGACGTTGATTGTACATGCACATACAAAGTAAATGCCGTCATAAAAAATATTGGATTAAAATATGAATATTTACATTACCCAATATAAAATCGGGTTTTTATAGATTCTACCTATTTTTGTTACTCCGTTAAGATAACCTTGTCAATAAATTAAGTCTACTCTAGGTACATCTACGTTATTATCATAGTCCTGTTGTAGTGAAGGATGAATCTCTATCTCAAAACAATAACATATAAGGCAGACGGATATCAATCTACGCTTGTGTGGCAAATTTCCCAAAAAAAAATCGAGAAGGTTAAGACTGCATTGGAGAATTTTTTGCGGAAATAGAATCTGTTTAAAGGGGTAGGTTGATGTGTCACAGTCTGTACGCAGTTTCTAGTATGTACCTACATTTTTATTTGATAGATGCATGATAGTTCTTGAGTTATGGTGTGAATATTAGCAGAAAAATAATTTGATTTCCAAATGCAATGGTTTATTATTATTTTATGTCCTATTTAAATACAGAGATTTGCGTTTTAATTTTTTTTTTCAAACTAACGTTTTCACTTTGGTAGGTTTGTTTAGGTAGTGTTTTTTACTTTGAAAAAATAATTTTGTTTGCGCGTAAATTGATTGGATTTCTTGATTTTATAAATCGCACTAATACAATAGTGTAAGAACTCAAAATAGTGTGTAACTTGAAATGATATCTTATTCAAACGAAATACTGTCATTTAAGTGTGTAATATTTTGAGTTACTACATTATTGTAATGTTCAGTTACATTCCATACAAAGCACAAGAATTGTATGTTGTTTGTATGATAAGTCGCAATAGTGGATGTGTATAGTGTGATGAACATAATTCTTTACATATATGTGCATTTTTCACATTAAACATTAATTAAAAGCAACATTTGTATTAAACTTGATGTGTTAATTTGTATCGATATGAATTAATAACTGTTGTAGGATAGGATTTTATTTAATATTTCTTTTTGTACGATTATAACATGTCATGGAACTCTGTTGATGTTGTAATAAATTCATTTGTATGTATTGCAGTGTATTTTAAGTTTCGCTTTCAAAACGAAAGTTTAGGCTAAGCGTATGCTGTGAGGCAGGCGGCTCCGGCCAGAGCATTTGAGGCAGACTTAGAGGCCCGTCCGTAGGGCTCGGGCAGGGCCGTCTTAAGTATACTCTAACCTGCCCGTTCGCCCTGCGTCCGGGTGCACCGCACCCCTTGCATCCCCTGATAGGGACGGCCCTGGGCTCGGGTCTTCCATGCTTTACAAAATCTGTCATGCACGGCGTCTCTGCATACGCTTACTCTGTTAATGAACAGAATGGTTAGTAAAACAAAGTATGAAACATGGAATTCTGAGTTTGGCATAGGGTACAATGTTGTAATGAGAGTAATCTTAAAATTTCCTCGACGGTTCCCGATGGTAGGTATATTAAATATTATATTGCATAGTTGTTCCGAAACTTTTTTCTTTCGTGACTTGCTATATGTTTTGGATTTATCTGATGGCGCCCTAACCAACTGATATCAGCTGAATAAATTGGGTATTGTAAGTTAGTTTCCGTGGCGCCCTCTATGGGACCCCTGATATAGTTGGTTGTGGTCAGAAAGTAAGTAGGACGAAACGTTATATGTAAAACAGAAATGAGGTTGAAAATTCATTTTATAGATACCTACTTTACTTACTTATAAGATTGAAAAGTAAAGACAATACCAAAACAAAAGGTCTTCATTGTTTGAGCGTAGGTAGTAACAAAATATTGGAATTGGTATTATGTGTGTGTAAATAGAAATTTGTTGACATAATTTCTTTATGTAGGTTGCTTTAATCCAGAAATAAAAATTGAGGCTAATTTAATAAAACGTAAGTTTACAATGTTGTGTAGTAAATAATAATGCTTTTATGTCGGTCTGTCGGGAACCTGTGAGCTCCGGAAAGCTCAAGTGAAAACGCCTGTAATTAGCGTAGAATTTGTACTCCAACAATAAATGTCTAGTTACTGCAACTTTACTAAATAAACCATATCAGTGAATTAAACGTGTTTTATATGAATCCCATACCTTTTCATCTTGTGTTGTAAGGGAGTAACCTATCACCTTTTCACTCCAAGCCATCCTCACCTGCCCGTGGTGCATCCTGCCGAACAACAAACGAAGCTCTGCCAAACCGACTGGTGGCGGTAAAACCGTCACGATAGAAGGCGTAGCTAGATATCACAGGCCGATGACGGGCAGCAGCGTCACCGGAGCAAGAAGCTACGCCCTGCGATCGCCAACCCACCTGCCCAGCGTGGCGATTATGGGTATATCCTCCAGATGTTTGCCCTAGGTGGCGAACAACTGGAGAGGCCTATGTCCAGCAGTGGACTGTAATAGGCTGCTGATGATGATACCTTTTCACATGATATTCCTGATATATCCCTTCTGCATCTTGTCTTGATCAAGTTATCTAAATCTGTCACCTCCGTACGTCGGAAAGCACGTAGTTGATTCTGAACGATATTTTCTCATCGGCTCTATAAAAATAAAGGAACAGAGTACATCTGTGTTTGCGAATGAATACATTTGTGCACTTTAATATCTTTGATTAGATTACTTGGCTAGTTTTCTTGAAGATCCACTGGGGCCTCACTAGTTAATATGAAAATGTTTTCACCTGCCTGAGAACACTCATCAAGATCTAAAGTTCATCTTTAGTTCCATCCCGACCGAGGCAAGCAAATCATATTCACATGCAAGAACCAACCGACACCACCATAATACATAAACAAAATAAAACACAAATATTACACTACTATTTTATTAGGAAAACACAATACAATAGTTCATCTTTATTTAACAATCAAGAATATAGCGTCGCTCGACAGAAGTTGTACTTTTGTACTCCAATATAATCATGCAAGAAAACTTTTCTATAAAATAAAAAAAAAATGTCAACAAAACGTTTGCTTATCGTTTATTTTTACTCGCTATGAAATACTTATGAAAACTATTCTCCCGAGACAATGTTGTTTTTGTACAAGTCCGACGACATACATACAACATTCGACAATTCACTTATTTTAATATTTATAATTATATCAATATTTATAATCTAGCAACCTCGATTCTAAAAAGGCGACTACATATTGTAGTCTGGATATATTTTACATTGCGTCGGCATCCAGAATGCTCGTTATCCGTTTTAAGTGAAACGACACACCCGCAATAATTAGACTATTGTGACGCCACAGAGTTGCGACAACGACTAATCGCTAGACACTCGTGCGACTTTCCCCCCACCCATTTAACACTACAATTAATTTGAGAGCGTTATGTTACAAAAACTGGGCAAGTTCTGTTGATTATTTGAATTAATTGTGATTTGTGATCAGTATTTATAACAGTGAAGTATTAACCATTGTGATGAAGAATACACTCTAATTAATGCCTCAAAATCGCAACTCTGTGGCAACTCCACCCATCTCCGAAGTAAAAGATGGTTATAAAAATGTCGACCGATTGAATAGGAAGAAATATTAGATAGAAATTAAGATCTAGTGGAAATATTAGTGTTAGATTTAAAAACATAGTTTAACCGTAACATTTAATAGGCGTTATTAGAAATATTAAACAAAGTTCGATTTACATTTAAAGTTTAATATAATCTCCAAATAAACATAGTACAATCGCACCATACAAAAGTTAGAAGGTTGGATCGACATTTTTACACCGCTCATAAAAATTATGCTACGATGATCATCGCTTTATAACGGACTTATTCAAAATTACCAATCATCCACAATAAATACAAATATATATTCAAAAAACCATATTTAGGTTAAACTTTTCACTAGTTTTGTAATACCAATGCTTAAAAATAAATAAACAACCCGAGACATGACGGGGCATGTCTTGGGTAGCGTGCTACACAGCGCCATCTAGCCCCAAACTAAGCCATAGCTTGTACTATGGATACTAGACAACTGATAAACTTACTTAGATACTTCTTTTTGTAAATACATAATTATACCCAGAGCAATACAAACAGACATGTTCATGAACACAAATGTTTGTACTGTGCGGGAATCGAACCCACGACTCTTGGCTCAGAGGTCACTAACAAATGAGCCCTCGAGCCAGTCAAATAGTTTGGGCGGGCTCACAATCAGTATGAAGATCAGCCGATACCCAATCGTTGTAGTATGCGAACTTGCAATCTTGCATACATCTTTTTGGTTAGGTTTGCGGGGACTCTAAGACAAATCCCTAAATGACACCTGTCATCGGGATGCCTATGTCCAGCAGTGGACAAAGGCTGGTGATATCCCAATCATAATTGGGACATGCATCAATATCAGTCTATAAAAAAATGTCAAATAGTCAATTTAAGCTTGTCAATAATTTTGGGTATAATTAACTATTGTACACTCTTAGTCAACATTTCGTCAAAAACAACATTTTGTCATATATTTAATTTAATGTCAACAACATTTCGTCATATATTTATTTTAATGTCAAATGAAATAATCAAATTTTCATATCCATATTCATAGTTTATTTATAAAAGGAAATACTGTTAAATAAATAAAGTAAAATACACAACAAATATGTGGATTATTGTTATTTTGATTAAGTACTTCCATCTGAAGTATATTAATGATACAGTTAAGAAAACAGGAATGTTTACATAACAATTATTATTTATTTGCTATCGAAATGTGGTTTCTAATAGATAACTAATCATTTTATCATTGTTTCGACGTCCGCCAATAGAAAAAATATAACGCAATGGTTATACAGAAATATTTTTAATCACTACCAAAATTTTGATATTACAATCTATTGCAAAAATCACTGCTACTCACTATAAAAATATTGAGATAATAGCTGTACAACGTTTTCTAGCTTGACCATGCGAACATTGGTTTCAAGATAATGAATTTGTCGGATTTAATGAAAAAAAAAACATACGGTCTAATTCAGAAACCTTCCTCCTTTTTTGAAGTCGGTTAAAAGTAGGTTCTGTTAACAATACCTAATGCCCAGAAAAAAAATGGTTAGTGATTTAAAAAAATTCTCCGTATGAATGAATAGTAATAATTTGAATGATTTTTGTGTTCTTATAATATTTACAACGTCCCATATGTTCGTATCGTATAATATCCGTCGCGACGGATCGGAAACAGGGGCCCTACTACAGAAAACGAAGACGATCGTTCGTTGAACGGATCGCGTATTATTGCCCCATTAATCCCTCTCATTAGTCCCTCCCGTGTTCGAATATACGAACTAAAATTCGTCAACGTCGATTTGCAACAATTTAATTGATATATACGGGAGGGACAAATGAGAGGGATTTATGGGGCAAAAATACGCGATCCGTTTAACGAACGATCGTTTTCGTTTTCTGTAGTAGGGCCCCAGACGCCCAGGCTCCATCTTTTCTCACTTACGGGGGGCAGAAAGTTCGCCCAGGGCGTTGAGAGTTCTAAAACCGACACTGTACAACTGTCATTAGCAAATACCAAAGAAATGTATACATTCCCGTTTCCTCGTCCTGCATCTTTGAATATATTTAGATTACGTTGCGTAATCAAGATTACATACAAATAACCGCAAACCCGAGCGCAAACTCCACCAATTGAACTATCAACATTTGCCACTATTCAATCAAGGCATCTCGGACGCCAATCGCGATTTGAAAATACGATCGAATCGCAACTTATACAATTAGGTTGCTATTCAACTTGCAACTTATGTACTTCGATTTCTATTCGTCTGGGAACGTATACAACCTTGTTTTTGACATTTATTGCAATAATTTATATGGGATATTAAACCATAGTAAGGTATAAAATAGTGTACGAGGTACGACCTATGTAATTAGAAAAATAATATTTTTTATTCTAATATTTTATACAAGCTCATTCGAGCAAGGGATTCGTTTGTATAACAAATTAAAACGAAACAAAATTAAATATTGAAAGTTGCTTCTTATTATTATGTCCAGCAGTGGACTGATATAGTCTGATGATGATATTTGATTCCCTACCATTGTCTAAATAATACTATAACTATAAATTATTGCACTACATCAAATGGAACAAGTTATATACGCCCGTTGCGATTCGGCCTGTTCCATAGATATCTCCGTTGCGATTAAGTCGGAAACATATACACATCCGTTGCGATTCGATTGTAATCTTCAATGCGACAGACGTCTTGACTAAGAGAATCCCGGGCCTCTAACAAAGCACGTCCGAAAGGAGATGCGATACAACGTGGCCTGTTGCGTATATTTACGACATTGTAGTTTTATTTAGTACTGCAATTGTATTTTTACAGCACTTCTTTTTTCCTTCCCTTCAAGTAAGGGCAACAAATAAATACATACGCGATTAATAAATAAAGTTATTAGCTTACAATTCTGACCGATTATAAAAATATGTGACATACCAAAAACATACACTGGTTTTTGGTATGGTAACTAACTTTTTACCATATACGGTAAGAAAAGTTAATTATAATTCGTTTAATTTAATTAGGTCAACATCTAATCCCGCAAGCACGACATCAGCCGCGACACAAAGGATTTTCTATCGTGTCTGAAATGCAGGCACGTAAAAGTTAAACGCACCTAGCGAATTATAGAAAACAGATTTACTATTCATTAACAAGTAATAAAATAATTCTGTTCAATTATTAAAGTATTTCATGCATTTTTGTGTCAAATCAAAATACAAATTGAAATATGATTCAAATCATATTAGAGGAGTCTGCCCACTACACCGTATCATACCATGGCCGTGCTATGAACGTGTCAGACAAAAAAGTATTCTTTGTATTGAAAACTATGAGACGATGCCCATTAGACCGTTCCGTCACCGACCAACACCGTCGCGTGCCATGCACGGACAGTTCAGAATTGTCGGCGAGAATATTTTGCCGGTGCCGGTACGCTCCGCGCACGGTGATAATACGGGTTATAACCGCGTATAAGGACCGTTATAAACGCGTCTCAAATGCCTTCTCTGAGTTTAGCAAATTTAATTGTACACAAATATTTAGATGCACACATAAGAGCTTATATCATTTCAATTTACCTGGGTTATACCATGTTAGTTCCATACATACGGGTTGCATACGGACACCATGCCGGCATCATACGGGTTGCATACGGACACCATACCGGCATCATACGGGCATTAAACGCCGTCGACTCGTTTCAGTGGGCAAAGCAAGCCGTATCGTATTACCTTCCGTGCTTGACACGTTCATAGCACGGCCATGGTATGATACGGTGTAGTGGGCAGAGACCTTAAAAGCCATATAATTATGTAGTTGTCACCATAGTTTGCATATCAATTTCTCAAGTGGAAAATCAGTTACATCCCTATGCCATACAAAAAATAATGTCCATGACAATTCTGTCAGTCACAACACTAGTAACTACTCTTATTAAGGCTGTACAAATATATCGACGGTCCCTATATATAAAAGGACATGTCTTAATGTCTTGCTATGACGTCATAGCACACTTATACAAACCTGCTCCCACCAGGCAAGGAGGATAAAATTCAATAGGCTATTATGGCTAAAAATTGTAATTAATCCGTCTTTTAGCTTATTCAAAAATAAAAGACACGTATTTTTCCTTTTTTCATTCAAATAAAAAATAGCAAAGATACAACGTCACTCGCTCCCGTAAAAATGCCTCACCGAGTGACGTCACGCGTAATTTCAACGGGCTACAAATTTGTAATTTTTAGTCTAATCTAATTTACAAATAAAAAAATACGTGTCTTTTATTTTTGAATAAGCTAAAAGTCAGACTAATTACAATTTTTAGCCATAATAGCCCTGCACAGGTCGTCACTCCGCTTAGCTGAAGAGCGTCCCACACTGCGCTTGCTTGCACAAGATATCCACTGCACAACTTTCCTACTCCACCGATCATCAGTTCTGCCAGGCCCCTCTTCCCCACTGGGCACTATGGGCACGTGCCCAGGGCCCCGTGATCGAATGGGGCCCCCTAGTTCCTGCCAGATTACCAAATGATAACCGATATTTAGGTCATAGGGGCCTCATGATCCTAATGTGCCCAGGGCCTCAAATAGTTTAAAGACGGTCCTGAGTTCTGCGGCAGAGATGGCCAGATCACTGCCACTTCAGCTTACTTATTCAAGCAGATATGTCGGTAACCTTGGTTCTGCTCATCTTGCCTTATCCTTATCACGTCGAAGTGTTAGTAGGAAAAAAAAGTTTGACGTGCAAAAGAATTTACTTGTACATCTATTTGCGGAAATAAATTATTTTATTTTTTATTTCTTTTTATTTTCTCTGGCTGTGGTGACATTTGCCACTACGAACGGCTAAACTATGGAACTCTTTGCCGGGCTCCTTGTTCCCCGAGAGATATAATCTTC
This sequence comes from Conogethes punctiferalis, assembly GCA_031163375.1. Lineage (NCBI taxonomy): Eukaryota > Metazoa > Arthropoda > Insecta > Lepidoptera > Crambidae > Conogethes > Conogethes punctiferalis. Next base: position 8,221,337 of record CM062103.1, read on the forward strand.
CGATGTTCAAGGCGAGAGGCAAGGTTTTTGCTGGGTGAGCGCGTTCCATCGTAGACTACGATATCGCTTACCATCAGGCGAATCGCAGTCAAGCGCAAACACATTTTGAATAAAAAAAAAATGAAAAAAAAAAAACTTTCGTGCTAGTAATACACGTTTTGCCGGCTAGGAGCAGTGTTATATAAGAGATCCATGACTTAGACATGAACTTTCATACGCAGACACCAACGATCTACACGAACCGACGTCACAATATATCTAACAAGAAAACAAAAACAGTCAAATATACACAAACAAGTAACGTCTCACTCACATCTCCATCTCGGTCCGTACGTTCAACAACAAAACGCACCGTTACACAAATGATCCCACTCGTGTGTACCGGTGCAACGGTCACCTGGGTACCATCACGCAGTGGTTGTCAACGGTGTGGGTATCACTTCAACGGTCTTGGGCTCGACAATCTCCGGTTCACCGTTGAGCTCGGTCTTCTTGGGTGTGTCAGCGGTCTCCTCGGGGAGCTCACTTGGTTCCTCGCTGGGAACAGTCTCCTGGGACTTTGTATCGCTGTCCGTGGTCTCTTGGCTGGAAGTGTCTGTCGTCTCCGGTTTGGACTCCTCCTTCATTTCCACGTCCGGCTCCGCTTCTGTTTCGGCCTTTTCCGTTGCCGGTTCGGTTTCTTCCGTCTTTGTGTCCTGTTTCTCCTCTTCTTGGGGTTTGTCTGTGGGCAATTAATGCAATATTATTATGAATGACTGAATTGGATACGAGAGCCTAAAGAGGAGTAATGTACAGAGTCTCTTAGAGATTTGTCTGCTAGTAAGGAAACCTTCCTTTGCTTTGATAAATGACAAGATGGATAGTGGATGGATAATCTAACGGTATTTACAATCATCATCCTAGCCTTTTTCCCGATTGTCTCAGTGAACTGAGAGATTGGCGAGGGCTAAGCTTTTACACAGAGCGACTGCCATCAGACCTTTAAAAAGAGTAACTACCGAGTTTCTTGCCGTTTCTTCTCGGTAGAAATCTACCTTCCGAACAAGGCGGTAGCTTCTTTTAAATTGCTTTTATTCACATTCTTACATTACTTTTTATATTATTGCATTATTTTTTACTTGACGATTCATAAGTGTTTATTTTAAGTTTATGTGAATAAAGGTATTTTGACTTTGACTTTGACCTCCGCAACACTTAGGGTAAGCTATACCCATTCCCAGTTTAGGCGTCAGAGGTATCATAATCTCTGATACGATGTGACGACTGCTATCTGAGTTGGTAAAGATAGCACCCGGGACCAACAGCTTAACGTGCCTTCCGAAGCACGCAGGAAATCGGTGTCAAATTTTGGTCACCCATCATCGGATTGACCGCGCCAATGGTTGCACAACGTTGCGATCATTGTTAAGCGAACAAGACCGCGGCGCCACCGACCTCATCCTGGTGTCGGAGGGTCGCTAGTATAAAAATATATTAAATAGTACAATTACCTGTTTCATCAACTTCCATAACAGTGTCTTTCTTTTCGTCTCCATTCACTTTCTGAAAGTAATAAAAAAAACCTTAATTAGAAATTAATAAGTAAACGTACAGCCATGCAACTACATTGATCTTAGACTATATGGTTAATAACCGCAAAATACCAGTTACTGAAATTGACACAATCGCCCCTAATTATCATTTAATTGAGATTGTATCTGACCAATTAGATTTTATATCTAAACCACTACAAAAATATATATGTGTATATTTATATAGATATGTAGATAAAATAAGAAGTTGACTTGACTAACATATCTATAAGCAGAGCCTAAACTATAAGGGTTAGAAAGTTGAAATTTTACACAGAGGTTCTTTTTATAAGATAGGGAACCATGAGAAAAGGATTTTTTTTTTAAATCATCCCTTTTGACCCTAAAGGGATGGATTTCAAAGAGTTAAGGCCCCTAGACTTTAGGGGCTAAAATGAGGAGGCTAAGTTTCATTAAGTCTTTCAAAAAGTAGTAACATATTTTTTGTAAATCATATTTTTTTATATCTATGGTCAGATACTAAACCCTCTTCACCAACTACTCGATCAAACATAATTTAATAAAAAAAATAAAGACAAAACAACATAAACAGACAACACAAAACGATACATTCTAATTACTTCCCTGCCTACGATGCCCTCTACCTTGTATTTCGAGTACTAAAATAAACCGTTTACTCAAAGAATGTCTAAGTTACTAATGACTTGTTGTCTTAAAAAAATTAATTAGTCCGTCCTTAGCTTATTAAAAAAAAGACACGTATTTTTTAATTTGTAAATTAGACTAAAAATTACAAAGTTATATAGCCTGTTGAAATTACGCGTGACGTCACTCGGCGAGGCATTTTTACGGGACGGAGTGACGTCATAGACTCCTAACTATAGATGCCTTGTATTTGTGCTATTTTTTATTTGAATGAAAAAAGGAAAAATACGTGTCCAATACATTTTCACCCCCAAAACATCCCTATTCTCATCGTAACAAATTCAGTGACTGTTTGAGCCAAAAGTACCAGGAGTACATAGATGCATGAGTAGCCGAAGACTAAATTTTTGTTTTTAAGAAAACTTTATTAACCGACCTTATAGTTCATTCGCGTTAAGAAAATAGTGACTCATCACCGACTGCCGGCCAAGCCACACCCCCTAGCCAATTAAAACGCTAGAAATTATAATTTCTACTTTAAAACGCTAGAAATTATAATTTCTACTTTAAAACGCTAGAAATTATAATTTCTACTTTAAAACGCTAGAAATTATAATTTCTACTTTAAAACGCTAGAAATTATAATTTCTAGCGTTTTAATTGGCTAGGGGGTGTGGCTTGGCCGGCAGTCGGTGATGAGTCACTATTTTCTTAACGCGAATGAACTATAGTACAGTTAACACAACCTATAGACTTCCTACGTATGTATGCGCCCCTGGTCCTTACCACCAAATCAATCGCTGATCTAACAATAATAAGTTTACATAATCAACTCAAACATTCTGTGACTAAACGAAATCAACATTTAATTATAATAAACTTTACTTCTTACTTTCCGACGCAATACAATATTCCATGTACTTGTAACTTTGTAACTAGTACGGTGGAACCACAGAAGGACGCACATTAACTGCCAAAATATATCTTAGGAGCTGTCCATTACTCACGTGACGCTCGAAAGGGGGGAGGGGTCCATAAATAATCACGAAATATCACAAGGGCGTAATTTACAATGTAATATCTTAACTATATATTAATATTATAAAGCTGAAGAGTTTGTTTGTTTGAACGCGCTAATCTCAGGAACTACTGGTCCGAATTGAAAAATTCATTTATTTATCGAGGAAGGCTTTAGGCTATATAACATCACGCTGCAACTATTAGGAGCGAAGAAATAATGGAAAATGTAAAAAAAAAACGGGGAAAAAAATAACTATTCCACGCGGACGAAGTCGCGAGCACAGCTAGTGTAATATATGTACTTGATATATTACAACTTGTAATATTTCAAGTGTATTTCTTTTTCGGCAAACGCAACGGTCAGTAGCAATAATATGTAAACCACTTAAAAAAGTTTATTTTCTAAATTGACCCGACCAGGAATCGAACCCAGCCCTCAGCGCTTTAGGATTAGATAGATAGATAGATATTCTAATGCATAAAATACAAACACTTGATAGTAAATGTACTTGATAAAAAATGGTAACCATGCGAAATTTATAATAGGTTCGGGACAATCAATTTGTTGTGAAAATATTGACCTATATTTTTTTTGCAGAAATGGGCTCTATTAACGCCCGATACCAAATGCCCAGAAAACTTACTAAAATAGTGATTAAAATGTCATTTTTTTTTTTTTTTTTTTTTTATACCACTGGGTGGCAAACAAGCCTACGGCCCCCCTGTCATCTTGTATAAATTGTTTGTTGGGCCCTTAGCAAGCTAAAAAGATTTGTCACAATATTTTGGAAGCTTTTATTCGTTTTTGCTTATGCACTTTCGGGGCCCCGTATAATAGAAGATACGGTGGAAGCGACGTCCTTGTGTTTCATTACAAAAGGTGGAAAAATATTCACATTTCAGTATGTATTATTTATTGTAAAAGCGTTTAGTTAAACTAAATCAGTCTTATATTATGTAAGTTAGTAATATATGCGTTTGCGCAGTATCTTAGGTCAATTTCGAGTTCGGTAGGGGACAAATGTCGAATGTCCATAACGCTGGCGACCGACTGGTGGCGGTATAACCATCACGATTGAATGTGTAGATAAATACCACAGGCCGATGACGGGCAGCAGCGTCACCAGAACAAGGAGCCTAGCCCTGCCATCGCCAACCCACCTGCCCAGCGTGGCGATTATGGGTATATTCTCCAGATGTTTGCTTATAGGCTAATGATGTTAGGCTATAGATATTTCGGAAATACTGACAAAGATGAAACAAAATGCTAAAAAAGCTAAGTATCTAGATTATAAATATAACTAAGTGAAGGATATAATATACCCAGTGTTGGTCCATAGTGGCGAATACCTGGAGAGATTTCCGTCGCAGTATGTCCCTTTTGCAATATGTCCCCCTTGTAGCAGAAAAAAATACTTTAACCTACATGCCATTTTGTTAAAAAGTTTCCATAAATTCAAGTCTTACTTTTGTTAATCGTCCGGGTACCTACAATATAGATTTATTTAGTGTAGGAGCCACAGAGCTAATTATTTTTCTGTTGTCCTGATAACAATGTAGGTCCTAGTAGTACAACACTATGGGAACCAAAGTATGTTAACCCACTTGTTTAAATATATATTTTTGAATTTTGAAATCATTGGTTTATTTATTTAATCTTTATTGCACAGTAAAGTAGTGTACAAAAGGTGGACTTAATGCCACATAGGCATTCTCTACCAGTCAACCATTGGGCTAAGCAGAAACTAATTTTAAGTTAGTGTGCAACAAAGTTAATTAAAAACACAATATCTCAAACACTATAATAAAATTGATTAATAATATACACAGTGACCTACATATTTTAATTCAATTTTGTTAATTTTCATGGACAATTTTGAACAAAATGGCAAGCAGGTGAGAGTGATATTCTGTGCTACAAGGGGGACATAAAGCGCAACGGACGTTTTGCGACCAAAGGGCCATTCTGCGGCGGAGCCCTGGAGAGGCCTGTGTCCAGCAGTGGACTGAGATAAATTATACATTTTAGGTACCTATTCCGCCTTCCATTCATCCCCTACCGACTCGAGACCGCAAATCGGTAATATAACTATATATTATGCTAATATATATATATATATATTTGGCAGTTAACGCGCGGTGGGGGCGGTCCCCTAGCGTCGCCGGGCCCGTTTGCCACTCGCCTTGCGCCCGCCGTCGGCCGGGGTGCCGTTGCGGGACCTTCGATCCTAGTGTTACAACACAAGTGTCAATGTTGCCTCAGTATTGCCATGCGACACAATAGAGATACGCATTATGTATTATTATATTATAGTATAGTAATATTTGCTATTTGCTAATTTATCATAAAATCTTAGTTATCTAAGGCTGGCACAATCAATAGACAAAAAAAAAAAATTGCCCCTCTCTGGCCCAGAATCTGAATGCGCCAATGGTAGGTGCCATAGAAGAAGACTAAGGGTATATTAGGGGAAACGGGTAGCAGCGTTTACGTGAGCACAAATAAAACCTACTAACTATTCCCCATATGACGATTGTCATATGGGGAGACTTATGTCCGTCCGACTGGTGGCGGTATAACCATCACAATTGAAGGCGTAGCTAAATACCACAGACCGATGACGGGCAGCAGCGTCACCGGAGCGAGAAGCTACGCCCTGCGATCGCCAACCCGCCTGCCCAGCGTGGCGATTATGGGTATACCCTTCAGATGTTTGCCCTAAGTGGCGAAACACTGGAGAGGCCTATGTCCAGCAGTGGACTGCGATATACTGGTGCTGATGGCAACACCAGTAACTGGCTCCGTACCTGCGGCGGCGCGCTGGACGTGGAGGTGACCTCGTCCTCCTGCTCCTGCTTCCTGCCGCGCTTGTTCGGCCGCGGCTTCTTCTTCTCTGGTTCCTGCACAATAGTATTGGAGCTAAGAGTTTGTTCGTCAAATGATTGGGTTAGTCAGGGTCAGTGGGGCGGCGACGTTGGCTATCTATGTACGTCTGTACACATGGCATGCCTATAACTATAGTTCATTCGCGATAAGAAAATAGTGACTGACAGGTCACTGACAGGCCACTAGCCAATTAAAACGCTAGAAATTATAATTTCCAATTAAAACGCTAGAAATTATAATTTCTAGCGTTTTAATTGGCTAGTGGCCTGTCAGTGACCTGTCAGTCACTATTGTCTTAACGCGAATGAACTATAGAACCAAAATGGCGGCCGTCTGCGCAGGTACAGTAACGGATAAATAAAATCTGCTTGTATTAGATATTGGATTACATCATACATATTCAAAAACACCTCATATTATTAGAACGTCATTACTATTTTTTTTTAATTAGCCTCTACTGTCCCACTGCTGGGCAAAGGCCTCCCCCAATTATTTAACATTAATAAATATAAGTACAATGGTGTGAAATGTGGCATTTACATATGAAATTCTACATCATCATCATCAGCCTATTGCAGTCCACTGCTGGGACATAGGTCTCTCCAGCTGCTCGCCACTAAAGGCAATTATCTGGAAGATATACCCTTCGTACTTGGGTCAGGCGGGTTGTGTATCGCAGGGCGCAGCTTCTCGCTCCGGCGACGCTGCTGCCCGCCATCGGCCTGTGGTACTTAGCTACGCCTTCAATTGTGATGGTTATACCGCCACCAGTCGGTTGCCAGCGCCTCGTTTGTCATTCGTCAAGATGCACCACGGGCAGGTGAGGGTGGCTTGGAGCGAAAAGATGATAGACCGCTCCCTTACATCCCTAGAGTGGTTCCATGGGTCATAGTAACTTACCGGCTGTGGTTCCTCCTCTTCTTCCTCTTCCTCCGTGCCCTCCTCCATCTTCTGTTCGCTCGTCTCCTGCTCGGGCGCGGGAGAGTCTTCCTTTTGCGCAGAGGGATCCTCCTGAGTGACATTTTGTATAGGATTAGATTAAATACGGTAACTACCGTGTGAATAACTAAAATGAAATGAAATATTTATTTGAAATGAAATATTTATTTATTAACATCAAAAATTAAGTCGTTCCATGTACAGACGGATACAAAACTTCCTTAACATAGCTTAACTAAAGTAATTCTTAGTTTATACAACGGTTATAGTACATACTAAGTTATAGTAGTAGTAGGAACCTTTGAACAATAACAGCGGCCGCTGCACTAGACTCGAGGCCTGTGTCGCAGGACCCATTACAATTTTTAAGGTTAAGTTTATAAAGATAAAGATCAATTTATTTACAAAAACATGTGTGTACATATTACATTTGCATGAATATATTTTAGATGTCAGTAATTAGTTTTAGTTGTGTCAACATGTCTTGCCAATATAATTATGATATTCCACTATTCATAGAGAGTCTGTTATTCCATGATTAAGATCGAAACAAGATGATAACAATGGCGAAATCTACATATCTATATGTACTTATAATAAATCTGTAGAGAAGTCAATTTCTATGTATAATATGTATTTATTTACAAAAAAAAAAGTATCTAAGTAAGTTTATCAGTTGTCTAGTACCCATAGTAAAAGCTTCAGCTTAGTTTGGGGCTAGATGGCGCTGTGTGGCCCAGCGTGGCGTGTCTTGGGTTATTTATTTATTTAATTTGACGTCACCTGCGCAGGGGCAGCTGTCGTGTGCGCAGGAGTGGGCTCCATGGCGTCGCTGTCGCTGGTATACTCACCACTAGTAACACGGTGTGCTGTCCTCCTGCCGACACGCGCACAGGCGTGGCCGGCGCAGGGGCAGCTGTCGTGTGCGCAGGAGTGGGCTCCATGGCGTCGCTGTCGCTGGTATACTCACCACTAGTAACACGGTGTGCTGTCCTCCTGCCGACACGCGCACAGGCGTGGCCGGCGCAGGGGCAGCTGTCGTGTGCGCAGGAGTGGGCTCCATGGCGTCGCTGTCGCTGGTATACTCACCACTAGTAACACGGTGTGCTGTCCTCCTGCCGACACGCGCACAGGCGTGGCCGGCGCAGGGGCAGCTGTCGTGTGCGCAGGAGTGGGCTCCATGGCGTCGCTGTCGCTGGTATACTCACCACTAGTAACACGGTGTGCTGTCCTCCTGCCGACACGCGCACAGGCGTGGCCGGCGCAGGGGCAGCTGTCGTGTGCGCAGGAGTGGGCTCCATGGCGTCGCTGTCGCTGGTATACTCACCACTAGTAACACGGTGTGCTGTCCTCCTGCCGACACGCGCACAGGCGTGGCCGGCGCAGGGGCAGCTGTCGTGTGCGCAGGAGTGGGCTCCATGGCGTCGCTGTCGCTGGTATACTCACCACTAGTAACACGGTGTGCTGTCCTCCTGCCGACACGCGCACAGGCGTGGCCGGCGCAGGGGCAGCTGTCGTGTGCGCAGGAGTGGGCTCCATGGCGTCGCTGTCGCTGGTATACTCACCACTAGTAACACGGTGTGCTGTCCTCCTGCCGACACGCGCACAGGCGTGGCCGGCGCAGGGGCAGCTGTCGTGTGCGCAGGAGTGGGCTCCATGGCGTCGCTGTCGCTGGTATACTCACCACTAGTAACACGGTGTGCTGTCCTCCTGCCGACACGCGCACAGGCGTGGCCGGCGCAGGGGCAGCTGTCGTGTGCGCAGGAGTGGGCTCCATGGCGTCGCTGTCGCCGCCCGTGCCTAACTGCCCCTCGCTGCCCATACCCCACGCGAACACCTCGCCTGAAAAAAAAAATAATTTTGTCAGTATGATTGTCTAATAAGATATAAGTATTAGGTATGCATCGAAATTATTACTGATCTTCTATCTTCTATACTTATAATAAATCTATTCGCTTTGTGCGAAGTAGGTGGTGGGGAACGGCAAATCGATCGAAACGCACGATGTGGCGGAAATGTGAATTACTTCTGGGATGTCATGTGTCAAATTGCTTTATTTTCATAGATTCCTTTGTATTTTTATGTAAAAACGTAAAAATTTGCGTAATGGGTCACAGTACATGCTGTGTCGTAAATTGTAAAAACAATGGGGAAAACAGTTCGTTCAAGTTTTATGCGTTTCCAACATCAAAATGGACATTACAGCAAAGACAAAAATGGATAGCTGCGGTGAAAAGAATAGAGTAAGAAACTATAACTAACTTTCTATAACTTGATTATGTAGGTACTCACATTTAATGATGTTTTGTAGGATCAGAGCTCTTATTAAGAAGCTTTCCCTGTTCGTTCTAAGCTCTTCCACTTCTCTCACATGCTAATACCAATTTCTTCCCTTTTTGCACAGTTTGAGGTTGGAAATGTTTCATGTTTAATTATAGCAAATCCCGTACGTATTATAATGTTCATATTTTAATGGAGGGAGGGCAAGGAAGAAAATCACTAGGTATAATATACACACTCACTTTTTACAATAATCTTTTTATTTCGCTACAAAACTAGTTGAAAATCGTTATCAAAACATCTAGTTGATATGATTTGATAGATATCATTTCCCGAAGAGTTGAGGCCACTAGGGGCGCTGTCATCGCGCACACAGCGAATAGAGAGGTCAATTCTGTACATTAAATATATTTTCAAAATAACTATCAAGAGATGATTACTGATCGATACTGACGCCAAAAATGCAAACAGTAAAATTTTTGTCTGTCTGTATGTTCGTGATAGAAACAAAAACTACTGAACGGATTTTAACGAAACTTGGTACAATTATTCTTCATACTCCTGGGCAGGTTATAGTATGATTTTCATCACACTACGATTGATAGGAGCAGAGCAGTGAAGGAAAATGTTGGGAAAACGGAAGAAATTATCTGTTTGTTTGAACGCGCATCACGCAAAAACTACTGCATGGAATTGAACGCGGTATTGCTAGAGGTCTAACTTCAATTACCAGTTTCTGGAGGTCCGTCCATATTAAGAGAGGTAGGGCATAGCGAATCTTCGCTCGTATTGAGCTGCCCGTCCGGGGAAGGACCTCCACCTTATAGAATACCGCAGCCAAATGACCTCCGGATCGTGTTTCTGCTAGTGAGTATGGTCTCCGGAGCTCGTGGGGGGTTAGGGTTGGGCCGGCATGGCAGTGGCAGCTGACAGGTAACTAACCAGCTACTTGCCAGTTGTCACAGCGACTTGGGCTTTTCTTTGGCTTTCCATCAGGCGTAGGGAAGCCATTATGTCGAGCTAATCTATACTTATAATAAATCTGTAGAGAGGTCAATTCTGTACATAAAATATTTTTTCAAAATAACTATCAGGGGGTGATAAGTGATCGATACTGATACCAAAAATGCAATCTGTAAAATTTTTGTCTGTCTGTATGTTCGTTATAGAAAAAAAAACTACTGAACAGATTTTGACGAAACTTGGTACAATTATTCTTCATACTCCTGGGCAGGTTATAGGATACTTTTCATCACGCTACAATCAATAGGAGCGGAGCAGTGACGGGAAGTGTCGGGAAAACGCGAGAAATTTAAACCTGTATGTTTGAACGCGCATTACGCGAAAACTACTGCATAGAATTGAATGCGGTTTTCACCAATGTATTGCTAGAGGTCTAACTTAAAACTTAGGCACAAGGTATAGATGGGTATTATATGGAAGTCCGTTATTTTTGAAACCCGATATCCACGCGAGCGACGCCGCTGGCACAGCTAGTATAAAAAAAAACAAAAAAATATATAAAATACCAACGCTCAGAAGCTAGTGGAACAAGGAAAACCGCGGTCGTGGACGTGATCGTTATGATCGCTCAGTGGGACGTCCCCCCATAACTTAACTGACCGGCATCTGTGACGGCGAAGGAGTTGCTGGTCCCGGCGGCTATGCTGACGCACTTCTTGTTCTGCAGCTTGGGGATCGGCTCCAGGCCCTCCGCGTCGCCCGACCGGTCGCCGAGCCCTAGTCTGGGGACAACACACAATATTATTATGAAATAAAATAAATCCTAAATAAAGATTATTTTGACCCTGGAAACATCCCTATGTTTCTTGGGTCAAAATAATCTTATTTATTGTGTGGTTCATAAAGATGGTATTGGTCTATTACACTGGCTGGCTCGGTGGCTCAATTGGTTCTGAGCCAAGGGTCGTGGGTTCGATCCCCACACATTACAAACATTTGTGTGTATGAACATGTCTGTATTGGTCTGGGTGTTTTCTATGTATAATATGTATTTACAAAAAAAAATTATCTAAGTAAGTTTATCAGTTGTCTAGTACCCATAGTACAAGCTTCGGCTTAGTTTGGGGCTAGATGGCGCTGTGTGGCTCGGCGTGGCATGTCTTGGGTTATTTATTACAAACACTATCTTCGTGGAACAGTCGCAGGTTTAACATGTTCAGCTGCTTACCTGCCGTACTCGCATCTGCCAATTGAGTAGGCCTGTCCTGCCGCGTCTAACGCCAGCGAGTGGTGCTGCCCGGCCGCCACGGACACCCACGCCGCGCTGCCGCTGCTGAACGCGTCGCACTCCGTCGGCGAGAACAGGGCTGTCTTGCGCTTCTCACCAGTGATGCCTGGGGAGTGCAGGTTAGGTGAGCGTCGTCGGGTGATCGGAAAATAGCAAGGATCGTAAGTTGATCAATTCCTAGGGCCGTCTCCACCAGAGGGGTGCAAGGGGTGCGGTGCAGGGCGGGCGCCTGTCGAGCGCTGAATTTTATTGAGGATAGAAGGCGCCGACTGTAAGGGAGCGACCTATCATCTTTTCGCTCCAAGCCAACCTCACCTGCCCGTGGCGCATCCTGCCGAATAACAAACGAGCTGCTGGCCACTGACAGATGGCGGTATAACTATCACAATTGAAGACGTAGCTAAATATCACAGGCCGATGACGAGTAGCAGCGTCACCGGAGCAAAAAGCTACGCCCTGGGATCGCCAACCCGCCTGCCCGTTATGGGTATATCCTCCAGATGTTTGCTCTAAGTGGCGAACAACTGGAGAGGCCTATGTCCAGCAGTGGACTGCAATAGGCTGATGATGATGAAGGCACCGAATATATTTAAGACGGCCCTGACAATTTCCTAGATAGTTGATAATTTTCGGAATATAAGACGCGGTAGTTGAAACTTTTTTTTTTATAGCAGCTTGACATAATGGCTTCCTGGTGGAAAGCGATAGAGAAGCTTAAGTCGCTGTGACAACAGGTAAGTAACTGGTTAGTTGCCTGTCAGTTGCCACTGCCATGCCGGCCCAACCCAAACCCCCACGAGCTCCGCAAACCCTATTCACCGGCAGAAACACGACCCGGAGGTCATTGGGCTGCAATATTATATAAGGTGGAGGTTCTTCCCCGGACGAAAGGTGAGCGTTGTGTGGTGATTAAATCGGATTTTTTTTGTTGTTTTATGGGTTCAATGCGGATGTTGCCTGTTCTAAGTGGGACAACGGGTAAGTAGCTAGTCAGTTGCTATCGCTATGCCGATCCAACCCTTTTTTTTGTATGTCGAGGAAAATGCATTTAGGCATCCCCATCACCCCGGGGGAGTGACGGAGTATGTGGGATTCACCCTGCCTCAAGGTAAAAAGGAGGCAGGGAATACCCACTAAAAACCCCGGCCCCTCCGTCAAGCACTTATGGGGATGGTGTCACGGCTCACGGGACCCTGAAAGACTAGGACTGCCGCGACACCACCAGCGCTGCCCGCCTACTCGGGCCCAACTGGCCCCCTACGGGGACTAGGGGGACTAGGGGGAGCGACGAGAGCGGACCGAAGGGCCGGCCCACTCCCATCCGACGAGGACGGGGACCCGTGCAAGGCGGGTGGAGGTGCCCCGCACCAACCACCCGCTGGGCCCCGTCAGGAGGCATTTGGAGGTCGAAGATCCGCCGAGCACGCCCCCTTCTGCGTCGACGGAGAGCTGGAGCCGAGGAATCTACCTCGCGCTCCTGTTCTGCTGCCTCCTTCTGCGATATAACTATGCCGATCCAACCCTAAAGTAGTAAATAAAGCTATTAAGCGAACGTGGCGTGGTAGCTGTGAGCGTCACCTTCGTAGACACAACGGACTATAGATGATACATACCGAGCTGTCCGTAGTTGTTGAGGCCCCAGGCGAGCAGCTTGTCCCCGGCGGCGTCCAGCGCGAACGTGGCGTGGTAGCTGTGAGCGTCACCTTCGTAGACACAACGGACTATAGATGATACATACCGAGCTGTCCGTAGTTGTTGAGGCCCCAGGCGAGCAGCTTGTCCCCGGCGGCGTCCAGCGCGAACGTGGCGTGGTAGCCGGCCCACACTCGGGCGCAGCCGCCTTTTAGTGTCACCTTCATGGGCGCTAGTAACGCACCTGGCCAAAAAAAAGACATTTATCAATACATAATATAATAGGACAGTAAAAAAAGTGTGTTTGTACATAGACAATAAAGAAAATAGGGGGTATACAACAGGTTAGATTTCGATTCTCCTTTGAAACGCAAAGAAAACTAGACGGATTGCCATAATTTCTTTTATAACTAAATAGTGACACGTTCTCGCTACGCTGTGGGTATTTCAGTGTTAAACATTCCATCGGGTTACATATTGACGTTTTAGCAAGAATCCCTTTTCTTATCTAGCAATAAATATAGCATATTATTCAAGGTGAAGATAGCTTTCCAATGGTGAAAGAGCCATTAGAACATACACACATAAAAAACACACACATCTTCATAAATAATATCAGTCTAGATAGGTTTCACCAATATAATATCAGAACAGAAGCAGAGTCGTCTGCCGTATCAAATTATACGGGGGCCCCGGGCCATGGGGGCCCCGGGCCATGGGGGCCCCCAACGCGCATAAGATAGATAGATAGATAAAAAATTTATCATAAGTGATCTGAGACCTAGGCATGTGTGCTCCAGCAATGCAAAAAGGTGTTGGCTCAGCGAGATGTTCGCTCGGTGAGCAAACCGTTGGTTTTCAGCCTACACCAGTCAAGAGGCTCGGGGTCGCGTGCAACAACGCTTCACGAGCAAACATCAATTAAATAAACCATAAGCAAAAATTTTTTTTTACTTCACACTAGCGACCCGCCCTTGCTACGCTTCGGGTATTTCATTATACATAAACCTTACTCTTGAATCACTAACAAAATCTACATTAAAATCCGTTGCGTAGTTATAATTATGTATAAAGATCTAAGCACATGGACAACATTATGGATATGGACAGACAGAAACGAATAGCGACTTTATTTTATTTATGAAGTCAAAAAAAAGCAATTTCTTTTTTACCCTTCCTCAGGGCCGACAAACAAATTTTTATACGGGGCCCCGACAAGGCATGCAGCGCTTCTTTGAAGATAGGTTCACATAACACTAGATATGTACTGAGGCGATACTCACTGAACCCTTGCCGGGCGTCTCGCGAGGCGGACCGCTGCGATAGCCGACCCAGCTGCCCCTGCTCGCCGCAGCCCATCGTGTACACCGAGCCGCTGGTCTGCAAGACCACAACATATGTAGACAAAGACAACTTAAGACGAAGCCACGCTGGATCACACAGCGCCTAGATGGCGCCAAACTAGACAAGCCACGCTGGATCACACAGCGCCATCTAGTCCCAAACTAGACAAGCCACGCTGGATCACACAGCGCCTGTACTATGGGTACTAGACAATAAAATAACTGATAAACTATTAGTTTACGTATTTTTTTGTAAATACATATTATAGCTACATAGTAAACTCCCCGACATGTTCATGCACACAAATGTTTATTACTGTAATAAGCTTGTTGCCGTAAAAAATGTAATCAGATTTTATATTTAAATTATTTATTTTAAAATATTAGATTATAGATTTAAAAATAAGAGCAACGTGTTTTTTAATTTCTAAATTAGACCAAAAATTGCAGAAATATAGCCCGCTAAAGTTACGTCACTCCTCATGGCATTTAGATCACAAAAAGTATTGGACACGTATTTTTCCTTTTTTCATTTAAACAAAAAATAACAAAGATACAAGGCATCAAAATTTAGGAGTGGGGGTCTTTGACGTTACTTAGTGGTGAAAAAACTCCCACTCTGTGACGTGACGCGTAATTTTAACGGGCTATATCTTAAGTCATTTTTGGTCTAATTTACAAATGAAAAAATACGTGTCTTTTATTTTTGAACAATCTAAAAGACGGACTAATTATATTTTTTTACGGAAACAGGCCTATTGATGCTAGTATTATACAAGTGACGTGTAGCTCACCGAGAGTATGACGAGGTGGTCCCCGCCGGACGCGACGGCGACGGCGGGCTCGCCCACGTCCACGCGCACGGGCTCCTTGCACGCCTTGCCCTCGCGCCCGCGCACCACCAGCCCCATGCTGCCGGTGAGAGTCCTGCGGCAACATCATCGTCATCAGCCCTATCGCAGTCCACTGCTGGGACATAGGCCTCTCCAGTTGTGGGGCACAGTCGAAAGTAAATAGTTCTTAAAGGGTCAGCCTAAACGCATGCGATGCCCCTGGTGTTGCAAGCGTCCATGGGCTACGGTAACTGCTTACCATTAGGCAGGCCGGTAGGCCATTTGCCACACTAGTGGTGTAAAAAAAAGAAACTTGTCGCTCCAAGCTAACCTCACCTGCCCGTGGTGCATCCTGCCGAATAACGAACGAGGCGCTGGCAACCGACTGGTGGGCGGTATAACTATCACAAATGAAGGCGTAGCTAAATAACACAGACCGGTCATGGGCAGCAGCGTTACCAGAGCGAGAAGCTACGCCCTGCGATCGCCAACCCGCCTGCCCAGCGAGGCGATTATGGGTATATCCTCCAAGTGTTTGCCCTAAGTAGTGAACAACTCGGGAGGCCTATGTCCAGCAGTGGACTGCAATAGGCTAATGATGATGTTCAGGGTGAAGGAGACAGGCGCGGTGGGTTTGTTCTATTATGCCAGTTGACCTAACTTTTGGACCTCACAACCGGTAACCATGAGTTGGAGAGAGGTCATTCTGTATGCTTTGTTTATTAAAAAAAAACATAGTACATGTAAAGTACAGCTAGAGACATTCGGGGAGGAGTTTCTAGCGCCGCCTACGGTAAATTAATGTAACTAATTTTGAATATTGAGGTATTGTTTCTGGAAAGATATAATCTTCTGATATTCAAGGCGAGAGTGAAGCAGTTTTTCAGTTCGCAGGACGACCGGCAAGTGCTGGATGCGAGAAGCCCAGGAGGGATCAAAGTGTCGAACATTGGACTACCTACGTCCAGCAGTGGACTGATATAGTCTGATGATGATGCAATTGACATTTGAATTGACGTTTTTTTTTGTAATATCTCGACTTAATGGCTTCCCTACGCCTGATGGAAAGCGAAAGAGAAGCCCAAGTCGCTGTGACAACTGGCAAGTAACTGGTTAGTTACCTGTCAGATGCCATTGGCATTCCGGCCCAACCCTAAACCCCCACGAGCCCAGGAGACCCTACTCACCAGCAGAAACACGACCCGGAGGTCATTTGGCTGCGGTTGTCTATAGGGTGGAGGTCCTTCCCCGGACGGGCAGTTCACTTCGAGCGAAGATTCGCTATTCCCTATCTCTCTTGAACGTTTGAAGGCTGATGATGATTGTTGCATGTCTCAACTCACCCTGAAGGCTCCCCACGCGTATACATCTCCGTTATGCAACAGCGCGGCTGAGTGCGAGTCGCCGGCCGCCACGGCCACCGCCCGGGAGGGCAGAGGCACGGTGGCCGGCGTACCCTCGTCCTTCTCGCCCGCCGTGGGCCGGCCCAGGGCTCCCTCGTCGTTGCAACCGAAGGTCCACACCTGGGGGGTAAAGAACGTGGTCAAGTTAGGGATGTAACGGGGCGACCCGTCATCTTTTTACTCTAATCCAACCTCACCGACCCGTGGCACATCTTACCAAATAAAAAACAAGTCTCTGGCTATCGACTGGTAGCTACCGGAGCTTGTGGGGGTTAGTGTTGGGCCGGCATGTCAGCGGTGACTGACCAGTTACGTGCCCGTTGTCACAGCGACTTGGCATCTCTTTTGATTTCCATCAGGCGTAGGGAAGCCATTATGTCGAGCTACCATAAAACAATCTAATATAATCTGTTTTTCTTACCTTCCCATCACTGTCTAGTGCAATAGTGTGCATACCGCCGGCATGCACGTCCACGACTTTGTCCCCCAAAAGGGACACCAACTTGAATCTGAAACAAATAAATAACGATTAGCGACATCTAGTAACAGCATTAGGAACTCTTAAAACTCAAAGAGACAGGTATGAAAGTTGTCTCTTGAGTGTTGATAGATGGCGTTATTCACGATTTGTGATGCAATAGGTCATGAGATATTTTGGGCAATGTTGCCTTTTCATTGAATAGAATTGATTGAATATCTATGACAAATCTTATGATCTCATTTCTTATTCGCCAAATTTAACCTCGCGACGCGACTCCGCGTTAAATAAATAGACATTCTTTTATTACACGAAATAGACACAATTTAGGCGGTCTTATCGTTGGTAAGCTATCTCTTCCGGACAACCTTCAGGTAGAGGTGAACTTTACAAAATTGTTCAGGTTTGGACGTTCTGAGAGACGTCCCCGGTCACTAACTAGTAATCATAATGCAAGAAAAAAAAACCTTCGTTTTTTTAAGCATTCGAAAGGAGAAAACTTGTTTTCATTTTTTTAATCAGCATGCAAATGTCTACCTCTAGACATAGACAATTAATTGTCATTTGATTTTTTTTTTTAGTCAACACGCTTGGCAGGGTCGATGGTGACTGAAGTAGGTGTTATTTGTACCCAGGTAAACGCTGCTGCCCGTTTCTTGCCTGAGTAAAGCATGAGACAAGATTGTTTGTGTGTACTGTGTGGTATATTTAATTAACTTTACAGATTTCTCAAAGGCCGGCTGGCTACGCACCTGTGACTCCCCTGGTGTTGCGGTGTCTATGGGCTGAAGTGATCACTTACCATCAGGTGACCTTCAGGCCCATTTGCCCCCTTTGTCATAAAAAAAAACTAACTTTTTGGTTTCCTCAACATCTTCCCCGAGACCAAGCTGTCCCACATCCCCTTGACCGCAGACCAGCACACGCCCCCTCTTCTTCGGAGCAGCGGGTATCTCCAACTGTACCGCTGTGGACAAAATTAAAACTTGTGTAAATATGTTGATCACTTTCAGAACTATGCACATTTTCAATAAATATTGTCTCAATAGAAGCTTAGAAATTGACTTGCGGAAAATGTATGAAATGAAATCTCTTCTAAACCTCTAAGTATAAAAAAAATAAATATCAGACAACATCACATACATTGCTCCGATTCCAAAGTAAGTAGCTTAAGCACTTGTGTTATGGGTATCAGAACAACGAAGGCACCACAAATAAATACTTAAATCTATATATATAAAAGGAGAAACTGACTGACTGACTGACTGACATATCAACGCACAGCCCAAACGGCTAAACGTAGGCACTTGAAATTTGGAAGGGACGTAGCTTAGGTACCGTAGGGGTGCACTAAGAAAGGAATTCCCGAAATTCCCACGGGAACGGGAATTAGCGGGAAAATCCTTTTGTATGAAAAATCTAAACCGCTTAAGTTAGACGCTTGAAATTTGGCATGCAGGTACCTTAGTAAATATAAAGTTTAGTTATGGCTGTATTTTGAGAAATTCCCACGGGAACGGGAGTTAGCGGGAAAAAACTTTTGTATGAAAAAACACGCCACGCGGACGAAGTCGCGGGCAAAAGCTAGTACAAATATAAACATGCAGACATGGAACAAACACAAGTGTTCTTCACACGAATTTAACTGAGTACTATTTTTATTTTGGCTTGAAATTGATTGATTGATTGCTGGGCATAGATTATAAATGCATGAAAAGATGCTATGAAAAAATATTGGTTAAAAAATTTGATAATAAGCATTAATTATAATAAACATTAATAGTCACCATTCTACTATTTCAAAATCACTAATATTAACAGCTCCTTTAATGCTTAATACGAAACAAATAATAATAATACCATGTACAAGTAAAGTGATTGTATTTAGTCTAATTTTGTATGCCTTGTATATTTGATAGCTATGTAATTGATTTGATAACAAAACATGGTATAAATAAAAAAGTTGAAATTTTGGTGTACCTATTGTATTTGAATTAATTTAACACTTTCGAAAAAGACTTTAAATGGGAAGTAGATCACTTTGCATCAAATTTTAATTGTGATTTTTCAACAAAAGATTTTATTAGTTGTTTCTGGTAACCATAGTGTACCACTCAACTCAAAATCAAACATTCTAAAATACTCTATTGTAAATAGCTTATCAACCACTAATGTTTGTAAACTTTTATTTTCCTTCAAATTCAAAGCCTGTTTCTGCAAATTATGTAGATTAATATGTTTACACCTACAGTTTAGAAGAGAGCCTGTAATACAGCAATTGGAAAAAAGCTATTATTTTCAACAGAACATTAGGACATATTGATATAAAGTATCTACCTCAAGTCATTTCAACCTTCAAATGTGGTCAATTCTACACACAACAGAAAACCCACTGTGGATTTGTTCATAATTCTACCATATAATGACTGTAGAGTGATACCAACAAATATGACCATCATCATCATCATCATCATCAGCCCACATCAGTCCACTGCTGGACATAGGCCTCTCCCAAGGATCGCCACCGTTGCTTGATTTTAGGCTTTTCAGATATGAGAATGCTGGATACAGCATGACCATACTTCAATTAAAATATTTAGATATATTAAATCACACAACATGTTTTTCTATTAGTAGATCTAATCGATAGTAAAACATTATATTAGATGACATTGAAAAGAAAATAAAAAAATCTTAATATTTTCATTACAAACAAAAAAAATTACTGCTAAGTAAGATGTTACAGTTTGTATATGATATACTTATGGTCAATGAAAGCCTGTATGTTTTATTATTATTTATTTATTATTAGCCTTTCTTCAGATGTGATCTGTTTGCTATATAGCATAGGCCTCCTCCAACTCTTTCCATGCTTTTCTATCAATGGCCAGTCTGGTCCAAGTTGCTCCTGCAACTTTCCTTATATCATCCACCCATCTCCTGTGTGGACGACTCCATTTCCTTTTTAGGTGACTCAAATACCAGAACATAATTGCTCTGCTCCACTTGTCCCTGCCTCGCACAGTGTGGCCTGTCCACTTCCACTTCAACTTCTGGATGGTTGTTTTCACATCCTGTGCCTTAACATGGTTTTTTATTGTCTCCGTTCTTATCTTGTCTGATAGTTTCTTCCCCAGCATGCTTCTGTTCATAGCATTTTGACAAGTTATTAATTTATTTATTTGAGATTTGTTCAAGGCCCAAGTCTGGCATCCATATGTAAGTACTGGAAGTATACATGTATTGAAGAGCTTTCTTTTAATCTCTATATTCATTAGTTTGTCTTTCATTATTAAAGACTTTTTTTTGAAGCCTGTATGTTACATCATATTAAATAATATGACCTCGAAAGATAATACATAACATTATTATAACCGATTCATAAACTTATGATGAAAAAAAAAAACATTGACTGTTCAACAACATACAAGATACTTGAAAGATACCGTTAATTATTTAGATATGTATGACTGTACTAGCTGTGCTTGCGACTCCGTCCGCATGGAATAGTTATTTTTTTTACATTTTCCATTTTTTCTTCACTCCTAATAGTTGCAGCGTGATATTATATAACCTAAAGCCTTCCTCGATAAATGGTCTATTCAACACAAAAATATTTTTTCAATTCGGACCAGTAGTTCCTGAGATTAGTGCGTTCAAACAAACAAACTCTTCAGCTTTATAATATTAGTTAAGATGTGTTGATAGTTGTATGTTATATTATATGACTGTATGTGTTGATAGTTGTATACATGTTATTTTCCATGTTTATCAAGTTCAACAACATATAGTGTTACTACAATGTCAAGTGTATTATAAAACTAGATACATACAACTATATAGTAAAAAGTGCATAGTTTTATACTGTGATGTCATACTTTTATATTTGATTATGATGATGATATCTAACTTGTTATGATGTAATCCACTTGAAATTACTTGGTTTATTATTGTGAATAATCTATTAAACAAAATGCAGAATCAAAATAATTATTGTAATTTTAATTTAAAGCTATAGTTCATTCGCGTTAAGAAAATAGTGACTCATCACCGACTGCCGGCCAAGCCAAGAAAGTTATAATTTCTAGCGTTTTAATTGGCTAGGGGGTGTGGCTTGGCCGGCAGTCGGTGATGAGTCACTATTTTCTTAACGCGAATGAACTATAAGTAATATCTTGACTGGCTCGATGGCTCATTTGGTAGTGACCTGTGCCTTCTGATCTGAGCTTCTGTTTCGTATGGGACTAGATGATGCTGAGTGGCATGTCTTGGGATCTTTATACCGATATCTTCATAGTGATTGACATTCATTCAGCAATTTTATCAGATATTTTTCTTTTATTCATGATGCAATAAACATTTGAATTTGAATGGAAATTCAAATTATTTTGTCATGATAAAGATATCACTTTTAACAAGTGATATTTAAGAATTTATACAACATAATATTGTTTACCTAATTGATTATGTTACAAATAACTGTAATTAATTATAAATACCATTTCACATAATTGTGTAATTCCTATTTTAAAGATATGCTAATGAAGTGATATTAGTATGATACAGTTAAAGTTATTTAAGTACCTAAGTTATATGAATAGACTTCATCTTCGTTTTCTGATTAATGTTTGGGCAAACTTGCGAGCTGTGACCGCGCATATCTTAACTTTATAACCTAAAAGAATGCAACTACATACAGCGCGTAAGCCATTTAGTGAATAAAATACCACTCCACAATGCTTTACGCTATCTTTATGAGTCATACGACCCACTATTACAATAGTAATCTCATTGTAAACATCGAAATTTAATACAAATATGTTGAAAATAGATTGCAAAGCGCGTCTTATTTTCCCGCCATCATGCTTTGACAGGTCATTGACGTTGGACAAAAATGAAAAGAAAACAACTGCGAAACGTTCACAATACTCACCTCCGCGTTTCTTCTTGTTTTTAGGGGGGGCCGTAGATGATGTCGCGGCCGATAGTTTGGACCCCGTCCGTTTTCTCGCCGCCGGCATTATGCCTGCAATATTGCAATGGACGCGTCAATAACACTGAGCGCGGCAAACAATCACCCACGGGTGGCTTCGCTCCGATGACGTTCTCACTACTCTTATAATCGCGTTAACGCCGTATTCCAACATCGGCTGCATCTGCATCAATTACAAGGCTACGGCCTCATAGATTTATGCAAAGCGCAGATAGGTTATATTATGCATTTCTATAGCACTACACAGATCCAAACAACGCACCCGTGGTGTATGAACAGTCGTCGTACGTTAACGAATAAGTTTACTTACTGTATTCAATTTGTTCAACAAAACGAGAGAATAGATACAATTAGTAATTTCGAACAAATAAGTGCGAGATGACGTATTTAATACAACAGAGTACAAATCCCGCACATCTCCTGTCCCTCGCTTCGCTTGGCCAACGAACGAGTGATGTGCCGCTATGTCGTTGTATTGTCAACATCGATTTGTCATTAATTCGGGAAATATATGTCTTTAATTATTAGCCAATGGAAAATATTACACCAAACTTGAAAAAAATATCAATCTTGCACCTTTAAATAGTATTCTGCACCATTAGTAATTAATTTCAACTAGTTACACATTAATCGATTAGCGACGTCAATTCGATTAACTTGGTTGGAATGTGAAATCGTACGCAGCACTATGTCCATAGACAATGCTTCTAGAAAAAGTGACGGTGAGTGTTGCCATTACCATACTTTATATTTTCCTAACATATAATAATTTATTTATTTAAAAAGAATTTAAATATGTACCTGTACGTATACTATAAATCTAGCGTTTTAATTGGCTAGTGGCCTGTCAGTGACCTGTCAGTCACTATTTTCTTAACGCGAATGAACTATAATGTCCTTATATATATTTTATTATTTTATGTAACCTATAAATCTATAGATCGATCCCTATGGGGAGGAACATGTTAAGACTGAACTAGATTTACAGATTGTACAAAATTGAATAACAGTTATAACTTTTATTTGCACTCATAAAAGGCACAGAGGAACAGATTTATTAAAATTGAATTTACTGTATTTATCTAATTAATATGCAACACTTAATTTGAAAATTCCCTTTTACAATAATATTTATGCAAACTCATATAGTAATAATTTCATCTGGATGGGTCTAAAATAATTTTTGTTTTAGTCAATCAACAAAAACGAAGTAAAATTTGTAAATATTTCTTACTTACGACCACAAAATAATCAGAATATTTAGGTATATGTCTAATCGATAAAAGCGAAGTGATATCTTGTATCGTACAGTATGTGACAAATATTATAGAAATACATTTAAATTACGTGACCCGTAATATTAAGGGATCTGTCATCTGCCATTGAAATACCCCAAATGTAGGTAATTTTTTCAGACATAGCAACATTATTGCTCTCCTAGCGACCTCTATTGAGGTCACGCTATAAAAGTTTGTCTATGGATACATAAACAACGTTCATGAACGTTCATTTACTTCGATTAGTTTAGTAGTTTGAAAATTACTAATCGATTCAATAATCGTCTTTCGTATTGCTGATATTTCTTGCATGGGAATTTTAACTTCCTGATTTGATTGGTCTTAGTTTGAAGAAAAAATACATAAATAAAAACAAATACATAACTATGTAGGTACTAGAAGCCCCTTCTTTTTTTTATTATCTGTGTTGATACAAAAAGATTTTAGAGCTTATTCCGTGGGTCATTTTTGACGATTAAAGATTTACGCACATTATTAGGGTTAAGGGGGTTTAAGGGTTATATGGTTTAAGGGGAATATGAGTAAACGTGCAGCAGCGTTTACTTATGTACAAATAACACCTACTGCGGTCACCAACCGGTCTGCCAGGCGTGGTGACTAGGTATAGGCAAAATCCCATAAATGTCAATTTCCTTTTATTTATTTATTAAAGTACAACCACATGATACATATTCATACATTCACAAATATTATTTATAACGTAAACGTCTTTTAAGTCCTACCATAATAACGGCGTAAGTACCTACATAGCACTCACAAAAAATAATAAACTCGAAACGGATAAACAGTACCTAACATAACATACAATTTAGGTAGTAAAATAAGTTTAGGCAGGTCCAACGGGTGTGGTTGGGTTACCAAGCTAAGGAGAGCCTGATAGGTAGGACAACTTCCCTTGGGGCAGCATTGGAAGTCTGCAGGGGGAGACTTAGTGACGGATTTGACTTTATCTGTCCATCAGGCAAAGTCAACGAGGTGGTTTCATGGAAGTAATAAGTACTGGCGTACCTAGTACTTAGTTATTACTTCCATGGGCGGTTTTCCTTAGTAGACTCTACCCTGAATAGTCAAGCGCTCACTGAGTTGTTACGGGTTACGGATTTTTTTGTAATGAGATGCATATCCGTATATATGTTTGACCCCAACTGCATAGAGCTCGTGATGTCTTATGGCGCCAAAGTCTATGATAGAGCACGCTCACCCATAAAGTTTCACTCTTACTTTGAAAATCTGAAGATGATATCTATTGGGGAACGCGGACTCCTTTTTTTTTTAAAATTTTTTGTGCAAGGCAGCAGAAGAGCAAGTGCGATGCCTGATGGTAAGCAGTCGACACCGCCCATGGACACCCGCAACTCAAATCGAGTTCTAGGGTCGCTGCCGACCTTTTAAATAGGAATACGCTCGTTTCTTGAAGGTTCCCAAGTCGTAACTGTTCGGAAAGACTGTCGCAGGTACTTTAGTAACGTTTCGTTCGTCCGTTCCGTTCGTTAGTTTCAATAAAACTGAGGCGTGAGGTAAGAAGTTCCTCATAAAGCGTACAATCTGCTGAACTCTCCGACTCTGGCAGAGTGTTCTATAGATTAGTCGATTGCTAAATGTAGAGTCAATGAAAACGCTTTGTACAAGTTTTTATGAACCTGTCTGCCTATTCTGAAATGTGTTGCCGTTTCGGGCCGTCCCGAAGTTGTTCAGATAAATAAATAAATAAATATTTCAGCTCGGATCCCAAAGTACCTAAGTAGCTTATGCACTTGTGTTGGGAGCAGTCTCTCGCCCGGTGACGCTGTAGTATTTAGATACGCCTTCAATTGTAATGATAACACCGCCACCAGTCGGTTGCCAGCGCCCCGTTTGTTATTCGGCAGGATGCACCACGGGCAGGTAAGGATGGCTTACGGTTCATGTATGGGACGCCAAAAACGCCAGTGTGACCACTAAAAACGCCCGTGTTGCCACTAAGGTCCAGTGTGGTTAAAAACGCCAGGGTGGCCTCTAAAACATGCGTTTTTAAACAAAATTACATAATTAATCTATATAGATACCTACTTATATAAATAATAAATCTGTATAGAAGTCAATTCTGTACATGAAATATATTTTCAAAATAACTATCAGGGGGTGATTAGTGATCGATACTGATGCCAAAAATGCAATCAGTTAAATTTTTGTCTGTCTGTATGTTCGTTATAGAAAAAAAACTACTAGACGGATTTTAACGAAACTTGGTACGATTGTTCTTAATACTCCTGTGCAGGTTATAGTATACTTTTCATCACGCTACAATCAATAGGAGCAGAGCAGTGACGGGAGGTGCTGGGAAAACGGGAGAATTTATATATGTAAGTATGTTCTATTCGCGCATCACACGAAAACTACCGCATGGAATTCAATGCAGTTTTCACCAACGTATTGCCAGCGGTCTAACTTAAAATTTAGGTACCATTAAGGAGGTCCGTTATTTTTGAAACCCGATATCCACGCGTGTGACGCCGCCGGCACAGCTAGTTAAAATAATAATGTATTCAATGAGTAATTTTGTTTACGTGTTGTTTTTTGTAATGTTAGATCAGTTAGTGTTAGATTAAAAACTATCCGTCAGGCGATAAGTAGTGTGGCGAGGTTATTCTTTACACAAAATTACATATTTTTGAACCACCCGTCAAATGATACCGTAATGGTTCAATATCTATGCAAATGGAGCATTATGAAGCCATACGACATGGTGCAATTTTGGTACCAGCCCGTGCCAACAGGGCGCGAATAATTTATTTGGGCAACCAGCGCCCCTACCACCAAAATCGAAAACGATCGTTCGTTGAACGGATCGCGTACTTTTGCAATAAGTATAAATTAAATTAGTGATAATCTACTTTGACGAATTTTAGTTCCTATATTCGAACACGGGGGGGACAAATGGGCGGGATTTATGGTGCAAAAGTAAGTGGAGTTCAACGAACAATCGTTTTCGATTTTGGTGGTACAGGCATTTCCTATTTGTGTGTTTCAAGCTGTAATCCTCATATTTGAAACCTCAATGAAAACGAATTTCGACTATGCCAGAAAATAGTCATGAAATAGTCATAAATAGTCGCATAAGTAAAAAAATAGTCACATTTTAGTTTCGGAGATAGAGGTTAGTGAGGATTATAGCTTGAAACACTGGCTATTATGGTCAAAAATTGTAATTAGTCCGTCTTTTAGCTTATTCAAAATAAAAGACACGTATTTTTTTATTTGTAAATTAGACTAAAAATTACAAAGTTATAGCCCGTTGAAATTACGCGTGACGTCACTCGGTGAGGCATTTTTAAGGGAGTGACGTCAAAGACTCCCACTCCTAACTTTTGATGCCTTGTATCTTTGTTATTGTTTATTTGAATGAAAAAAGGAAAAATACGTGTCTTTTATTTATGAATAGGCTAAAACACGGACTAATTACATTTTTTGACCATAATAGCCTATTCAGTAAGACTACTGACCACGGTTACGGTAGCCAGGCTTCTAAACCCTACCAGAGCAGCTACAAAGCTGAAATCTGGATATGTACCTACTTAGTCGCCTCTATGACACCAGTGGCGGATTAAGAGTATCCGAGGCCCTAAGCACCGAGCCTGTGTAGGCCCTCTATTGTTTAAATGGAAATGGAAGGAATGGAATTGTAGGTTATTACAAAGTAATAAACAAAGTGCAAAATACATCGAACCTTTTTGTATGAAGCCAAACATACCTTAACTTGGAAGTACATGAAATGTATTTTTTATGTATTTTTTTGCGCGCCTGGGGCAGGGCCCTGCGGGGGTGAAGGGACATTCCCGGACTGTTCGCGCCTTGTGATTTCGGACATATTGTGGATGAATCTCGATAAAATGTAGGTATAACATGGAACGCCAGTAGAGGATGGAGGCCACTGGAGAACAGGGGCCCCAAGCCACTGTATGACACCCACGGTAAGGCATGGGGCTAGTAATTTGTATACCGAACGGGTACATTCTTTATCAATCTTCTAATTTACTACTAAAATATTTATTAAACGGGACTTTTACTATACGCGACATTTAATATGTAGTACCTAGGTAGGTACATTATTATTATTTTCGGGTGATGATGCCTGATAGAAGGCGAGAGAGATGCCCAAGTCGCCGCGACATCGGTCAGGCAACCAAACCGGTCACCTGTCAGTTGTCACCGCCATGCCGGCCCATAAGATGCTTCTTCACGCCCCGTTTAAAGGATCCAATATCGAAGGAAGGAGAATCACGTGTCTATCAACTGGCAATGAATTCCACATTTTCCACAGATTGACGTTTCGGCTATGTTGAAAAAAAAACATACGGTCACGACCACACTAACTCATAGAAATAGTACTTATTTTGGATTAATGTAACGTGCTTAATACAAGATACTGTGTTTCCAATGCAAAACAAAAATAGGGCCATTTTTTGGCAGAAAATAATTTTTGGCCCAACCTGGGTATTGAACCCGGAACCTTCTGATTGCCAGCTTAATGCTCCTACCATTGTCACATCCCGACATTATTGTAACTTTTTTATCACCACGAAACGTCAACCAATCTTAATCCACCATAAACAATTAAATACCACCTTTAAATTAATTGCGTAAATGTCAAAGTTATACCATAAATGTCATTGAAGTCCAGAATTCCAGATAAAATGGGGCGGAGTCCATAGGCCGAGTTCCGATAAGCCCCGCCCACCACGAAAGCCTTCGTTATAGCTGTCCCTTTCTACAAGTGGTCTCGCTCTAGCTCGATAGAGTCAATGACATTTCGAAGATGCGTTTTAATTTTTTGAAGCTATTGATGAGTAATATCTTTCGGAAAATTTTGATTATAATCTGTTTTTATTGACCTTGGTTGCTATAATATGATGCTAGAAAGATTATACCGTTCTGGATAATTCCTTAAAAGAAGTTTTAATGAATGAAAATATATGATAAAAGTTTAGATTTTCAAATTTTTCTTTGCAGTTATTCATCATCATCATCATCAGCCTATCGCAGTCCACTGGTGGACATAGGCCTCTCCAGTTCATAATCGTCATGCTGGGCAGGCGGGTTGGCGATCGCAAGGCGCAGCTTTTCGCTCCGGTGACGCTGCTGCACGTCAACGGTCTGTGCTATTTAGCAACGCCTTCAATTGTGATGGTTATATCGCCACCAGTCGGTTTGCCAGAGCCTCGTTTGTTGTTCGGCAGGATGCACCACGGGCAGGTAAGGGTGGCTTGGAGCGAAAAGATGATAGACCGCTCCCTAACATCTCTTGGCAGTTACTATAACTAGCACTAGTACATATAAGGCGATTTTGGGAGAGTTCATATTTTTGTGATTTTGAAATTGTGATATCTCGGCTTCATTATAATCAAGCGGAGTAATAGGGATGTTCTGTTTGGGGGTCAAAATAATTACATTACTATTTAGTCCGTATTTTAGGTCATAAAAATGTATTGGACACGTATCTTTCCTTTTTTCATTCAAATAAAAAATAGCAATGATACAGGCATCAAAAGTTACAAGTGGGAGTCTTTGACGTCACACCGGGCCGCAAGAATACCACACCAAGTGACGTCACGCGTAATTTCAACGGGCTATAACTTTATAATTTTTAGTCTAATTTACAAATTAAAAAATACGTGTCTTTTATTTTCGAATAAGCTAAAAGACGGTCTTATTGCATTCTTATTACATTCTATAACCAAACAAGCCTATTGTTTCAACAATGTTTCTAAGCTATGATGGGTGATGCACCAATATTAACCCAAAACAAAAATTAGTCACCATGCTTATTGTTATTAGGAGAGGCTTACGTACCTTACTCTCTAGTTTTGACGCCTGCAAACGTCCACTAGATTTATTCATTACACTCTTGTATGTAGGTAGGTATATTATTGGTAAGTACGCTCGATAGACGTCAGCATAGAAGAAAATTTATGCGTATTATAAGCATTCAAATCATCTAAATCAAAGTTGTCAGATATTTATGAACAAAAAGCAGGACTACCCCAAAGGGTTAACCATTTCAC
This sequence comes from Conogethes punctiferalis, assembly GCA_031163375.1. Classification (NCBI taxonomy): domain Eukaryota; kingdom Metazoa; phylum Arthropoda; class Insecta; order Lepidoptera; family Crambidae; genus Conogethes; species Conogethes punctiferalis. The sequence continues at coordinate 8,250,912 of CM062103.1, forward strand.
CGCGTCAGTTGTCAGTCGTGCCGGGTCCGTAGATAAAGATGCGCGGCTGATAGCGAGGCCTCGCGCGCCTGTGTCGTGTTACACCTTGTTTATGGGGCACTGCGCCCAGGGGAACGGGTAGTGTGCAGGAAAATCCGGACAGAGTTCCTTATTAAGACAATAGTGCTAGAAGGAAACATCTTAGGCCTTTTTTTTATTTGCTTACTAAACGTAGGTACAGTGCAGGTGTTATGACAATTTATGAACTTATGACTTAGTCACCTATTGGGTATTGCAAATAGGTGCGAGGACAGCAATTCTTGAACTAATTAAACTTAATTAAATATAACTAAATGCTTTGACATTTATAACGTTTCCATCCATCACCATCGTCAGCCTATTGCAGTCCACTGCTGGACATAGTCGCCAAATTAGGGGCCACATCTGGAGGATATACCCATAATCGCCACGCTGGGCAGGGGACTGGTTGGCGATCGCGGGGGCGTAGCTTCTCGCTCCGGTGACGCTGCTGCCCGTCATCGGTCTGTGGTATTTAGCTACGCCTTCAATTGTGATGGTTTATACCGCCACCAGCCGGTTGCCAGCGCCTCGATCGCTGTTCGGCCAGGATGCACCACGGGCAGGTGAGGTTGGCTTGAAGCGATAAGATGATGGGACGCTCCCTTACATTCCATTTATAACGTTTAAACTAAACATAACTCTCTATATGACATATACCAATCAAGTTACTCAAGAGTCAATATAAGTAATTTCTCCCTAATATCTCAAAAAAATTCAAGATATTTCACACGGATCGCTCCTATTTTTTTGCTCAAATAAATAACACTTTAACATACCACGACACGTTGAATGGCTGACAAATAGTTATTGAATGAAGGACTTTTGTGCACGCCCTAAGTCAAGAGTTTTACAAGGGCGCTTCGGACTTAATTATAAAGTACCTGCTATTGTACGGTTAATAGGGCGCCTTTTTGTTATAGACTAGCTGTGCCAGCGGCCGTCGCACGCGTGGATATCGGGTTTGAAAAATAACGGACTTCCATAAAATACCTATCTATACATAGTGCCTAAGTTTTAAGTTAAACCTCTAGCAATACATTGGGTGGGAAAACAGTATTCAATTTCATGCAGTAGTTTATGAGTGATGCGCGTTCCAAAAATTTCTCCCGTTTTCCTAACATACCCTTCACTGCTCTGCTCCTATTGATAGTAGCGTGATGAAAAGTACCCTATAACCTGCCCAGGAGTATGAAGAATAATTGTACCAAGTTTCGTTAAAATCCGTTGAGTAGTTTTTGTTTCTATAACGAACATACAGACAGACAGACAGACAGACAGACAGACAGACAGACAAAAATTTTTACTGATTGCATTTTTGGCATCAGTATCGATCACTAATCATCCCCTGATAGTTAATTTGAAAATATATACAATGTACAGAATTGACTTCTCTACAGATTTATTATACTCGTAAGTATAGATATAGATTAAAAACATAAAAATAACGATGCTATTCATAAATGAGGAAGCTAGGGAAGACTCGAATGTATTGTGATGTAAGGGAACGACCTATCATCTTTTCGCTCCAAGCCACACTCACTTGCCCGTGGTGCATCCTTCGAATAACGAATGAGGCGCTGGGCAACCGACTGGTGACAGTTAATCATCACGATAGGAGACGTAGCTGAAGACCACAGGCCGATGACGAGCAGCAGTCAGGAAGTTACGGCTTGCAATCGCTAACGCGCCTTATCAGCGTGGCGATTGTGGGTGTAAGCCTCCAGGTGTTTGCCCTAAGTGGCGAACAATTAGTGAGGCCCTATGTCCAACAGTGGGACTACGATTAGGCTGGTGACGATGATGAACAATGGCCTATACTTAGTTCAATTGTTGTGGTTTGCAATAAAGAATATCTGAATCACCTCACCCTGTCTGTTTAATTTATCCTCTACCCTAAGGTTGCCTGGAAGAGATCGCTTGCAGCGATAAGGCCGCCTAATTGTACAACTAATGTCCATTTTACTAGTTTTAAGTCGATTGTATGGTGTGCAATAAAGTATATCTATCTATCTATCTTGATCGGGCTAAATATAATGATGGATTCTAAATTTTAGAAGTAAAAAATAAATAAAAATGTGTCGATTAATCAAAAACAGACGCTGTAGGTATTTAGAATCTATGACTCCACTAGGGTAAGCCTGTCTCGGTCTAGTCTGGGGTCGAGTTCTATGATCAAATAATCAATCAATCATCAGCCATTTGCAGTCCACTGCTGGACATAGGTCTCTCCAATTGCTTGCCACATTAATTTCTCGATCTTGGGCTTCTCGCATCCAGCTCTTGCCAGCCATCCTGCGCAAATCGTCACTCCACCTGGCCTGAGTGCGTCCTACACTACGTTTGCCGATGCGAAGTCTCCACTCCAGAACTTGTTTACTCAACGGTTATCGGTAATGCAGTTGATGTGGCCAGCCCACTGCCACTTCAGCTTGCTAATCCGGTGACCTATGTCAGATCACATCATTTCGGATCCGATCGCACAGAGAGACGCATCGCATAGCCCTTACCATAGAGTTTAACAGATAAAGGTGGCTATCAATTTATCACTTATCGACAACGGTACCCTAAAACCGCAGAGGTCCCGTAGATGGCACTTAGGTATAGCAGTTAAGCCATTACTCAACACATTGGGACCCCATCATTCATGGTGTCCCCTCCGCTACTAAAGTGAGGGGTAATAGTAAGTGCATGAATAATTGTATGGGCGGGATAGATGCAAATTATGGGAATTACATTAACGAATGTGTTATTAATTTTATTTTATTTATCAAAATGATTGACAAGTTTTGTTATGCAACTTTTTTTGTGTTTTTTGGCTCTGCACGGTTTGTGCTTTCCGCAATAGGCATGATGACCAATTTTTGTTTTGGATTAATATTGATGCATCACCCAATTATAGAAACATTGGTGAAAGAATTACTTCGCTTGTATGAAAAGTCCCCGAGCTATCACAATTTCAAAATCACAAATTCGAACTCGCCCAAAAACGCTCTATGCAAATTAATACGAACTCGTGACGTCACGCATTCGTATTGCGTGGTGTTATGTATGCCTCGTTTAAGAAGCTTGTTCGAAGGCTATAAAATAGTGCGTTTATGTTATGGGTTTCATATCAAAATAATATTTTAATTAATGTACCTTCAACAGTGTTATAATGATTTTGATTAATTTTACACGTTTGAAATTGACTTTCCCAATGAACTTTGAAGGCCTATCGCGCTCTCATTTGCAAAATATTTTTGTTGTGATTTTTCAAATAAGTAAGTAAGTCCGATTTTAATGGTTCTTTCTGGAAGCTATCAAATAACATAGAAAATTAAACATAGTCATTTACCCTATTGACGATTGGTGAAATAGCTGGGAAACGTATTAATAGAAATAATATTACATTAAAAACGGGATTGAGGAATACAAGTTTCATTTTAAATTCCATACATCATGCGGACTTCATATTGAAAGAATGAACGAATTTTTAGGTAAGTAGGTAGTCGTTATTAACTGAGCTTCCTCGCACGTAATGATATAGACTAAGCTTCTCAAACCATAGATCACTTAACCATTTCAAGCCCAGGCGCCACCCTTCCAGGTGATACAAAAACAAACTGAGCGTCACACACAAAGGAGGCATGTTTTATCACATACTGATATCTGTTTGTCGGTCCGTCGCTATTCAAGAGTGCTTGACTGAACTACGGGTGAAAAATTGGATAAGTGCGTCTCGGAATCGCTAAGAGGGGTCTGTACATATTTTTTTTATTTTTTTGTCCATGTGGTTCCCGGATTTGGAACAGGACCAGCAGCCTTTGAACCGTTTTTTTTAGAGGGGAATGCAATAAGCACCTTCATGCCGCCTCCGGGGAGAGTCGGCATGGTGTGTGGGACTCACACCTCCCAAAATGGGAGGGCAACCCCCGGGATTTCCGGTTTTGTGGAACCAACTCTCTGCGACAGATTTTCCTAGCAGCACGACTTGGGAGCCTTCAAGAAACGAGCGTAACTAAGTACTTCTATTTAAAATGCCGGCAGCGACCCCAGAACTCGATCTGAGCTGCGGGTGTCCATGGTAATTTGGTCCACAATCCATTAACCCCGATTACGGACGCCATAATCAGCGAACAGAATCACTTAATCAAAACTACCATTTTAATCCCTAAATTTGAACAAGGGTCCCCAAACCGAATCCCTATTCAGCCGCCATTATAAACAAGATGTCTACCGCTAAACGTCATCGGACAAAGAAGCGCGTTCCCTTTTCAAAAATTACTACAAAAGGCGGCAAATAAGCGTATAATGACTGCCATTCACTCCATTATCGCCGGGATACAACGTTACTGTTACAGTCACAGGTATTTTATTACGTCACCAAAGAGGTTAGAATCCTTTGCGCCAAAATTTGACGTGTTATTTTTTTAAAAAAGGTGTTTTTTGATGTAAGAATAGGAAGAAATGAGCAAGCAAAGACGGTACGTCTTTTGAGCCTGCGTATTGGTAGTTCAAATGCCTTTTTAAATAATGAAAGGTTAATATTTGTACATTTGGTTATTCGAGAAGTTCATTAAGAGGTTGACTTTTGTGGTTACCATTTGGTATAGAGTTTTGAGGACCTGTTTAGTTACTAGTGCCACTGAAAGCCAGTACACCACGACATATATTTTTATGACAGATGGGGCAAAAAACGGGCCTGAGGGTCGTCCCTTCAGCCCATAGGTACCGCAACAGCAGTGATGAACAGCAGACATTTGTAGGCTCTCTTTTTGAAGGTCCCTAAGTGGTTAGACCCCTCTTTCCCAGTGGGCACTATGGGCAAGTGCCCAGGGCCCCGCGATCGATGGGGCCCCTCAGCTCAAATACAAAGTGCCTAGTTCCTGTCGAAATAGTGTTCTTTCAAAGACAGTAGGGGCCCCATTATCCTAATATGTCCAGGGCCTCTAATAGGTTAAAGACGGCCCTGTAAGTGGTCCATTCAGAAAATTCGCAGCTGGTAACTGATTCCAAAGAATCGTTGCACGAGGGACAAAATTGCGCGCAAAATGTAGGATAAAACAACGAGATTTGGTTTATGACGATAATGATCCTTACACAGTCCGCTTAAATGGATTATCAAAAATATAACGTTCCTACACATAGGTGTGAGATAAAAATAATACACAACATCAGACGTGATTGTATTGTGGTATAAAAAATTGGAAATTTGCACTTCAAATATTTGCCAAGACATACAAATGCAGAAATCTGACATGTACCTACTGAATTCTGTATCTAAATATAGTTTCCCTAACTCAGGTTACTTTACCTCAAAATGAAAAATATATCGGTGAACGTATATAAAAAAAATATTATACAATACATACAGACGAATTGAGAACCTCCTCCTTTTTCAAAGTCGGTTAAAAATTGAATCCCTATTATGATCATTTTCTTGTCCGTTTGTCTGTCAAGATTTTTTTTCTCAGGAATGGGTATCAAACTGAAACTCATACTTAAAACGTTTTTCCTTTGAAAAGATTCCAACGAAATATAATTTAATTAAAAAAAAAACTTGTACTTGAGATAATCTAATAGGTACATACGAATTATCTATATCTATACTTAGGTATAATAAATCTGTAGAGGTCAATTTTGTACATGAAATATATTTTCAAAATAACTATCAGGGAGTGATCGATACTGATGCCAACAATGCAATCAGTAAAAATTTTGTCAGTCTGTCTGTATGTCCGATAAAGAAACAAAAACTACTTGACCGATTTTAACGAAACTTGGTACTACTATTCCTGATTCTCCTGGGCAGATTCTAATATACTTTTCATCAAGCTACAATCAATATGAGCAGAGCAGTAAAGGGAAGTGTTAGGAAAATGGGAGAAATGTTTATCTGTAAGTATGTTTGAACGTGCATCACTCGAAAACTACTGCATGGAATTGAATGCAGTTTTCACCAATGTATTGCTAGAGATCTAACTTAAAATGGATTATAATGGAAGTCCGTTATTTTTGAAAACCGATATCCACGCGTTCGACGCTGCTGGCAAAGCTAGTACGGAAATAAAACCATAGCAAAAATACATTTAATTTTGCTTATCCAGGTTCAATGAATTTGGTTTTTTTTTAAGTTGTGTTGTAAGGGATGTGGGATGTAAGGGAGCAACGTATCACCTTTTCGCTCCAAGCCATCCTCACCTGCCCGTGGTGCATCCTGCCGAACAACAAACGAGGCTCTAGCAAACCGACTGGTGGCGGTAAAACCATCACGATAGAAGGCGTAGCTAAATACCACAGACCGATGACGGGCAGCAGCGTCACCGGAGCGAGAAGCTACGCCCTGCGATCGCCAACCCGCCAGCCCAGCGTGGCGATTATGGGTATATCCTCCAGAAGTTTTCCCTAGGTGGCGAACAACTGGAGAGGCCTATGTCCAGCAGTGGACTGCAATAGGCTGATGATGATGATGATGATGAACTCATGTGTTTATTGAATAAATAACTACAAATTAATTAATATTCAAATGCGATATTTCTTTATTAACTAAAAAGTACGAGTAAGTCATATTAAATTTAAAGATACAGGTCCCTAAATAAAAATAACGATGTAGAGTTCAAAGAAAAACCTGATTTTTTATATTTATTAAATGCCACCCGTATACAGCCTCACATCATTAATATCCTTACCAAATGATATTAATTTCACCGACCGTCAATTATTATCAAGTCGTTAATCCAACGGATGATTTAATAAAAACAGCTGTTCCCCATTCACAATAAACAACATTGCGTCGACGAAAATACAAGAGCGTTTTCCGAAATCGTTAATAGTTCAGTACGCCTACATAACGAGCCAATTGTTCCACTAGGCCGAAAAATGGCGAGCGAACCCGCCAGCCAATGGGAGGCGGTGCTTAACACCGCGGTGACGCGCTCCCATTGGCCGCCGCCGGCTCTCTCGACACCCTCGACCAATCAGCGCAGAGATAGGAAGTCCGTTTCAAACCAGTTCTATTTTATCCTTCGCGGTGCGCACACGCGCATTCAAATTTGGAATACGATTTTTTGGAACAGATTATAAAGACCCGCGTGCTTTCTCGAACTGTGCCTCATTGTGCGGATTATTTTGTGCCAGTGTTTTTGTTTTTTTTTTGGTTCGTCAAAAATCAAAAAAGGTTGTGAGTTTTTTCGTAATTAGGTTGAGTTTCGTCACTGGTGAGTTGGTACGGTTATTTTTAGCTTTTAGCTTGTTAAAGCTGTAGTGTGGAGGCAGATCTTAATATAGAGTTGCACACGAGTGAGCCGGTCGACTCTTCCTTATTTTTATTCTCGAAGTTGTCCGACGGCATCCGTTCCACTACATGCTCGTAAATCAAACTCTACCATGTTAGTTCTTTATACTATTCTAACGTTATCAACTATTTTAAAGTTTTTATTTGTTTATTTACCTTAGACTGCACCTAAAAACACGAGAAAAATAAAATAATACGCTATTTAGCGCATTATGACGATTAATGTTTTTTATTTTAAAATGCTTTTGCATGTTTTAAAATAAAGGAATTTAATTTCGCTTTTATATAAACTTTATTCTTTAAGTTACTTAAGTAATTTAAGGTAACGTAAAATATTTTTAAAGTAAGTACCTATGTAGGTACATTACATAGGTACATTAATAAACCCATTACTATGTCCGAGTCTGCGTGTTGTGGGATACGCCCCCCGGGAAAATAATTGTGTTGTGGCACTAAATATGTAGTACCAGTAAATTCCTTAGCCTGTGATTCAGTAGTCGGTAGATAGATATAATATTTTCTCTAGTTTACACCAAAAAATTTACTTTGTATCTATCTTTTATGCTTAGAACTAAAGTATCTATTGTCTAGAATCTCTCCATTATATAGAAGAAAGATTTGTATTTTTGTGTTTGTGTATGTTTGTAATGGAACTACATACCTACTCATAAACTATTGTGCTGATTGAAAAAATATCTTTTACCATCGGAAATCTACATTCACTCTTTGAGTAACATAGACTGAGTAACGTGTTGCCAGAAAATAATTAGAGGTCCTTACTAAAACGCCAATAGTGTAGGTAATCAGGGCCGTCTTTAAACTATTTGAGGCCCTGGGCACATTAGGCCAGGGGGCACATCATGGGGCCCCTATGACCTAAATATCGGATAAACTTTTTTCTTTCTTTCTTTCATTTGGTAATCTGGCAGGAACTAGGGGGCCCCATTCGATCGCGGGGCCCTGGGCGCCTGAGTGTAATGCAATGAAAGGTGTACCTGATACACCAGAAGCGGAGCGAGGGTGGGTCGATAGTTACTGATCATCATCATCAGCCTATTGCAGTCCACTGCTGGACATATTCCTCTCCGAAAGTTCGTCACTGTGCTCGATTTTGGGCTTCTCGCATCCAGCACACCAGCCGTCCTGCGCAAATCGTGACTCCACCTGGCCTGAGGGCCAGATTTAGATTTTAGATTTAAAAAAATATAGTGAACACGTATTTTCCTTAAATAAATAAATATAATGTGATTATTTTGACCCTGGAAACGTCGCTATTCTCAGTTTATTTATTTAAATAAAACTTACTTAGTATGATGGCGCAGCGTCCCTAAGTGAGGCTCGGCTCCTGTTATCACACGTGGTCACCTCGATCTGTCGTGCCCCACCTTCTGCCAATTCGGCAAGAAGAGTTCCCGCAGGCACAGACGTAGGTTCCTGAAGACCTCGTCGCTCTAGCGGTATAGTACAAAAAGCGAGCCTACATATCTATATCTCAATGGCCGGAAAGGCACCTGTGACTCCCCTGGTGTTGCGGTGTCTATGGGCTGAAGTGATCACTTACCATCAGGTGACCTTCAGAGCTGTTTGCTCATAAAATAACAAAAAAATCTTTTTTTTATAGTATCTCGACATACTGGCTGCCCTACGCCTGATGGAAAAAGAAGCCCAAGTCCCTGTGACAACGGGCAGGTAACTAGTCCTGTCGGTTGCCATATTCGTCATGCCGGCTCAACCTTAACCCCCCACGAGCTCCGGAAACCCTACTTACCGGTAGAATAACGACTACGGTCATTTGGTTGCGGTATTCTATAGGGTGGAGGTGATTCCCCCGACGGGCGGCTCAATTTCGTGCGAAGATTCGCTATGCCCTACCTCTCTTAAAATCTTGGTCTTCATACAAAGCAGGCTGATGATGATAGGTAGAAAGAGAGGTAGGGCATAGCGAATCTGCGCTCGATTTGAGCCGCCCGTCCGGGGAATCACCTTCACCCTATAGAATACCGCAGCCAAATGACCTCCAGGTCATGTTCCTGTCGGTGAGTAGGGTTTCCGGAGCTCGTGGGGGGTTGGGGTCTGACAGGTAACTGACCAGTTACTTGCCCGTTGTCACAGCGAATTGGGCTTCTCTTTCGCTTTCCATCAGGCGTAGGGAAGCCATTATGTCGAGCTACTAAAAAAAAAAATAGTCACCTCGCTTGGCAGGCGGGTTGGTGACCGCAGTACGTTTCATTTGTACCCAGGTAAACGCTGCTGCCCGTTTCCTGATATTCCCTTAGTCGTCTTCTACGACACCCACGGGATGAGATGGGATGGTCCTAGTCTAAATCCGGACACCACACGGACAAACAGGGTATTTGACTGTGTCAGATTTTGCTTGTGGGATGTAAGGGAGGCTCCCAACATCTTTTCGCTCCAAGCCAACCTCACCTGCCCGTGGTGCATCCTGCCTAATAACAAACGAGGCGCTGGCAACCGACTGGTGGCGGTATAGCCATCACAATTCAAGTCGTAGCTAAATACCACAGGCCGATGACGGGCAGCAGCGTCACCGGAGCGAGAAGCTACGCCCTGCGATCGCCAACCCGCCTACCCAGCGTGGCGATTATGGGTATATCCTCCAGATGTTTGCCCTAGGTGGCGAACAACTGGAGAGGCCTATGTCCAGCAGTGGCCTGCGACAGGCTGATGACGAATACCTCAACCTACGTACTTGGCTAGTTTCCTAGGGAGAATGACCGCTGCGGCCGAAATTCGGTCAGGAGAACATTTTATTAATAGTGACCATGAATAAAAGCTAACTATTTTCTTTAATTCGTAAACAACTATTCGGCTGAGAAAAAATAATAGGTAGGTATTCAGCTACGTAGAGACATTGCCAGTCTTAGTGTTCTCTATCGTCTTTACAATGCTCCGAAGAGTTATTCCAACTCGTTCCATCCGTTCCATGGTGGCGCGCACCAAGAGGTTTCGTTCCTCGTTCTTGCCCCGTGCCATTAAGTCATGGAATGCCCTTCCAGCTCATGTGTTTCCTTCCTCTTACAATCCTGGGTTCTTTAGGCGGGGCGTGAAACGGCATCTCAGTGGGCCTTCAGGGTGAGGGCGACAGACGCAATGAGTTTGTTCTATTGTGCCTGTCGACCTAACTTTTTGGACCTCACGACCGCTTACCATCAGGTGGAGTGAGTACTGAAAGCTGTTCTTATAATAAAAAGGCTCTCATGCGAATGAATCGCGAGTATAAACATTTGTATGCATGAACATGTCTGTTTTCTTTCTGGGTGTTCGCTATGTATAATTTGTATTTAGTTCTAAGCTTAGAATAATAACTTCTGTTATTTTAGGATAATAATAGTTAGAATAATAATAACTGTTATTATTCTAAGGTTCTTAGTCAGTTATCAATTGTTTAGTAGGTAGGTACCCATAGTACAGGCTTCGGCTTAGTTTGGGACTAAGTATAATATTATGCTGTGTGGCCCAGCGTGGCATGTCTTGATTATTTATTTACATTTGTTTAAGCACACCATTATGCAAAGTAAGCAATTAGTATTATCCCTTGCAATAAAACATGACTCACAAAATGTAAGTGCAAGTGTTAGTGTACATTCTGCCAGGTTTCATTTCATCACTTCGAATTAGAATTGTCAGCTATATTTCAATTGTTATTTTAGTAGTCATGGTTTTAGTAAGGAATGTGGTGACAACCTACATCCTGCGTTGGGAAATTCCTTTCTTGCACTCCAAGCAGAAGAAGAATTAAGAACTAGAAAAAAAAGAAAAAAAATTATTGACCTATAAAAAGATACACAGACATTACAAACACAGTAAACACACAAAGCACAATATTAATAATAATAAAAAAAGAAGATAATTACGGTACAGATAATAAAAAAAAAAATATCTTCTATACTTATAATAAATCTGTAGAGGGGTCAATTCTGTACATTAAATATATTTTCAAAATAACTATCAGGGGATGATTGGTGATCGATACTGATGCCAAAAATGCATCATCCTAGCCTTTTTTCCCGATTGTCTCAGGGTCGGCTTCCCAAACTGAGAGATTTGGCCAGGGCTAAGCTTTTACACAGAGCGACTGACATCAGACCTCCGCAACACTTAGGGTAAGCTATACCCATTCCCAGTTAGGCGTCAGAGTTATCATCATCTCTGATATGATGTAACGACTACTATCTGAGTTGGTAAAGATAGCACCCGGGACCAACAGCTTAACGTGCCTTCCGAAGCACGGAGGAAATCGGTGTCAAATTTTGGTCACCCATCATCGGATTGACCGCACCAATGGTTGCACAACTTTGCGATCATTGTTAAGCGAACAAGACCGCGCGGCGCCACCGAGCTCCTCATTTGTCTGTATGTTCATTATATAAACAAAAACTACTGGACGGATTTTAACGAAACTTGGTACAATTATTCTTCATACTTACTCCTGGGCAGGTTAATAGTAGGTATACTTTCAATTTCAATCACGCTACAATCAATAGAAGCAGAGCAGTGAAGGAAAATGGGAGAAAACTTTATCTGTGTGTTTGAACGCGCATCACACGAAAACGACTGCATGGAATTGAATACGGTTTTCACCAATGCTAGAGACGTAACTTAAAATTTTGGTAAGTACCATTATAGGGAAGTTCTCATTATTTTTGAAACTCGATATTCACGCGTGCGACTCCGCTGGCACAGCTAGTATTAAAATAAAAACTTCTTTTTACGTCACCCACAAAACTTCAACCGAAAACAAAAACCATCACTTTTATCAATATTTCTCCAATACCATCACCAATAACCCAAGACGAAACAATATTTAAATAAAGCACCAATTAATCGAATAACAAAATTCACTTAGGCTCACTCAATCGGGGCGATTTTATCACACGATCGTAAAGACCCGAGCTCGTCTCAGCTGGGGGTTAATTAATGGCCATGTTAGGCCGTATTACACCGAAAGTTATCGTCTCGGGGGGTTATAAAATTGGTTACATCGGTTACATGTGTTTTTCGGATAATTTTATTGAAAAATTTTAATTAATTGGGCGATAAAAGTGTCCCGTTTTTTGGAGGGTTAGATTTTTTTGACCTCACAAGGTGCGAAAGTTTAGGGTTTGTTAGCGTAAGTGTAGTTAAATGATTTGTTACTACTGAGCAGACACCAATAAGTGACTGATTTGTAATCGATGAGGCGATATGACGACGTTTCAAACGGGCAGAGCCTGAATTTCGTTTGCCGTTCAGGCTAAGTTGAGTTATGATGTTGGAAAGTGCCGAATAATTGGAGAGGCCCATTTATATCAGTGAACTGCGATAGGCTGATGATGATAATGGGATTGCAGAACGTAGGCAGCTTAATGCAGGTTAAGCCTGGCTCAGCAGAAGCCATTTTTAATCGCAATCGGTCTCTATGGGACGTTAAATTTTTTTTAGAGGGGAATACATTAGGCACCTTCATGCCGCCTCCGGGGGAGGCGACATGGTGTGTGGGACTCACACCTCCCAAAATAGGAGGGCCTACACACTAAAATGCCACGGGCCCCCGATCCGTGAGGGCTCCAGCCAAATGGCCGTTTTTTCGGTAAAATCCGGAGTTCGGGGGGTGATCAGCCAGATCGGCAGACGGGTTTTAGGGTGGGCAACGCGCGTGTGATGCCCCTGGTGTGCCAGGCATCCACAGGCTTCTGTAACCTCTTAACATCAGGCGAACCGTAGGCATTTTGCCACTTTAGTTGCATAAAAAAGAACTCTGGTAGACCCGTCTTCAAAGTACATCTGGTGGATATAATCATAATCGTCACGCTGGGCAGGCGGGTTGGCAATCACAGGGCGTAACTACTCAACCATGCAGCCATTCAACTATATTCCAAAGAAACCACCTAATTTATTCCTAAGGCCTATTACGCTGTCATTAAGGGGATTCTCATCAATCTAGTGCTGACTGACTCGCTCTAGACCAATGGCTGAACATCCCCGTACGATAATCTTTAAAAAAAACTCTTACAAAATTAAATAAGGACTTAGAGGATGCGTACACGACTTGGGCACAATTAAACTGACTACAGTGAAGAAGACAACAGCCGATATTATACGATAAAGAAGTGATACGACTCTTCGTGGACGAGAGTAAAATAAAATTACTCATTATATTTACGTTTAGGTATGCGGTAAAATGAGTAATTAGTTATTATAGTCTTTGCATTGCACTGATCTGAAAATAAGCATCTTAAGCACTTGTGGTATGGGTAGAGCAACGAGGGTACCATAAATAAATATATACTTACATTGAATACAAATATGAACACCCAGCCTTTTTCATGGGGAGTGTTCTAAAGAGTTATTTTCTCTTATCCCTCCCTCACCGTTTCGACATAGGACCACGCGAGCTGGCATGCGGTGTCACCATTTCACGGTGGAAAACATTCCTTCGCGTACCAAAAAGTTTAGTAACTCCTATTTCTGCCAAACCATCAAGAAATGGAATTCTCTGCCAGCTCATGTGTTTCCGTCTTCTTATAGTATGGGGTCCTTCAAGCGAAGCGTGAAGAAGCATCTTATGGGCCGGCATGGCTGTGGCGACTGACTGGAATCAAAGGTTTCCCGCCAGTGGCCAGAGCGACTTGGGCTTCCTTTTTAGCTTTCCATCAGGCGAGAGGAAGCCACTATGCCGTGCCAATATAAAAAAAACCCTGACACGATACAAATACAAATGTTTATCACACGAATGTTTGTCCCGGGTGGGTATCGACCTAAAACCCTTGATTCAGAAGGCAGGGGTCACTATCAATACCTAGGGACGTCTCCAGGGTAAAAATAATTACATTATATTCAAGTCCGTATTTTAGATTATAAAAATATATTGGAGACGTATTTTTTTTTTCATTTAAATAACAAATATACAAGGCATCAAAATGTTGTACTACTCAATATAGCTGTGGTCTCCTGTAATTGTAGGAACACGAGAAACTGCGCCTATTTGAATGTATGTTTTATGTATCCTATTAAAATAATATGTGTGTGTCTTATGTTGGAGATCCTAATAAATAAAAGGAGTGGGGGTCTTTGACGTCACTCTGTGGCGAGTAAACTCCCACTCTTTGACGTCACGCGTAATTTTATCGGGCTATATCGTTGTCATTTTTGGTCTAATTTACAAATGAAAAAATACGTGTCTTTTATTATTGAACAATCTAAAAGACGGACTAATTACATTTTTTTACGGCACCCTATTGAGCCTCCGGACCTTTCTTTGGTTTGACTTTGCTAAAACACTTCCGAGAAGACTTACACAGGTCATTGAAAAACGCAGTTACATTTTTTTTTTTTAGTTGCTCGACATATTGGCTTCCCTACGCCTGATGGAAAGCGAAAGAGAAGCCCAAGTCGCTGTGACAAAAGGCAAGTAACTGGTCAGTTACTTGTCAGTTGCCACCGCCATGCAGGCCCAACCCTAACCCTCCACGAGCTCCGGAAACCCTACTCACCGGCAGAAACACGACCCAGAGGTCATTTGACTGCGGTATTCTATAGGGTGGAGGTCCTTCCCCGGACGGGCGGCTCAATTCGAGCGAAGATTCGCTAAGCCCTACCTCTCTTACATCACTGCCAAACCCTTCACTGTGCCCCAGTATCGTCGCACAGATCGCTAATAGTGCGGTGATTTGTACCGGTATCGCAACGCACTAATCTGTCGATAAATCTTGTGTTTTACAGCTGGGCCCCGCGATAAGCATCGCGCCACGTGGGGGCGCTAGTGAGGGGGGCCAGATGTCGATAGATATCGGGTTTTGTTAGGATTACAGTTTTATGAAGTTATCGTGTTACGAAACGATGAGAGATGTTCGGAAGAATTATAATACCAGCTAACTAATGTAATACCAGCTGTTGTTATTCATCATCGCACCTACATCTCGTACCAATTCAACATTTTTTCTTATCATCTTGATAGTTATAGTTCATTCGCGTTAAGAAAATAGTGACTGACAGGTCACTGACAGGCCACTAGCCAATTAAAACGCTAGAAATAAATTTCTATAGTCTTCCACGGTACGTTTAGCCCACAATTTCTTTTTTTTTTTTTTTTTTTTTTAATTTATTTAGCATCACACATTTTGTTACATAATAGAATGACCGAACACAAGCAATTGCGCTGATACTAAAAAGGCATCTCGCTCAGCATGTGCCGAGGCGTGTCTGGGACGCCGCGACGCTGGTCTTCCGCGGATGCCTCGAGAGATCTGCTGTGTGCACCGTAGGCGGATCCGTCGAGAGACACAATTTCAATTAAATATGAATGAGAAAAAAGAATACTACAATTTAAATGTGACAAGGTCCGAATGGGTACGACATAGGGACCTTCGAAATGCGAGCCTACATTACAAATTATCGCGACTGGACATATTTCAATCGAACATACTTAAGAACACGAATTATTTAATTAACAAACGGAAACAAAATCTAAATCGTTTCACCCTTTTAGAAATTACGATGCGACAGACATACCCTTCTGTCTAATCTATCCTCTACCTGAAGGTTGTCTGGAAGAGATCGCTTACTAGCGATAAGACCGCCTAAATTGTACCACTAGTTCCACTAGTCTGTAATACCTTGTCTATAAATGTTTGTATTTGGTGCAATAAAGAATATCTATCTATCTTAACTTAACTAATATTATAAAGCTGAAGAGTTTGTTTGTTTGAACGCGCTAATTTCAGGAACTACTGGTCCGAATCGAAAAATTATTTTAGTGTTGAATAGACCATTCATCAAGGAAGGCTTTAGGCTATATAACATCACGCTACAACTATTAGGAGCGAAGAAATAATGTAAAATGTAAAAAAAAAACGGGGAAAAAATAACTATTCCACGCGGACGAAGTCGCGAGCACAGCTAGTCTATCTATACACATAGATAGAGAAACGTGTCAAACACCCCTATTTTTGCGTCGGAGGTTAATAACGAAATGAAAAGACTGTGACATTTACTACACGCTTTGAGTAACTGCGTCCATTTGGCTTGTTGCCAGCGACAGAGTCATTCCTTCTCAATGGTTCCTATTCTAAATAGCCGCTTACAAAACGCACTGCGCCAAAATACAAGTGTTTCTGAGTTATTTTTTGGCTGTAAAGCCGAATTTTTGGCATGCAGTAAGAAAATAAAGAGGAAAAATGTTTTTGTTTTTTGTAAGTTCTGTAAGCGATACAAGGCTGCCGTTGGGAAATTGTTTTTTATCGCAGATGTAGGAGAAAAATCTGCTAAGCTTAAATGGGCATGGGCGGGACACGTATGTAGACTGGATGCAAACCGATGGGCCAGAATTGTCACCCAGTATCAGCCTACAGACGGCCGCCGTCTGAGAGGCAGACCGAAGAAGAGATGACGTGATGACCTGGACCATTTTTCTCCGGTCTGGCAAGAGCTGGCGGATGATCGAGAGGAATGGATAAAACTGGGGGAGGCCTTTGCCCAGCAGTGGGACAGTAGAGGCTAGAGAAAAAAAAGGCCTACTTTAATTCGACAATTCTCTATCCCGGGCTTCCCCCATCCAACTAATACCCGCAGTTCTTCTAAGGATGTGGAGCGGTCCCCCAATTACAATTATCATGCCAGAACTAAATAAAAATATTTATGTGATTGGCTCGATGGCTCATTTGGTAGTGACCTCTGTCTTCTAAGCCAAAGGTTGTGTTTTCAATATCCACACATTGCAAACATTTGTGTGTATGAACATGTTTGGTTGTATTGATTTTGGTGTTTGCTACGTATTAATGTATTTATTTTTAAAAAAAGTATCTAAGTAAGTTTATCAGTTGTCTAGTACCCATAGTGCAAGCTTCGGCTTAGTTTGGGGCAAGATGCCGATGTGTGGCCCAGCGTGTCATGTCTTGGGTTATTTATTTATTATAATATCGATATATTATAACGCACGTCCCTGCCCCACAAACTCCATATATCAGTGAGTCCCCGCGATCGTGTCAACGATAAAAATTACTTAAAACACCACAGCGTTTAACAATTTGCCCCCACGGGATCTTCCCTCCCTTTCGCACACCGCCCTGGTAGTACAATAGAGAGAGACGGACGAACGTCTCTTTATTTGAACATAACTAACTTTTTGAACGTGTAACGATGACATTTGAATTGTTTCTTGAAATTTTATAGTAAATCTTTTGTTGTCTTGAATCTGGGTGCGTTGACCACGCTTTGGGGTCTTACGGTGGGATTTTTTTTTGTTTTAGTGTTTTTTTTAAGCTTAGCAGTTGATGGGTTAAAGTTTTTTTGTGTGTTAAGGCTTCTATTTTATTGTGTAAATGATAACATAATTGATTCCGTCAATGTTGATTGATTGATGAGATATAGGTATTTATGTTGCTAGGAATTTGCTCATTTTTTTATTATTTGCAATCGGTTTCTTTACGAGGTCCGTTTCTGCGAATGTCGAGTGAAAATTAACAAAGTTACAATACAACCTCCTTGGTGGCTAATCCTTCTGTATAATAAGTAGGTATTTTCAAGGCGTCATTGGTTACAAAGCGAGTTGTGCACATCGCAAGCTGCCCCCAATTTATTTATACGCTAAACTCATGATAAAGCTATGACGTTGTCGAACAAAACTTTGTAAATTTTCACTCGAAATTGACAGAGAAGGTCCTCGACAGAAGCCAATTGCCATTGATTCTAAAAATAATATGGTATGATTCTTAGAAACTTACACATGTCCTCTCAAAGAGGCCTGTTGCCATGGCCTAAGATCCCGCTTACAAAGACCTTAATAAAGATTTATTAAATGTGTCACTAAATATAAGGTATAAGGGTTGCCGATAAAATTTTAGTCCAGAGTATAATTTGCTAGATGTCTATACATACATACATAACGTCACGCCTTTCTCCCAGAGGGGTAGGCAGAGACCACGTCCTTCCATTTGCTACGATCCTGGCACACAACTTTGACTTTGTCCACATTCGTCAATCTCTTATACATGCTCGTCGGGTGGGAGAATGCTACTTATACTACCATTTAAAATAAAAAAATATCCTAACAACCATAAAAACCATTCTCACCATACACCACATAGCGCCTCCATAATACGTGACGGTATTTCTTATGGTGATAAAAATATATACAATTGATGGTCATGTCTCATCCAGATTCGGCCAGATTACGTCCAGAAATTGATTTAAACCGTCCAACGGAATTATTTCTCAAAACTCTACCCTTTTCCTTATCACCGAGTTGAAGTGTTAAAAATTTCTGAACGGTCATTTGTATTAGGGTTCTGCTTTCTTTTGGTTGGTTGACTGACTAGTTAATTGAGATACGTTTTTTGAACCTGATTTTACAGGCAATGTTTAACTTCATTAGTCATTAAATACTATAAAACAATTTTATTTGTGCCTGTCTGTCTGTTCCTATGAATGCTTAGATCTTTAAAGCCACACATCGCCATCTAGCTCTTGTTAAATCCCACTAATATTATAAACGCGAAAGTTTGTTTGGATGGATAGATGGATGTTTGTTCCCTTTTCACGCAAAAACTACTGAACAGATTTTAGTGAAACTTTACACGAATATTGTTTATGCATCAGATTAACATATAGGCTATAAATTACAACGATTCATCAATTTTTTCATTTAGAATTTCGGGAAAATATGTTACGGAATGATTAAAAACTTTTTGAATACACCATAGATACTGTCATTTCTTGACTTTGTCAGCGAAATTATCAATTTGACATGACAGGTACTGATATCGAGGTAGGCAAATACGGAAATTCGCCACCAATATGTACAAATAATTGTGAATTAAAATTGTGCGGCTTATTTTCGGAATGAAATTCTTCGGAAAATACTATATGCAAACTGCTATAACTGAAAAGACGACCAACGTAAAGGGATAACCACCGGCATTGTCTACTAGAATATTGCTCAGTTTCAGGGGCACCTCATTCAGCAACAAATTGGAACAAACTTTAGGAATAAAATTGTGTACAGTCAAAACAGATCTAGCATAACCCGTAAACAAGGCGGCCTGCATCTGATAATGAGTCACAGTGACCAAGAACCAAAAACCTTACTGCAATCTCAGAAGGCTCACAACGGGCCACATGTCTAGCTCAGATGCGACGAAACTGCGATCAGTGTATGCTTAATAAATATTTTTCTAATCCAAATTGCAATTTCTGTCCTCAATATACTAATATTATAACATTTCAGCCTAATAAAATCGTTTTAATTACGCATGTCGGAAGAAAATAACGCTTTGAAGTAAGTTAAGATTCATACACCGGCCAAGTGGTCGCTTTTTGGTCGGCGTGATACTTAAAACCTGTGTACTAACATGTACAATTATTGTACATTGTAAGTTACCACCTATAATTAAAAAATCTTAATTTTATCGGTAAATAATTTTCACATTATATTCTTAGGGATGCTCAGTATGACATAAAGAAAAATCGAAATAAAAGATACTTAGTATTTTTAGCGAGGCTTCTCAAAATATGTTCATACACAGGATATCCAGATTCTGTTTTAGTTGTATAGATATAAGATTATTAAACGCACTTATTTTCCAAAAAGTACAAAATAAGTATTTCGTATTTGTATATTGTATGGGAGTGACCTATCACCTTTTCACTCCAAGCCTTCCTCACCTGCCCGTGGTGCATCCTGCCGACCAACAAACGAGGCTCTGGCAAACCGACTGGTGGTGGTAAAACCATAACGATGGAACGCGTAGCTAGATATCACAGGCCTATGACGGGCAGCAGCGTGACCGGAGCGAGAAGCTACGCCCTGCGATCGCCAACCCGCCTGCCCAGGTGGCGCTTATACCCATAATATTCTCCAGATGTTTGCCCTAGGTGGCGAGCAACTGAAGAGGCCTGTGTCCAGCAGTAGACTGTAATAGGCTGATGATGATTTCTATATTAATCAATTTTAAACGTATCGCGCCGACACCAGCCCTCTCCTGGCCGAAAATCGGCCACAATGACCATTCTTCAAGCAGACCGGGCAAGTACGCACGAGATATTGAAGTGTACATGTTTTTGCCCATACACAAGTGCATTACGTGCGGTTGCTCTGTTTGAAATAATGAGAATTCATAGTAGTAACTAGGTACGTAGGTAAGCACCATTTTTGATACCGTAAAAAGACTAATTGACTCAAAAAAAAGTGCGGACGCGACATAACAATCTGATGACTGCTGACCCCAGTGGCGCATTATATCGGTTCCCGGTAGGATTCAATGTAGAAAACGAACTTTTTTAGACAACTCGAATAATTCAGGAAGACGTCGTCGCTCTGGATAAGTCATCACCGGAACTTACAGTTAAGAGAACCATAGCTTAAGACCAGGTGGTTCCTGAACAATGGGCCGCGGCTTCCAATGGCCAACCAGAGGCCAACATGATGTACCTACATTGTGTTTGTCCTGTGTCAACCTATGTTCAGATTTCTCAGCACTCAAATCGAATACCTATATCTTCATCATCTTTTGAGCATCCATTCGTAAGCGCGTGTGATAAAATAAGCGACAAAGACGCGTACGTATATGATATAATGACAGAGTAAGCTCTTCATGACAAACCGATGTTCACGCAGGCAAAGCCGCGGGCAGCAGCTAGTAAATGCATATTATACAGACATAGAAAACACCCGGACCAATACAAACAGACATGTTCACGAACACAAATGTTTGTAATGTGCAGGAATCGAATCGACGACCCTTAGCTCAGAAAGCAGAGGTAACTACCAAATGAGACATCGAGCCAGTCGTGTGCAATATTTTTTTTTGTATAGTTTCATGTATGGTGGACTACAGAGAAATTTGCCTTAAGTACGCTTAACAGACACCTAATTTCAAAGTTCTTTAGCGTGAAGTGAAACATATAGCACTTTACATTACAAATTTATATTTCCCCTCCGCGATAAGTCCTTTATTATAACGAATTGCAGTAAATTATCTACTTGTCTCGTTATGAAGTTGAAATGTCCACAAGTGGGTAATGAGAGCCGAGAATAACCTATCCTTTCTTTGTTACAGATACACGAACCAGTGCAGAAACACTTCTAAAATGAGAAAAAAGAGAAAACAAAGAATAAAAAGTAGATGAAAGTCAAAATCGCCATCAAAAAAGTGTACAAAGTGACAGCGGCTGTCAAAAAGCGCGCGAAAACCAGACAGAGACTGGGTGCTTAAAAGTGAACACAAAAAATATTCTAAGATTAAACCCGTAAAGTGTACAAGCTGAGTGTGTGTACCATAAAAACAACTCACTTTGAAAAAACAAACGGCCCTTTTCAAATTCCGAACGCAAATAAGTAATCGACGTTTAAATGGTGATTGCTTTTGTTTAAACATTTTGGGACTGCTGCCTTTGCCTGTTTGCTTAGCTGCCTCTAAAGACGATTTTAAAAACAAAACAGTGAAAGAATAAACAAAACCCGATCGCATTTACCGTAAAGACTACCATTTAAAAAGTAAAAGAGTCGGTTCCGAAAAATTTAAATTAGGAACACGAAATAAGGCGCGCTATTGTGTGTGTTTGAGGGCTGCGATTTTTGCGGCTCATTTTCAGTGTTAATACGTGTTGAATTGTGGTGTCAAAGTGGCTGGAGACGAGCATTTGGACATGCTGGGGGGCCCCGAGTGGGGGCAGCGGGAGGCCACCCCACCTAGAGACGCCCCCCTGCCGAGTTTTGGCTTCACACAGGAGCAGGTCGCGTGTGTATGCGAGGTGAGTGCCCCTGTCAGTCGTGCTTTTTATAGTCTGCTTTATGTTTCGGGTCACAATTGTTCTTTTTTTAATTTTTGTATAAAGAAAAAAAAATATGTTACACTTTTTGACGGAAGATTTGAAATAACTGTAAACAATGGTCCATTTTTTTACCTTATGGGGCAGCGCAAACGACAGACTATCCGTGACGCACTTTTTTGCAATTATATGCAGTAACGCACACGACGCGCAAAAATCTGTCGCGGATATTTCACAGACTCAACGCACACGACGCACATCTTCGATTATTTTGTTGGCAGACCTAGACGCTCTTTTTAAATATCTCAGACGCAGACTCTAACGCACAAAAAGTGTGCCCAATCGCCCCATCTGATCCCGTGGGTGTATTAGATGATGACAAAGGGAATATCAGGAAACGGGCAGCAGCGTGTACAAATAAAACCTACTGTGGTCACCAACCCACTAGCCAAGCGTTGTGTCTAATCCCACAAATATCAGACAACATCACATACATTGCTCTAATCCCAAAGTAAGTAGCTTAGGCACGTGTGTTATGGGTATCAGAACAACGAAGTTACCACAAATAAATCGTCGCCGTAGAGCGAAAAGTCACTACAAACATACAAAAATAGGTACAAATCTTTCCTCTTTATAATATTAGTGTAGATGTAGATATGTGAGTTATATTGTATTATATTTACTTTATAATATGTATGCACTAGCTGTGCTCGCGACTTCGTCCGCGTGGAATAGTTATTTTTTCCCCGTTTTTTTTTACATTAATCATTATTTCTTCGCTCCTTATAGTTGCAACGTGATGTTATATAGCCTAAAGCCTTCCTCGATAAATGGTCTATTCAACACAAAAAGAATTTTTCAAATCGGATCAGTAGTTCCTGAGATTAGCGCGTTCAAACAAACAAACTCTTCAGCTTTATAATATTAGTTAAGATTTATTTAAGTATTTTTATTGCTGTTTTAATTTCATTCAACTTTGCAGCACACTACCTACATCTGTATCTGCTTACCCCAATGGTTGACTGGTAGAGAATGCCTATGCGGCATTAAGTCCGCCTTTTGTACACTATTTATATTGTGCAATTAAGTTTAGATAAAAAAAAATATCAGTTGTCTAATGCCAATAGTACAGGCTCCGGCTTAGTTTGGGGCTAGACGGCGATGTGTAGCCCAACGTGGTATGTCTTGGGTTTTTATTTTATTTATTTAACTAGCTGTGCTCGCGACTTCGTCCGCGTGGAATAGTTATTTTTCCCCCGTTTTTTAAACATTTTCCATTATTTCTTCGCTCCTTATAGTTGCAACGTGATGTTATATAGCCTAAAGCCTTCCTCGATAAATGGTCTATTCAACACAAAAAAATTTTCAATTCGGATCAGTAGTTCGTGAGATTAGCGCGTTCAAACAAACAAACAAACTCTTCAGCTTTATAATATTAAGTTAAGATTTATTTAAGTATTTTTATTACTGTTTTAATTTTATCCAACTTTGCAGCACACTACCTACATCTGTATCTGCTTACCCCAATGGTTGACTGGTAGAGAATGCCTATGCGGCATTAAGTCCGCCTTTTGTACACTATTTCTATTGTGCAATAAAGTTTAAATAAATACATTTATCACTTGTCTAATACCAATAGTACAGACTTCGGCTTAGTTTGGGTTAGTTATTAATCTGTGGTTTGGGGCTATATGGCGATGTGTGGCCCAGCGTGGCATGTCTTGGGTTTTTATTATAGATATTTATTTAATTCATTCCAATACCAAATTAATGTCAATAGTCTGTCGGAGTGGGATCAGGGTGGGTAACCTAGGCGACCGGCAGAGCGGTTGCCAGCCGGATATCCGGTTACCGAGGGCGGGGCGGTAACCAAACAAGGGATCGGCAGTGCCTTCTACATTATCGGTACGTTTGTGCGGGCTGGCGAAGCACTTTGGGCATTGGGCGTTTTATTTTAATATTATGTAAAACACTAGCGACTCTCCCTCAGTTTCGGGTTTAAAACACATCGAATCTTTAAATACCTATATAAAAAACCGGCCAAGTGCGAGTCGGGCTCGCGCACGTAGGGTTCCGTACCACTATACATCTAAATTTCTAAATAAATGTTCTTCTTTATCTATACTATATACTATATACTATCTATACTAATATTATAAAGCTGAAGAGTTTGTTTGTTTGAACGCGCTAATCTCAGGAACTACTGGTCCGAATTGAAAAATTCTTTTTGTGTTGAATAGACCATTTATCGAGGAAGGCTATAGTTTATATAACAGCACGCTGCAACTATTAGGAGCGAAGAAGGAAAATGTAAAAAAAAACGGGGGAAAAATAACTATTCCACGCGGACGAAGTCGCGAGCACTGTTAGTTTTTTATTATATTATTATTGGAGTTGGTTGAATGAAAAAAAATAGCTAATTTGATTTATGACGTTTAAAAACAGACAGTCATGAAGAATTATAAGGGTCCCGTTTTTGCCATTTGGCTACGGAACACTAAAAAACCGCGTCGAAATCAGTTGCGGAGTTTTAAAGATATACGCAAACACTAGCTGTGCCCGCGACTTCGTCGTTCAAAACGCCAAACCCTTATCAAATGACCCAGTCATTGCATATAACAATTTTAAGAGAGGTAGGGCATAGCGAATCTTCGCTCGAATTGAGCCGCCCGTCCGGGGAAGGACCTCCACCCTATAGAATACCGCAGCCAAATGACCTCTGGGTCGTGTTTCTGCCGGTGAGTAGGGTTTCCGGAGCTCGTGGGGGGCTAGGGTTGAGCCGGCATGGCGGTGGCAACTGACAGGTAACTAACTAGTTACTTGTCCGTTGTCACAGCGACTTCGGCTTCCCTTTCGCTTTCCATCAGGCGTAGGGCACAAGCCATTATGTCGAGCCAATATAAAAAAAATAAAAATAACCAAACGTGCATACCAGTATAAAGTTAATCTGTTAATGTATCGCTAACAAATTGTTAGCCCGTAGTGTCGCTTACGAGTAGGGCCGTAATAGGATCGACCGTCATGGTTACCGGAATTAGGGGGTGAATTACTGCCCTAGGGGATGGCAAGGTGCAAGGGTGCAGGGGTGCAGTCATACCTGAAGAATAAGCAACGCAATTACGGTTTTTTTTATCTCCCTCTGCGACGCAAGACTTTAAAGTCTTGATCACGTCGTAATATGGTTTTCTATCGGTTGCGTTATGGAATGTAAGGGAGCAACCGGTGCATTCTGCTGAATAGCAGACGAGTTTGCATAATTCAATGCGTAGCCTTAGAATAATAACACATTGACAGCGTCACGATATGGGTAAATCCTCCAGTTTCCAGAATCATCATCATCATCATCACCAGCCTATTGCAGTCCACTGCTGGACATAGGCTTCTCCAGCTGCTCGCCACTCAGGGCAAACATCTGGAGGATATGCCCATAATCGCCACGCTGGGCAGGCGGGTTGGCGATCGCAGGACGTAGCTTCTCGCTCCAGTGACGCTGCTGCCCGTCATCGGCCTGTGGTAATTAGCTACGCCTTCAATTTGTGATGGTTATACCGCCACCAGTCGGTTGCCAGCGCCTCGTTTGTTGTTCGGCAGGATGCACCACGGGTAGGTGAGGTCGGCTTGGAGCGAAAAGATGATAGGCCGCTCCCTTACATCCCTTACAGTTTGCAGAAAGTGGCGAACAACTGGAGAGGCCTATGTCCAGCAGTGGACTGGGATAGGCTGATGATGAGCAAGGAGACACAGATTTATGGTACTGAGTAGGGTAGGGTCCAAAAACACGCGCAATGCTCTTTGCCACTACAATCATAGCGCGAACGGATAAACTATGCAACTCTCTACCTTAGTCCGTGTTCCTCGAAGGATAAAATCTTCGGATTTTCAAGGCGAGAGTGGTCGGAGCAATGAGTTGTCTAAAATATTTCATTTATTAAACGAAACTGATCGTCAAAATAAATAAATAAATAACCCAAGACATGCCACGCTGGGCCACACAGCGCCACCTAGCCCCAAACTAAGCCGAAGCTTGTGCTATGGGTACTAGACAACTGATAAACTTACTTAGATACATTTTTTTTTGTAAATAAAAACATACTATACATAGAAAACACCCAGACCAATACAAACAGACATGTTCATGGACATAAATGTTTGTACTGTGCAGGAATCGAACCCACGACCCTTGGTTCAGAAGGCAGAGGTCACTACCAAATGAGCCACCGAGCCTGTCAAAAAAAAAATCAGATCAGATCAGTTTCGTTCAAAAAATATTTCATTTATTGAACGAAACTGATCGTCAAAATTATTAAGATATACCTATTAAACTAACCAAAAGAATATCGGATCACACACAAAAAGTTACTTTCCCCTCGACACGTGCGAACGTCAAAATTGATCCGAATAACAAGGTGCATTCGCATAATTGCATCAATGAGTACAATGAGCGCATCAAACCCATTATTTGCCCCATAGGGAGCAGGTATTAGCATAACTTAATTACTCGGGAAACCTTTTAGCGATGTGTTGGCGAAATGATTGGTTGTGAACGTTTGAATAATGTGAAAGTTGTAGGTACTATTGATGGGTAATTTTTTGTCGGGGATGTGAGGGACCGACTCATCATCTTTTCGCTTCAAGCCACCCTCCCTCATCTTCCCGTGGTGCATCCTGCCGAATTACAAACCAGGTGCTTGCCGACTGGTGGCGGTATAATAACCATTACAATTGAAAGCGTAGCTAAATACCACAGGCCAATGGTGGACAGCAGCGTCACCGGAGCGAGAAGCTACGCCCTGCGATCGCCAACTCGCCTGCTCAACGTGGCTATTATGTGGTATATCCTCCAGACGTTTGCCCAAAGTGGCGAATAACTGGAGAGGAGACTATGTGCAGCAGTGGACTGCAATAGGCTGATAATGATTTTTGAATAATCTAGAAGACGGACTAATTACATTATTTACGGCAAGAAGCCTATTTGTCTTTTGCAAATTTCAAATGTTGCCCTTAATCCGTGTGTCAAACGCTTCTCAGCCTCAGCTGGGGTGGCCGCAAACAAATGGTATTTGACCAGGTTCGCACAACACACGTCCGGTGAAGTTTTTGCCATCCTAAACTAACATGCCATGAAAATGGCTTTGAAATGTTGCTTCCTACTGAACACTGTCACTTACATTATATTAATGATCACAAATTTGAGTATCATTGACTCGAAAAGATGAAGATGATTTCGATGCCGCTGCGCACAGTCGCGTCTGTCTGAGGACACGTGCGGAAGACCAGCGTCACGGCGTCTATGCAACGCCGCGACGCATGCTGAGCATTTTTGTGTCCTTTAGGTGGCATATTTTACGTGTTTGTGTTTGTTATAATTTCGTGTTTTTTTTATACATGCTCATACGCATTCATACACGCTTTATACATGCTCTACATAATGGCTTCCCTATGCTTGATGGAAAGCGAAAGAGAAAGCCCAAGTCGCTTTGACAACTGGCAAGTTGGTCAGTTACCTGTCAGTTGCAGGTCATTTGGTTGCGGTATTCTATAGGGTGGAGGTACACTTGTTAGTTGGAAGCCTTGTACGGTGCGTTTTGCGCGCAATTTTCTGCCTCGTGCAGCTGTTTGGAATCAGCTTCCGGCCGCAATAATTCCGAATGGAACCGATGGATACGACTTAGGACCTTCAAAAAGCGAGCCTACAGATTTCTCAAGGGCCGGCAACGCACCTGTGTTGCGGTTGTCTATGGGCTGACTTTTCACTTACCATCAGGTGATCTGTTTTAAAAAAAGAAATAAATTTAATTTCAATCTTTGGCTTTTATAACCATAAAATATTAATAAACATTGTAAAGAAAGGAAAGACTTTACGTCGTTACTCTGTTTGCTTGCAAGATATCCTCACTCACCAAATGTACACCAAAATTAATAAAAAATAAACAAAAAAACAATCAATTAAATAACAAAAATGAACTTGTAAGCCCATAACAGTAACAATAGGTTTTTGGGTACATTTTTTTTTATAACCCAAGACATGCCCACGCTGGGGCCACACAGCGCCGTCTAGCCCCAAACTAAGCCGAAGCTTGTACCATGGGTACTAGACAACTGATAAACTTACTTAAATACTGTTATTTTGTAAATAAATACATATGATACATAGAAAAACACCCAGACCAATACAAACAGACATGTTTATGGCGCACATCTTGGCTCAGAAAGCAGAGGTTACCAATTGAGCCACTGAGCCAGTCAACCTGTGCATTCGTTTGTTATTACGCCGTAAAGTGTTTATTAGTTTTTGGAGCTAGCATACCTACCATATCTCTCACCATTCCTGTTCCCCAGGTGCTCCAACAAGCCGGCAACATCGAGCGGCTTGGGCGGTTCCTCTGGTCGCTGCCGGCGTGCGAGCGGCTGCTACGCGCACGAGTCGGTGCTCAAGGCCAAGGCAATGGTGGCCTCCACCGCGGCAACTTCAAGGAGCTGTACCGGCTGCTGGAGTCGGCACACCCTTCAGCGCGCACAACCACGCCAAGCTGCAGAACTGTGGCTCAAAGGTAATGCCCCTGCCGCTGGCTCAACGTAGACCTCTGTCCATGGCTTCCTTCATTCAGCCAATAACACCACCAAAGACCTTGTGGCTCAAGGAAGCGGTTCTGCCACTGTCACAACGTAGGCCTGTGCCCTTGCTTCCTCATTCAGTCACTGACACCACCATAGAACCTTGTAGTTCAAAGCCTTAGTGTAGCCCACTGCTAACCATAGGCATCTCAACACTTGTTGTGAAGATCTAGCTACTTTCTTTAAAAGCCAGGGACCGAGGCTGAGGAATCGGGAAATTCGCCGAGGGTGTTGATAATTCTAGAGCTAGCACTGGTGCAAGCCTGGTGAAGCTACTGCTGAACGTAGGCCCCTATTTGATTCGCACCCACGTTTTTCTATCCCTTGTATCCTTCATTGAGCCAATGCTAGCAACGCGAAGCATACAGAACGTGTTCTTAAATGAAACAGCTTGGATCGGTCAGTTTCTGAACGTAGGCTCCTTATTGTGCTCCTCCTATCCAACCAGGCAGAAAACTTGTGGCTGAGAAAACTCAGAAGACATTCCACACTGGGCACACAGCGCCATCGAGCCCCCAAACTAAGCCGAAGCTTGTACTATGGGTACTAGACACTGATAAACTTACTTAGAGACATTTTTTTTGTAAATAAATACAATTATACATAGAAAACACCCAGACTCAATACAAACAGGACATGTTCATGAACCACTTTGGAAAAGTCTCTCGCGTAAACTATTCAGTTTAGAAAAAAATGATTTAGAAACCTCTACATCATTTTAGTATTTTAAAATGATGTTAGTTTCTAACTATCCAGATATACCCTACACGTATAGGTTGATGAAAAAAAACTTTTCTGATTTTATTTTAAAATCATAATGCGGTTAACAGGGGGAATACATCTAGTCAACCAAATTATCAATAATGTACGTCTTATAGTTTCGGAATAAACTGCTGTAACATACGGACGGACAGACAGACGACATGCGAATCTATAAGGGTCCCGTTTTTGCATTTTGGCTACGGAACCCTAAAAATTTGTCCGAGTCGCGCAACCGAATCCCGAGCCCTGGCGGAGGTTGCCAGTGCGGCCCCGAACACATACAAAAAACAAATCGTTTCCTCTTTATAATATTAGTGTAGTAGATGTAGATGGATCGGATCATAGGTGGCACCTAACTCTTTTGGTTTTGTCCTCAGCTCACTATATGGAAGCAGAGAGGCTAAGAGGCAGGCCTCTCGGCGCCGTCGGCAAATACAGGGTCCGGCCGCAAATTCCCTCTGCCCAGGGACGATATGGGACGGGAGGAAACCTCTTATTGTTTTAAGGTAAAGTGACTTCTGTATTCTTTCCTAATTTTAAAAAGTAGACGTACATAAAATCAATAACCCAAGACATGCCAGGCTGGGCCACATAGCGCCATTAGCCCCAAACTAAGCTGGAGCTTGTACTGTAGGGTACTAGGCAACGATATAAACTTAGTTAGATAGGTAGGTACTTCTTTTTTGTAAATAGTACATATTATACATAGAAAACACCCATACCAATACAAACAAGACACGTACATGAACCAAAGGTTTGTACTGTGTGGGGATCGAACCCACGCCCCTTGGCTCAGAAGGCAGAGGTCACTACCAAATGAGCCATCGGAGTCTGTCATATGATTCTGTACTTTGTCCAGAAATTTAATATCTCAACATTTAGATCTGTCATTAAGAGACCACAAATAAGTTTAATCTACGCTGACAATGGGCATTGGCCGAAAAAAAAGTAATTAGTCCGTCTTATTAGATTGTTAAAAAATAACAAGACACTTTGTTTTTTTCATTTGTAATTAGACCAAAAATTACAAGATATAGCCCATTAAAATACGCGTGACGTCTGATTGTGGGAGCTTTTTCGCAAAAGAGTGACGTCACCAGACCCCCACTCCTACATTTTGATGCCTTGTATCTTTGTCTATTTTTGTTTAAATGAAAAATGGAAAAAGCTACGTGTCCAATATATTTTTATACTCTAAAATACGGACTAAATAATATAATGTAATTCTTTTGACCCTGGAATCAGCGGTGTGTGTTCCGGACCGATACGATTCAAATCTTCAAGGAAAAGAGCGTACTTCTGCCCCTCCTTAAAGGCCGCAGCGCAGCGGTAACTCCTGATGTTGCAGATGTAGCATGGGCGGCGGTTATCACTTACCAATCAGGTTGACACCGCTTGCTCGACTGCCCCCTATTCCATAAAAAAAACCCTATTACTTACTCCACTTTTGTTGCTACAGGGAAAAGTCCCGGTCAGTCCTTCGGGATTGGTATCTGCACAACCGCTACCCCTCGCCGCGGAGAAACGGGAACTAGCCGAGACCACGGGCCTCACCACTGTACAGTAAAGAAATTATATTATTCTATATGTTACGGGATGGGAGTGACCTATCATCTTTTCGCTCCAAGCCAACCTCACCTGCCCGTGGTGCATCCTGCCGAATAACAAACGAGGGCGTCTGCAACAGACTGGAGGCGTATAACCATCACGATGGAAGGCGTAGCTAAATACCACAGACGGAAGACGGGCAGCAGCGTTACCGTAGCGAGAAGCTACACCCTGCGATCGCCAACCCGCCTGCCCAGGCTGGCGATTATGGGTATATCCCCCAGAAGTTTGCACCTATATGGCGATTAACTGATGGGGCCTATGTCCGGCAGTAGACTGCATAGGCTGATGATGAGATGATGAATGTGGTCAATAGACCATATACCTAAGTCCGTATAAGAACCAAATAATGGATCGAATTAATTATTATTTAATCACGTCTTTCTTTCGAAATGCAGTTTGATGAACTCGGATTTTGGCATATTTTAATGACTTCATTTGTCCAGTAGGCTACACATTCTGTGTTTGTACATAGGTATATTACTAATACAGCATACCACGGCGCTCTCAAACTTTAACTCTAATCAATCACATACTTTATTAACTCAGTTGGCCCAAAGTGCGCAACTGGAGAGTGGCGATTATGGTATATCCTCCAGGTCTTTTCCGTAAGTGGCGAACACCCTGAGGAGACCTATGTCCAGCATTGGACTGCGATAGGCTATGATGATGATGATATGGGCGTAAGTTCAGTGTTCGTGTGGTTGCCCGGATTAGAATAGAATAATCTCAACAACGAAAAGAACAACGAAGCCCTTAGTTGTTCGCCACTTTAGGCCAACATCTGGAGGCTTTGTGCAACGGGTCACACTGTTACTCGATAAGAATTATATTTCGCAACTGTCACAGTGTGACACTTGTGATGCAGGCGTTTTACACGCTCGCGTTCAATACGACATTCAACGGCACAAACACAAGCACAAGCATGTGAACGGGCTGTTTCGTTCTGTTTGAATGTGCACGTGCGTGCGCAGTGTGGTAGGGGCAGGGCTGCTCAGCCGAGCTGCTTGCCAGGCTTGCTTGCCGGCTGCTGGTGGGCACGGCGTGTAAACCTAGCATAAGTGTGACTCGTTGAGAGATAAACGTAATCGCCGCGCTGCAGCTAGGCATGGGGAATTGACGATCGCAGGGCGTCAATTCTCGCTCCAGTGACACTGCTGCCCATCATCGCTCTGGGGTATTCAGCTACGCCTTCAATTCGTAATGCTTGTATGACTGGCTCGGTGGCTCAATTGGTAGTGACCCCTGCTTTTGAACCAAGGTCGTGGGTTCGATTCCCACCCGGAACAAACATTCGTGTGATGAACCTCTTGTGTATTGTTCCCATGTCTGGGTGTTTATATATGTATTTTAAGTATTTATTTGTGGTACCTTCGTTGTTCTGATACCCCTAACACAATGCTTAAGCTACTACTTTGGATTAGAGCAATGATAGATAGATAGTATTCTTATTGCATAAAATACATACATTTGTAGACAAGTATTACAGACAAACAGATGGTACAATTAGGACGGTCTTAGACGCTTGTAGAGCGATCTCTTTCAGAAACCTCACTGCTATGTACGACCGGGCTCTGTCTTGCCCAGAGGGTCGTTTGTGTAGTTCGGCAGGATGCATCACATCTAGTATTCTGTGTGGTACCAAATAACATATTCTACCCTACTATATTCTATTTCTACATGCGGAGGCTTGAAAGATGATAAGATTTTTTTGCGACGAGTAATTAAGTCGTTTCCTTCCATCCCCAAATCGCCCCCTGGTGGTCACCACAGACAGTTTGAGAGCCACTGACGTGTACAAACATGGCGTCACAGCGAAGCAGATCTGTGGTCGGACACCGACACACCACGCCGCTTCCTCAATACAATAATATCGCGTTACGAATAGAAAAAAAAATGTTTATTCTATTATTAATAGTCTAGGGAATGATTTACTAGAATTTTTGTACGGGATTTGATTGACTGAGGTGTCATTGCCTCGATTGGTTTAGTCCGCTAGCGCTGCGTAGGCCGGACATGTGTCGGTTCGAATCCCGGACAGGCCGGGAATTACATTGAGTGATTTTTAAAATTGGACCTGGAGAATTCCCACCGACTGTCTTCCATTTCCGAAGGGAATTGAATAAAATATATTTCTTAATAATTTAAATCGTTTTCTCGAGGAATGGCTAAAAAACTGTTTGCTAAATTGGACCCTACCTGGACTTAGCACCCAGGGTCCTACTACCAAAAGCGAAACGATCGTTCGTTGAAAAGATCGCTTACTTTTGCACCATAATTCCTGCCCCATTATGTCCCTTCCGTGTTTACTAATATACGAACTAAATTTCGTCAACGTCGATTTTCAAACAATTTAATTGATATATTAGAAACACGGGAGGGGACAAATGAGGATTTATGGGCAAAAATACGCGATCCGTTCAACAAACGATCGCTTTCGTTTTTTTGTAGTAGGGCCCCAGTACATTCGTATCCGTGCTTTCACCCAAGGTCTTTATCATTACGTCACCGGATCAGTAGGCCCTCTACAGCCTCTATCTAATTCTCAGACCCCTCTTTACCAGTGGTCACTATGGGCAAGTGCCCAGGCCCCGCGATCGATGGGGCCCTCCAGGGCCTCCAATAGTTATTAGACGGCCCCTGCTAATTCTAAACAATATGAAATATAATCTATCTGGTCAGTATAATCTATCTGTGTCTATTGTCTACAATAATGTTTAACTATAAACTTTATTTTGTCTGCAGGTTTCAAATTGGTTCACAAACAACCGGACTAGACGAGGCAAGGCAGGAACACAAAAGTAGGTGAGTTGATTTATACAAAATATAAGAGAGGTAGGGCATAGCGAATCTTCGCTCGAATTGAGCCACCCGTCGCCGGAAGGACCCCCACCCTAGACTTAGAATACCGCAGCCAAATGCCCTTCGGGTCGTGTTTCTGCGGTGAGTAGGGTTTGGGTTGGGCCAGCCATGGCGGTGGCAACTAACAAATAACTGACCAGGTACTTGCCCGTTGGCACAGCAATTTGGGCTTCTCTTTCGCTTTCCAACCGTCGCAAGGAAGCCATTATGTCGGATTAAGAGAAATAAAAGCGGTACCAAGAACTGCTTGGATTGTTTCGTTTAATAAACATTAAATCGCACCGGGGGTCATCAAAATTTAACTAAACGCGAGCTATCTCAACGCAGCACAAAGTACAATAGGCAAGCAAAACCGCTGACTGCACTAGATCAGAAACACGGTGACCACAAATATTATCGCGCGCACCGTGTCGGGTGACGTGCGAAACGACGGCTTACTGGGGGACGTTACCGAGAACGATACAATGTTAGCACCACGCTCGGCATGAATAACGGTTATTAAGCTTGTTTGGCAGTCTGGGGAGGAACGAGAAATAAAAAAATATCAGACAATATCACATACCTGCTCCGATCCCAAAGTACCGTCGTTATTTACCGGGGGAAATGCGGTTGTGCATCCCTGTCGCTTTGGGGGAGAGCCTGCCTTGATCGTGGTCAGAAAAAAACTGTATCTAGTAAGTTTATCAGTTTGCTTACTAGACTCCCCATACCACTATATACCTATGGGTACTCCGGACGCTTCGGCTTAATTTGGCTCGATGGCAATGTGTGGCCCACGTGGCATGTCTAGGATATTACGTAATTTATTTATAAACGGTGGCCCTTTGGGCAGGCGGTTGGGGATCGCAGTGCTACTCTTCCTCGCTTCAGTGATGATGCTGCCCATCATTGGCCTGTAGTATGTAATTACGCCTTTAATGTGATGGGTTATTCCGACACCAGTCGGTGTGATTCCTCATATCAAAGAGGCAAATACAAGGAATTGCCGAACTGAAAGTGCGTTTCACACGATAGAAATAAAACTGATATTTAACAAAAAAAACGCGTCAATAACCTCTGCCCCTAACCCGACTCTACGTCTCTTGGTCTCTGGGTGTACGGGCGCGGCCACCCGCTCTCGGGCGCCATAAAAACATTATAGACTCGTGCTATAAAACAAAATAGTTATGGCTTAGTAGAATTAGGTAGCTGATAGATTTAGAGTTCGGTTGGGTCGTTTTAGGAACCTTTAAAACAAAATAATCATTATTATAGAGCATTTCTGATTTTGAATGTTTTTGATAGAAGGAACCATAAAAAAAAATAGTAAAAAATTTTTTTTTCAAATTTTAATAATATGAAGATTTTGTTTTTATTAAATAAATAACCCAAGACCTGCCGCACTGGACCACAGAGCGTAATTCAAAGCCAAGTTCAAGCTAAGCCGAAACTTATAGGTACTATGGGTACTAGAAACTGATAAACTTACTTAGATACTTTATTTATTGTACATACGTTAACACCCAGACCAACACAAACAGGACATGTTCTCGCACACAAATGTTTGTACTTGCGCGGGGGTTGAACCCGCGATTCTCTGTGTCCTCTGACACTTCACTACCATTGACCAAATGGCTGGCCCTACTACAGAAAACGAAAACGATCGTTCGTTGATCGCGTAATTTTTTCCCCATAAATCCCTCTCATTGTTCCCTCCCGGGTTCGGAATATACGACACTAAAATTCGTCAACTGGGATTATCAACAATTTAATTGATAATATTAGAACACGGGAGGGACAAATGAGAGGTATTTAGGTATGAGGCAAAAATACGCGATCATTCAACGAACGATCGTGTTCGTTTTCTGTAGTAGAGTCGTCAATTTCTAGATCTGTAGGCCGAGTTTAAGCCATTAGGTCCATCGAATCCCCCAAGTACAATACATTATATATCTCCCAACAGCGGATAAAAAATGTATAACCCCACAGAGTAGGGAGTAGACGCGTTTTACCTACCCATTTGGATGGCTTCAGAAACCTGAACCCTCGCGTAAATCATTGCCAACACCCCGTCCAATGAAATATACACCTATTGCAAACAAGCTAAGGTGCTTTTGCATTGTATAGCCGGTTACAGTTGTCGCATCCTACTAAATTGAAGTGGAAATGGGGTTATAAATTCAATTTTGTCAGACAACAGCGCAATGGTTATTTTGTAGTAGTGTATGTGATGAGTCCCGTATATATCTATAGGGTATATCTATCTTATCTGTACATTATAATGCAATCTGTAAACTGACTGTTATTTAATTACGCGAATAGGGAATAAGTATGAATTTTAAATAACAATAATAATGACTGGCCCGGGTGGCTCAATTGGTAGTGACCCCGCCTTCTGAAACAAGAGTCGTTGGGTTCGATCCCCACCCAGGGACAAACATTCGTGTGATGAAACACTGGGTTTGTTCCGGTCCTGGGTGTTTATATTCGTATTTAAGTATATTTGTGGGGTACTTTCGTTGTTCTGATACCCATAACCACAAGTGCTTCAGCTACTTACTGTGGGATCGGAGCATTGTGTGTGATGTTCGTTGATATTTATTATTAGAAATAAACTATCGCACAGACACAATTGGTACTCACGAACAGGGATGAGAGGGAGCGACCGAACGCCTATCGCTTAAGCCATGTTCACCTGCCCGTGGTGATTCTGCGAATAGCAACCGAGGCGCTGGCAACCGACTGGTTCGGGTATAACTGTCGCAGTGCATCTGGTTGAATCTGCTATTCAATTGAATGACTGAGCGCGTTCATTGATGACGACATTTAATTGTTGCCAAAGGACATCTCGTCAAGTTTTTGAATGAAACGTTCAACGTCTTGGACTGAAACGTCATTTTAGCATTAGTCGGTGAATTGAATAGGGAAAGCCGACTGTTTTATGTTTAGTTTTTAATTTTTCTTAAAAGTATCCGGAGGCGGCGTATTAATAGGGTAAATCCATGCTGTCATACTTATTATATTACGTATAAGTCAGTTTAAAGTAAATGCTAATCAAAAAACTATCAACACTCAGGTGATCATGTTCGACGCCATATTTGTTTTAGTGATACTAACGCCGCGCGGAAAAAAATGAACTAAATTACAATCAGCTTGACTGCTTTTACGTCTACGCTCTTTACAAAGGGCTATGTTTCAATCCGCTACCTAGTTGGCCGTTAATTGACGCGTGTTTAGTCAACGTTCGGTCTAGTCATTCAATGAATGGGCTCATTCAATGAACGCGCTAGCGGATTCAATTGAATAGGAGATTCAACAGATGACTGCGGACATAACCATCACGATTGTAGGCGTAGCTAAATACCACAGGCCGATGACGGGCAGCAGCGTCACCGGAGCGAAAAGCTGCGCCCTGCGATCGCCAACCAGCGTGGAGTTATGGTATATCCTCCAGATATTTTCATAAGTGGCGAACAACGGAGAGGCCTATGTCCAGGCAAGGACTGTAATAGGGTATTTATTATTTATTAGAACAACCAACAAGTTTACACTGACACATGACATTGTGATGATGATAATGTCATAGATTTATTAAAAATCGCTTATCGCGAGAAAGCACTGTACAGTACCACAAAATCTACTGTCCACAAAGAAACTACTTAGAAAACGAATCTACGTCTCTTTGCCGCGCAGAACCAAAAGTTCCATAAATCCGTATTTTATCTAACGCGATCCCGTGAACCCGAGCATCCGCGCTCTACAAAACAAGAGCCATAACAGTTCGTTACTCTTCAACGTCGAATTAACCAAGCGTTTCTGTTAGTAGGGTTGCATCCTATCGGGACTTTCGGTTTGTCCTAGATGAGTATGCTTAGGAAGTTATTGTTCGAGGAAGGACATTCGGGCAGAGTATGTTTAAAGTAGGACTAAGATGTCTGTTATATTTTGTAAGTTACTTTAATGTTATCAAAAAGTAAAAGGTGTACCAACTTTCCAGTGTGATGACGGAATAGAAAATTCATTCAGCGCCCTATTGTCTGTGGGCCCGTACGCTAAAGTTTCCTGAGGGACCACTGTAATATATTCAGTTTCTCAGAACGGTGGCTTATCTTTCATCAGGCTTTTTCTCAAGAACAACGTTAATCTATATTATGGTTAAACTGGGTTGAAATTTTACACAAAATATGCATTTCTTGTTGGCCTGCTATATAACAAAATACTGAAAAAATAAAATAAATATTTTAAGGGGGGCTCCCGATCATACAAATAAACTTAATTCACCCTGATTAACTAGGTCTATATTTAGTAGTGCAGAACAAGAATCGAGAGATCCACGTATAACCGCTATTAAAGAACCAGAAATAGCCCGAAGTCGAAGCTAGGGCTTGTAGTTTAGTAAAAGATACAAATTATCGTTTCATTTCTCGAGCCTAGTCTATTATTCTTATTATTTATGTATTTAGATATATTATTCATTAGCCTCAATTCCAGTTTAGTGGTAGCTTCACCTCACCCCCCTTTAAGTTTGAACTATCCTCTTACCCTAAGGTTGTCTGGATGAGAACGCTTATACGATAAGCCTAATTGTGGCACGAATTGCTGCCTTGTGGTAACAAGTGTCCTGTTTATACCTAGAATTAAGTCAATTCAGTACAATAAAGAATATCTCTATCTGATTCTATCCACGGTGTGATTAACCAGAAACCCTGGTTGTTCTACTTCTTATCCCGATTGCATGTTCCACATGGCAACCCTACCTGTAAAGAGGCTCATCGTGCGAGCGAGACAGAACTGAGCCGCTCGCGAGATGGCACCACGTAACCTGATTACCGAACCACTAGGGATCCCCAAAAGTGCAGGGACGGAAATCGGCCTGTTATATTTTATTATTATTAATACTATTAACATTTTAATTTCGTTCGTCGACTTATGATAATGGTGGAGAGATAAAAATTATGGGGTGGCTGTTAATTATTAATGCGTGTTAACGTATATACCTGATAAATATGTAAGGGAGCTGTCGTCTTTCGTTTCAAGCCTCTTTAGCTTGCACCTAGGAGCATCGAAAAACAGCTATAAATCAATCAATTATTCGATCTTGTTTGCAGTGTCTATAAATAAATGTTGCATAGAATTTTGTAGAACGTGTAGTCCTAATAGAACTGGACACTTCAAAGAACCCCTAAATTTGCCCGACCCCGGAATTGAACTTTAACTTGTATCATCATAAGCCATTGTGCACGAGTTCTCCAAATAGCTATAAATTTTCACTGTAGAGTAGCTCTACAAAAAATTGATCA